>JAOXYF010000008.1:12021531-12060039 GCA_028565775.1 Sternarchorhynchus goeldii
AATCAAAGCCTGGGTGATGCCACGACAATCAAAGCCTGGGTGATGCCACGACAATCAAAGCCTGGGTGATGCCACGACAATCAAAGCCTGGGTGATGCCACGACAATCAAAGCCTGGGTGATGCCCTGACATTTTGACTCAGTATCCATGGTGGGCAGTTATTAAATGTCAGTCTGGTAATCATATTACCTGATAGATTAGGGCTGAGTTCAAGTGCACTTTGGTGCAAGTCTGATATTGATACATTGAGTTTATTCTTAATTCTTACAGAACTGAATTATTTACTCACTCATCCATTTATAATATTCACAGCAATAACAATATTTCATGTCCGTATTTGAACATCTGATGTGGTGTAAATTTTATATAGAAAATATTAAATATAGAAAATGAATACTTTTCAAACAGGAATATTTTCATTTCTGTACTTCACACAGGATTGAATACAACTACACCAGTCCAGAGAAGGCATGGTATGAAATTTTCTGCATTTGAATGCATTTGCATATGAATGACGCCCAATACTGATCTAATATTTTTCATTAAAACAACCCCCCCTCAACTCCCCCTCCTCCCACACACACACACACACAGTACTAAGTGAGCAGAGAGGGAGGGGCTACCTATACTACGAGTCTTCAAATGAGATCTGCTTACAACCAAGCTGCTTATTCAAATTTTACAGTCCAGTATACAACTCAGCAAACTAATAGCGAACACAGCAGCTTTTCTGCTTGTTTATAGAAACCAAATCCGAGAGTAATTAGCTTCGTTAATGTAGAGTTCTGTACTTGTTTATCCTTTTTCCTCTCCAGCTCTGTTTTGTCAGGTTTCTGCTGCTCTTTCTCCTTTCCCTGACCCTAAACTTCCTTTATTTCATAGCCAAACTGGAATGCCGTTTATTTATAAGAACAGATTAATAAATAAACCAGTTAGTCATGGATCCATGGTGGTGAACAGACGCTATTTCGCCTGCTCAGCCTACCCTGGTTGTCATCACATCACCTAGTGTGCCATTTTCAGGCTGGATTTGTGATACTATCAGACTCTTCAGATGAGTGCCATCTCTGCACCAGTATGTTTTGTTATATTTCATCACTATGTAACTAACAAATAACATATAACAAACAACAAATAACATATCTTACTTTTTATATACTAATTGTTACCATTATTAAGCCAAAGAAAAAAGTCTTTGGTGTAAAAAGAAACTTGGAGCAGGAATAAAAACTAAAACAATGTTATGACGCACCAAAGAGCCCAAGGTGCACCTTACGAGGCTGGCAATTAAAGCACAGCTTTGGTCTTCAAATGTAGACCAAATTTCCTATTCTTATTGAATTCTGTGCTTCATATCATATCTTCCATTATTTTCAGAATGTAAATTTCATTATTCCTTTCATCCTTTCATGCAAGTCTGGTAAAGATATTACTGGGGCTCTTCGGATATATTATGAAAAGCATGAACATCAAGAATAGCAACTTTTCTCACCAGTTTTTGTAAAGACGTACCTTAATGCCAGGGCAGTGGGCAAAGAAGGCTTCAGGACTCTGGGAATGGTAGAGAGAGCCGTGGCCAACACAGCCCCAGGGTGCTCGGATGGTCAGGTTCCCACAGTCATAAAGGTTACCTGAGCGATACCGGTACTTGGCAGCTTCATTTACAATCTTTAAAAAGCATAGGATATTTTATGAGTACATATATTAAAGAGGAAGTTCACCATTTCACATTTAAAACGCGCGTACATGACTTGCGTCACTTGTAGCCATAGTCAGCACAAGGCTGTCTGGGGAAAATATGTAGAAATTCCACTCCTACAGTACAAAACAACGGATCTCATGGTGCTATTACCAAGAGAGGCGAAAAAGACTGGAGCTGTTTATCCCCAACTCCAGGGGCCCAAAACTACAAACCTCAAAAAATAAATAATAAAATAAAATAAAATGAATTACATATATATATGCACACCCCCACTTTATCTGAAAACCCTGGAGCTCTTGCCTCTGGAACTCTGCTAGACCCCTCTTCATTTACAACAGCATGGAGAGGGGTGATAGAGGGGTGATAGAGGCTGGTTTTATTACCAGTAAGACCCACTGTATTCTACCATTATAATATCAGAATTTCACAAATGCCTTGAATAAGAAGCGACTTCTCATTCTTCAGAGAGGTGACAACATACAGTACCATATGGACAAATGTAGCTTTGCTTCTCCCTACAGATCAGCCAGTGAATACCTCATTTATCTTAGTGAGATAAAACAGAACAACCTCTGCTGTGTTTAAGCTACTGCATCTTTACATGTGACATCAACAGCAACATGATTTTATGGTTGTTCTGTATGACCTGATAATCTAGAAGAACAGGAATGCATCATGTAAAAATATGAATTTTAAAATATGAATGATTTGCTTGTTGCCAGTGTAACTGGAAAACCTCTGACGCCTTGAACTCCAATGTGCATTTCCAAAATGATCTCTACATAATACATGGGTCAATATTTGCACAATTAGTCTACAACATAAAAAACCAGAACCTTCCAATGGCTCATTCAACTGAAGGATGACTTAATTAGACATCACACAAGCTTCAAACCAACGGGCTCACCTGATCGAAAGCTGGAAATATGTAGTCAGCAAACTGAATCTCTGCAATGGCAGTTGCTCCTCCAACTGCTGCCCCTATTCCAAATCCTACTATGCCCTGTTCGCACAGTGGAGTATTGAAGACACGATCTTTGCCTGGCAGAAAAAGCATTGGGAAATAGAAAATTAACCTGATGGGTACTGTGTCATTGAGACGAAGAAGATATAGAACCACAGGACAGACACCACAGACCAGACAAATTAAACCTGCCTTGAATAAAACAACATCTTACATGAGTGATTAATTTCTAATCTAGGATAAGAATCAAAGCAAGGTGAATCCAATTCCAAACGGCAGACTCCATTACCACAAAAACATGGTCTGGTTTCCTCTTCTATCCTATAATTCAACAACAAACCTCAAGAATTAGACTCTAGACATGGTCAGGGATTCTATTTTTATTTGTGCCAAGTGGCCAGCTGCTCCTTTGTTATATATTTTTGTTAGTGTTGGCCTACATACCTGCTGATCACTCAGACCGATCTGAAAACACAGCTTGCATAATACTGTCCATATATTACATGTATTATAGTACACGATTACTTGAACTAGGACCAAAAGGTAGCACTAACAAACTAGTGCAAACATTCTTAAAAACTCTAATGAATAAAAGAAATCAATATAATGACAGATGTTATAAATGATGGAAACTGACGCTCAGTGAAAGTGGAATTTGAAACAATAAATATTTGAGTCCCAGTCAATTCTAAAAATTTTGCACCTTTAACACAGAATTATAAATCTGTCCTTCATTTGAATGAAAATAAAGGAATGCCGAACAAAAGGTTGGATCCGTTTACCAAGATGAGGACAGTCATTTTAGCAATAATGCAATGTTTCCTGGCTGGTGTGTGCAATTGATTTTGCAGAGAAAGCAATTTAATGTGGATTGGCAGGAGGAGAAGGCACAGCTGAAAATGTGGAATTCAGGTGGACAGCAGTGGTACTCAGCAATGCTCAGCAGTGCATGTGTGTGCGTCACTTGTACAGGTAGCCATTCATGTGCCATCTCTCCCATCTAACGAGATGGCATGGAAAATAATGATGCGTCACAAAAGGTCAACACCTCTGACGTCAATGAAAACAAAAGGCAGAGAGCAGAGGGGAAGAAAAAAGAGACAGGCAGAGAGCGAGAGAGCGAGAGAGAGGGGAAAAAAGACAGAGAGAAGACACCTGACTTGTGTTTATTTTAACTACAAGTTGCTAAGCAATCCATGAATTACCTGTTTGTTTGGCAATGGAAAATCATGTTAATGGATGCACAGTAAAAATATCAAATTACCATGACTATCTAAAGGTTAAAAGTAAAAAATTAAAACAAAAGCTGCAAAACAGCATACATTTACAGTTATATAAAAAATATTTTCAAAATAGCCACCACTTCACTGTTCAATGGAATTGTGGGCAAAAATAGCGGCCCTGTTGAGTTTGTTATTGTACACAATAATGCAATGTGGACAACACCTTAACTCTTAGCAAAAGAAGTGCAATGTTTATTTTAAAATCATTTGATTGTTGAATAAATAGGAATCCCATAGTACCATGGGGACTATAAAAAATAAAGTTCTGAATGTGCACTAATTTATTTATTTATTTTACAGAAAAGTGTAAAAAAAAATATAAATGTCACAACTTTATATCATTACAATACATTTTATATTTCCACAGATGACTATCTGAATATTAACATAACATTTTCTAGAATATTTCCAAATACTAATAGTTCTCCAGAAGATAAACCATATATTATCTCTTGTACCGTCAATACAATTCGTCTCAAAAATAGGGCAGTACTGCCATCTAGTGCTAATATGTAGCTAATGCAATTCAATAATTATGGCAACTTCAACCATAGATTTCATATTGCTTGTTTGCAGGCAATAATGAGAAACACTCACCATATTTGTCCCTAAGGCCAACTGTGCATCGAAACACTCCACCAAAGGCCACATCTTCCCCAAAAATTACTTTGAAACAAAGACAAAAATCAAGCTTAAATAAAAAAAAAATTTTAAATAAAAAATCAAGCTTGTTTCATTGTATAATATAATATAGCCAGTAACTCAGCAAATCAGACAGACATACGTTAGAAGAAAAACCACATTATTAATATAGGGATACACTGACATCATCATTTCATTTACAAATGTTGTGCGATACCCAAGTTTGAACAACTTGAAAGGACAACACCAGTACTTCTTTAAAGGTAGAAATGTATACCAAGTAAAGAGGAACAACTAATACCTGCTGTGGGGTCATTTGCAAGGGTGTTATCCAAAGCACTGGTAACAGACTGGAATAAGTTCATCTTCATAGTGGGGCCTGGAGAAAAGAAAGGTGTAGTTGATCTAGTCCAAACAGAGACAAAAGCTTTAACATTTGGACAGAATCTGATTGTTCAACCTGTGTGAGTCAACCGTGAACTCTGGTGAATGCTGTGTCATTCTGCATTAATTTAGTTTCACACTTTAGCATAGAGTAAACAATTATCTTCTAAATGTGAATAAACTACTGCTGCTGGATAGCAAATAACTTGTGGATATAATCAGCTGATCTGGAAACGGTT
Organism: Sternarchorhynchus goeldii; assembly: GCA_028565775.1. Classification (NCBI taxonomy): domain Eukaryota; kingdom Metazoa; phylum Chordata; class Actinopteri; order Gymnotiformes; family Apteronotidae; genus Sternarchorhynchus; species Sternarchorhynchus goeldii. Next base: position 12,026,746 of record JAOXYF010000008.1, read on the forward strand.
AAGCATGCGCTTGTGCATGCAGAGTTGCTCATGTCCAAGATGACAAAGAGGTGTTTACTTGTTGACTGAGAATTAATAACAATAAATGTTCTCGGAAACAGCAACTGGGTTGATGTTAGCTAGCTAGGTAGTTATTCAAATGCAAGTGTGTGCGGTGGGTTACTAAAAGCTCAAATGATCTGTTATGTAACTATTGTAAATCACTTTAGGATAATACCTAAACTAGGTTAATTTTTTTAAACAACTAGATAGCCGATAATGAAAGGGTAAATTATTAAATAGCTTGCATTTTGTGATCCAATTAGCTATCCGGCCAGCTGTTATACGACAAAGTAGCGAACATGCAGGCCTTGGAAGCTAGAGTAAATTCACTAACCTAGCAAGCGCCTAAGTCATCAAACTGGTTAACTAGCTAACCCAGCTAGTTAGGTAATTATAAACGAAACAGCTAGCTAACTAGCTAACCTAGCTAGCTAAACCATAGAACAAGGACGTTTAGCCTACCATATTTAGTGGGGACGGGGTCAGGCTGAAAGGTGAAGTGCGCGGCATGTCTTATTTGCGTTTTCGGTTTAAATGTGCAGCTCGGGAACACTTTGATTAGCGTTACTCCAAAACTGTTGTGCAAACTGGCATGAACATTGGTGACAGGGGATTTAGAGCTTGCGCTCCTCAGGAGCAATCGTGCTGCTGCCGCCGCCATTGCAAAAACAGGATTACCGGCCCAGGAAGTTGATACGACGTCACTAGTGAAACTGACGAAAGATGATCTAATTGGCTGACAAAAGTGTGTGGCTCTTAAAGTCAGCCCAATAATAAAGATTGGCCATCAAGTGTGCCCGATAAAAAGGGTAAGGCAAGTGCAAATAAGTATTAGTAAATATGATCTTGGTTTATTTTTTTCTAGCTACTTCGACTTTGAGTCTCATGTCTTTTTATCTTGAGTTAGAATTCCCCATGTGAGAATATGAAATTCATCTCACCAATGATCTTTAAAATGTAAAATGAATAATACCACAGAATATACCATAAAGGGTAAGTTTATTCATGAGGACATAATATATAAATGTACAGACAGAAAGTGAGGTGAAAGTCACAATCTGAGGAAACAAAATTGGTATTTGATTATTCTATACTGCTTAAAAAAGGTGAGAGTTGCTAAGGATAAAAGCAGGAATTATTTTTTTAAGAAATAAAATGTCTTAAAACAAGCATTCTTCTTGTCTCAGTCAAAGAAAGTAGTAAATCCAATGTCAAAATTAAACACAACTCTTCCCATTTTCAAGATATCCAAGCCACTGTCTGATGTGATGAACTATTCACATAGAACAGTCTTTTCATTTCCATGAGGACTGACTGGATCTCTTCACACACTCAGAAACATCCAATTTCCTTCCACTGTTGCACATTTTTGCCAGGTTCTATAGGAAAAAGAAACAGTTAGATACAGACATTGAATATTTGATGAATTAGAAGAACTGGAATGGAAATTAACCTGTGTAACTAAACCAGAGAGCACTACAGATGACAGAGCAGAAGAATACTCACACTAGCAGCTCTGGCGATGCTGTTTGGAGACTGTAATGCAGCCAGTTCATTTAGAATTCTCTTTAAGTCACTGTTGCATGGTTCTAGTACACAGGAAACCGTGGGACAACATTGAGCAGGAAAAAGAATGTTAATGCAATTAGCACACTGTACACTAGTTTAATCTATGTCCAATGGGATTCATGGATTTGCTTATGTGTAATACTGGCTTTAAAACAAACTGGCAGTGGTCACCTGACTCAGGTGGTGGCTGAGACTGCAGTTGTAAGTATGGATGATCAAGAAGTTCTGCAATGGAGATGCGTTCTTTGGGATTCCGTACCAGACACCGCTGTACCAAGGGAACAGTTTTATTCTTTTTTTAATTGCATATAACATGCTTGAGACTGTCAGCCAAGCACTTTAAAATACAATAAAACAAAAACACATACCTTTAGTACATCTAGTAGGTCCTTTTCAGAAATGTCAGGAAAGTCAATCTCATGAGACGGATCAATAATGGCATGTAGTTTGGTGATCTGGTTAGAGATGCTTTGGAAAGGCGTTTTCCCATAGGTCATACAGTACAGAATACACCCAAGTGACCACACGTCACCCTTTGCACTGATCTATTAACCACATAAAAAAAAGTCAATGGGTTGATTAAGTATTGGGCAAATGATTATTTTCTAATTTATACATATATCTAGCATATCTAGGAGCATTAAAGAATACTGCATACAACATTGTGAAATCCTGAGGTTTAACATTTTCCAGGTTACACACAATATCAGTTTGAATATGTAAATTTATTCTTACCTTTGACCTTGGCTTTCCAGCATTAGATGATGTGTCTTTAATGGCCTCTGGTGGCATGTAGTTTAGTGTTCCCACCTAGAGGACAGTATCAGAATCCTGAACGCTTGGTTCACACAGCAGGAATGCAGCATGCCGAATCAATTTTAATATCTGTACTAACCTGCGAGTCCTTCATAACACTCGTCATGTCTGGCTGAATGTGGTTGGCTATACCAAAGTCTATGAGCTTTAGGGATGCATTCACAATCACAAAATTAGCTGGCTTCAAGTCACTGTGGATAATACCTTTAAAACAAGCATTAAAAAAAAGTTAGGACACCCAAAAACATCACAGGTTTGTTTCCTCCTAATATTAAAATGTTGCTCTTGCATAGTCACCATGCTTGTGAATGGTCTGCACTGCCTCCAGCATGTTTCTCCAGTAGAACTTTCTGTCCAGTGAGTTGACACTTTTGCGATTGCGGAGCCAGGTGTTGAGGTCCAGGCTGCCACACTCCATCAGCATGTAGATGTAGCTGTCAGTGATCTCACTGCAATTAAGGCAGGAAGGAAAGCTTATTATGAAGGGAAGGAGCCAACTCATATAGGCTCCGTGGTGTCTGAGAACAGAGATGGTACGGTCTAGATGATGTTGGCCCTACAAAGGGCCCTGTGGATGCAGGAAGTAGAGAGAATACTCACTAGTCATAAAGCTTGATGATCTGATCACTGTACTGCTGGAGGTGGTTCAAGTGCTCAATCTCATTCTTGTAGCTTTCAACAGTTTGGGTATCTGCCTCCTCCAAGTTCACATATTTCACTGCATACAGCTGTTTCTTCTGGTCTAGAACCTGATAGACCTAAAACACACGCCAAATACCATATTTTTCACTCAACAATAGAGTCACACATAGCATGGTAAGTACGTATAAATAAAAGGCAGTATATTATAGTGGCATTTATGCAGTACCTTACTGGAACCACCTCTGCCTATCATCTTCAGAATGAAAAACTGTCTGCCCTTAATTGTGATGGACTCATTGGAGAGGGCACCGACAGATCCCTGAAAATAAGGTATTTAAGGTTAAATACGTCCAAACTGACCCACACTACTATCTTTTTATGATCTACTCAACAAGATTAATGACACCAATGTAAGGGTAATTTCTTCCCCAAGGTTAACAATATCTTAAAAATGCTCAATAAAAAAAAACAACTGTAAAAATCTAAGAGCACCTAGTGTTCAGGATTCTACTAATGTTAAGTTTATGAACATGAGTAAAATACGGTGAACAAGTAAACCTTCAAAATATGATTTATTTATGACATGTTATTGACTCTGAAATTAAAGAAACAGCTTAACTGCATCCAGAAACAATAGTCAGTAAAGTCATTAAGTTCAAATGGCAAAAACCACAACCTGACAGCTGCATGTGAAGCACTTATGAACTGGATTAGCTTTGTGAAATGTTTTACCTGTGACATCTGCTGGACCCCAGAGATCTGACTCTGTGGTGTGCAGGGTAACGAAGCATGGCTGACTCTCTGAGCTGTAGGTGGAACAGACACAACAGCTGGTCTCTGCTTCACCACAGGTGTAATAAAACTAGGAAGAAGAAATGAGAGCAGCCAGATTAAATAAAAAGCAAAACAGTTATAATAAAGCTTAGTTTAATAAAGGTCTGTTGAGTCTGTACCTGTTTGCAGGAGTGTTTTTGCAATTGGGTGTCTGGAAACCAATGGCTGAGTTTAACCTGGGTGGCACTGCCATAGAGGAAGTCTTCAGTGATTGAAGAGGGCGTGGAGTGGGATTAAGATCTACAGGTGGCTTATGTTCCTAAACAACAACCACACACAAGATTTTAAAATTAACAAAGCCCACAGAAAAGCACAGAATTAAAACTTCACAAAGAATAACATTTCTGATACAAGATAACAGCCATTACACAGGCATTTGTTTATGATCAATCTTATTCCTTTACCTTCCTATACTAGGACTTCATTAGGCCAATTGTTACAGACTTTAGATTGTATAATAATTAACTGTGCACTGCTGAGCATGACCTAGCTCTTGTCTCACAGCAAACACCTCCTCGAATACCTTTTAAAACACATGCAACCTTGTTTTTGCCAAATACAAACAATATTATCAACCATATTTATACACTTGAAGCAGGTATTTAGTTTGACATATTTGACAAACGCAGTGCTGAAACACATAATCACACCTCGGGAGATGCATGTTTGTTGATGCTTGCAGGAATCTTCCATTCTGACACTCTCTCCATAGCATAAGACTTTGGTTGCTGGTTATTTCTGGAAATCCGTAATGGATTCTCTTCCTCCTTTTCCCCTCCATCAGTACGAGTGGCTAATACAGCTGTAAAAGAAAAACACATGAAAGAAGAAGCACTTACATCCATCTAGTCATGCTATAAAGCATCTGCTAATTTTGCACGGAATAACAAGTGACAAACCTGCAACACCTTCTTTGCTCTCAGTAGGGAGCAGCTGAGTTTTTCCGAACTTCAAATTCTTCACTGCTATCTGGAGAAGTTCAACAGGTTTTGCTTGTAATGCCAAAGCCTTCTGCAGAATTGAAGCACTTTTCTTAGTATTACCTGCACAAACAAATGGACAGATTTAATATATTATTTATGGATACTCATGGAAGCCACGGTACTATATCTGTGTGATGAAAAACACCTGCATATCAAAATCATTCTGTAACATACACCAACCTCGGGTCAGCTCGAATTGAGCATAAGCAATATGCACAAATGCAAAAGCTTTGCTATTGGTCCTGGCGATGATGAAATTATCCTCAGCGTCATCAGGATCTTCAATTCTACAGAAGGAAAGGCAACAATAGATTTACAAGAACCGTCCGCGTGCCAACATGGCAGGACTCAAGGATTTGATCCGCCACACCCCAGTCACATACCCTTTCAACTCGGCGTATCTGATGAGCATCCGAGCATAGCTTTCGGTTTTGCTATTCTGTGCTAGGGGAAGTCTGGAAAACACTTTAGAATAGCAATCCAGCAGCCTGCAAAGAAAAGCGGAATCCATGCGAGGGTCCTCATGTTTCTCCAGGTTTGTGAGGTATGCAAGGCATGCCTCAGAGGAGTTTGAGCTTATGACTTGGTTAATGTTGTCAGTGGTGTCTGAAAAGAGGATCAGGCAGAATCTATCCATCAACATCAGAAAAGAATGCAATACCAAAGTCATTAGTAAAAATGTCCAGTAAGACTCGTGTTTAATGAAGAAGAAAAATCTTAACAAAGCATTACCATCCAGTCTAGTGGTTGTTTTCCTTTCTCTATTCAGGAGCGTCGTGGTGGAGTCCACTTCACAGTTGTCCTCCCAAGGCCGCAACTCGGGACTAATAATTGGCTGCCGAAAAATATCCACCATTACATAACTACACGCAAACCTTTATACAGGTATTATTCAGCTCCTTGTGATCAGCTGTCATCATTTGAAGAGTAAAGAGGTTAAGATAAATGTTCACACCTTCAGATTTAGCAGGTTGTAAGAGTCTCCATCTCCAGAACTCTTCTTTGCAGAGGAGAATGGGAAAACAAAGCTTGAATTTGAGCGACATGTCGACCTAGGGGGGAAAAAAAGGCATCAGACTTGGTCAACAATTTGGGCGAGATTAAACGGAAAAACATGCTAACGTGAGAGATGCTACATTATATAAATATAAAACATTCTCACCTAGACAAACTGCTGCTGTAGCTGTGAGCCTCAGGTTTGTGAACAATGTCAATATTCTCATTTTCAGGTATAGGCAGGGGTACCATGGGGATCCTGCCAGGCTAAGTGGACAGAGAAAGTCCATTAGCTTGTTTATGTTCATGCCAAGTTCTTTCTTTGAATAAGACTGAACCTCATTTCCAACCTCACCATGACCGTTGCTCTTCTACGTTCTGAGCCAGATGGCCAAAGAGGGAGGTCATCCTGAGGACTGTTCCTTTGCTCAGTTCTGTAATTACATATTTGCAAAATAACTTATAAAGGAGGGGGGGCAGACATAATTAAGCAATGTGGTGTTATTTAAGCTATTAATTAGCTTTGTTTCCTACCCTAGAGAAAATCCACTGGCAAGATGAAACTCATCTGATCCGTCTGATGTTCTGGAGATACCTTTAGACAGAGATCTTTTAATGGTTTCCTGTGCATTTTCAAGTGCAGTCACTGAAAATATAATTAATTTTTCGGGTTATTTAAACACCATGGCAAATTAATAAAATTAGATTTAACAAATACACTGTGCAAATACTACACAAAATGTGCTCTGCATATAAAAACCACTACACTTAAAAACACCTTAAAAGGAATAATTAGTTCACAGACAAAGCCGTAAAAAGTATTCTTAATAACCTGCTGAATTTTCTTTATTCTCTTGGGAAAAGAGTTCACGTTTGCCCAGTTTTAGATTTTGCATTGCAGCTTCCAAAATTTCTGATGGTTTTGCTCCCATTTCAAAAGCCTCCTGAAGAATCCAAGCACTTTTCTTCTCATGCCCTGGTCATTCAGTGGAAAAAAGCAATTAATTCTGGATGCTGATTTTGTGCAATAAACACACTTGAAGGCTGATATTCTACATTTAAAAAGTACATTTTTATCAAACATTAATAATTTCTTACTCCGTAGGCACACCACAACATATTGCATTACTAAAATTGTGACTACATAAAATATACTGGCTTTCTTAAATTAATCTCACTTTCTTAAATTAATCTCAAGTAAAAAGTAACAACTAATAATGCATAAAATATGTATGACAATTGACTGGCTGATACCAGCAATATGTGTCTTTGTACCTTGCAAAAGCTCAAACTGAGCATAAGCTATGTGGACAAAGGCAAAATCCTTGCAGTGGGATCTTGCTATGTCAAAACCATCCTTTGCTTCATTGACATCATGAATACTGTAGAAAGGAAGAGAGGTCTTTGGCTTCATTTAAATAAAACTATATCCACAACAGGATTTGTTTTACAAACTGAACGCTGTGAAATAACAGGATTTTAGACAGATATGAAGTTACTTACGATTTTAGCTCTGCAAACCTCACCAACATCCTTGCATAGCTTATGTTCTGGCTGTATTTTCCTAATGGCATACTTGAAAAAACTCGAGTGTAGCAATCAATCAATTTGGAAAGAAGATTGGGGTCTGTGTGAGGATTTCCCTTCTTCTCCAGGTTTGTCAAAAAGGTACAGCAGGTGTCTGGTGAATTTAAACTGATGAGCTGGTTAATGCTATCCGTGTCATCTATAAGGAAAGAAAATTATTATGAGATTAGGCATTTTTCTAACACGTCTCGCCAGTTAGCTGTCGTTGTTTTCCCTAAAGCAAATCAAGTGACATGAACAACTGGATATCTGAATGAATAGTGTAACTGGAATATTTAATACTAATCACCATCGTTGTAGTATCTCTTAATCTTCTCCAGCTTCTGATACAATTTGGCTATCTGCATCTGTCGATCGGTGTTCTCATCATCATCCATCCCTAAAACATTAATAGTCATTATCACCTTAAATCATTACATCAAAACACAGACATCACAAAATTATTTTTGCTGCAATCTCTGTTCGTATGTATTGGCGATACTAGTATACACACAAACCTCCTTAAAGTAGCTACGTTTGCAGCCACATTGTTCAGTAAAATATTGCTAACGTTACTCGGCTAATGTGCTTGCTAGCTCCACCATTCACGTGAACACAGCTGGCAAATCTTGGCCTTTTGGACAGATCCAGCTACCATTTAAGTTAAACGTCAGCTATAGAGCTGGCTGTTTCCGGTCATTCGCATAAATATTTTGAACATAACAAGAAGCTCTAACATAGCAGAGAAGAACGTATCCGAGCTAGATAGACTGCTAGCTAGGTTAGCCATTTCGCTAACTAGACGACACTAACTATTGACACAACTAACGCTAGCTAACTAGCTAACAGTCACAGTAGCAGTAACATCACAGGTTTGTGGTAGTGTCGATTTACAAACTTTTAGAAATCCAACTTACCGCTGATCGGATATTTCCACAAAGATTATCTTTGAAATAATGTGCAAAACTATGCTGTAATCCGAGAAGTATGGATCCCACGAAAATCTGTTTTGTTCAACAGAACTTTCAAAATTGCCCACGTCCTGAAATCCTGCCGACCCATTGGTCCGTTTGTGTCGGAGAGCTCCGCCCTGGTTATGCTTTGCTCGAACAGAAGCTCTCAAATACTTCACCCTGACTCAGACATTTAAACATACAATACATCGAAATTCAGAATAGCTTGTTACTAAACGTTAGATTAACTGCAAAATATTCACGTAACCCTGTGTTTCTGCAAACATGGCTGGCTCACAAGTGATGCAAATAGCTCCCATTTCTTTAAAGTTGATGAATACAAATGGATTTAGAAATTACGGGGTGTGGCTCTACATCCCATACTATTCTTGTTATGAACAACGTGGACAGGGACGTTTGTGCTGTCTAATCAGTGTCATCTTCTGTGATCAGCTTTATTTAAAAAAATAAAATAAAAAATGTATCTGTGGTACCAAAATGTATCTGTGGTAATTAAGAATGATTTTGTTTACACGCTTTTAAAGTAAGTAAAATTCCTATAAAACTTTGCTAATCAGCAATTGTACTAGGCACAAATTATGTAATTGTATTAACAAAGTAAATAATTAAGATTAACTTAGTGAAATGCTGTAATATATACTGAATAAAATTACACAACTTCAATCATTGATTCACCAATTCATTTCAAAATTTCAGAGCAGGTAGGGAAAAGAAAGCTTTGAAAGAGCTTAATAATAATTGTTGTCAATGCAATTTGCATTTCTGAGGATAATTGCCATGTTCTGTTGTTGTTGCTTTAATTTGATAAACATTCAACATTCTTTCAAAAAAGTCAAAGCTAAGGAATGTGTATTGCCAATAAATAAAAACCCATCAATAAAAAGAAGCACAAACCTGGCAAAGACACTGTAAGATCCTTTGAATGACAGCGAAATTCACTGTGAAGAGAAGCGTAGCCTCCAACAGGAGCATTTCATATTAAGATTACTAATGAACCAGTACCAGCAAATGCAGATGTTACTGACTATATTTAATGATGGGAATTATGAATCAGCCAGTTCGAAAGCATTTTAAGGATCAATGAGGACATTCATTTCAGTGCACTGTAATGAACTTTATGTAGCCTGTGCAGCTCATGATCAAAATTGATTACCAATTATTTTAAATTCACACTTACTATTACTTAGCCCATAATTGTCATTTTGAACCCAAACCCAGCATATTTCATCACTTTTAAGTGATATCAATAGCCATCTTATGGCAGAAACAAAGTAAGAAACAATTTTTTGAAAGTAAATATTACCCACCCTATCTTCATAAAATTGTAAAGTAGTAAGATTTTAACGGAAGTATTAAATGATGAAGAAAAAGAACTTCCTAACTCTGCAAAGGTATATAATTATAAAGCAATCATTTTAAATTGATATTCAGTGGTTCTACCAAAGAGATCTGCACTATCAAGAAAGCTTTAATTGTCATGCATAACTAAAAACCATAATACAGTTTCAACAACTTTAATTAGCCATAAAATTAAACATTTTTTTTCAAAAAGAAAAACTTTGGAGCATTTTAAATAACACTTTTTTATGATTGCAGCATAGGTTAGTTAATAAATAAAAATAATGCAAAGATTTTTCATCCATTAAAAAGTTGAAAAGAGACTAACAATATATCACTCAAACATTCAAGAATCTCTCAACAATCCCTACTTCAAACTACTCAAAGTCTAGGAAGCATTTCACATTACACTGCTTTAGTGTAACTTACCATGCAAGTATAAATTAATAAGCATGTAACTACAAGACTAGCGTAATATTTATGCTTTATTACTGAAGACAATGGCTAGAGTAAGTAGAAGACTACAAGTAAGCAAAAGTTTCAAATGTACATAAGAGAAGATGCAGGATTAATTTAGGACTATTAAACATATATCATTATTTCATTATTCAATTGGCTGGCCTTGTTTAGGTGCTTCCAGTTTCCGGAGGGTTTCATCCCACTGAGTGAACTGTTTTGACAGAAGAAACATCTGGGCAAGAGTTAAGAAATGATGGCTGCCTTTATATCTTCTTACTGTCAACATCTAAATAGTAAATATAATAATATAAAAAAAGAATGTTGTTTGTAACTGCTGCACAACATGGTTACCATGAGTGCTTTCTAAATGAATGATGAAGAATAAAGCCTGTTTTCACATCTGTAATATTTATTCACAATCTAAACCTTTATGCAAAGAAGCAAGGATACCATTTTGTTGTATTCTTCAAATAATCTTTTCACTTCTGCAGATAGTTCTTCATTTTGGTCCTATAAAACAGAAAAAAGATACATGAATTTCACCCAGAAGACAAGTACCACCCCTTAACCGTACACTCAATAGTGATTATTCAGTTTGGTTATAAAAATAAATTGTGCTGTGTCCCCTCCATGACTGACTGTACACATCAGACATAGCGATGATGACTTAAGATGAGAAGAGATGTTGTACCTGTTGCTTGATGTGAATTTCAGACAGGCGCTGCACTTTGGTAGCAAAATCTGGAACAGCTGTGTTAATCATGCAAAAAAAATTTTGTAGTTCATATCAGTTGGATATGATGTTCTGGCTAAAATCTAAAACTGCATAATTATTATGAAAATTTACATAGAACAAAGGCACTGTACATATTTGTGCTTATGGGCAGCATAACTAAAAAAAAATAATTCACAAACATTGTGAAAAGAATTCTATACGAGTGTCTAATACAAAAAAAAGGAACTGTGTTTGTTATACACAGTGAAGCACTGAAAATTAGTGCACAGTTCTTTCAGTGGTTAAATACAATTATGCAAGCCATGTCTTTACTCACCACTTATTAGAAGTGTGAACTGCTTTATAGATAAAATTCATCTTACCTTTAATGTGATTGCTATCCAGCAAAGGCTGCAGGTTATTCACTTGCTCCAGCAAGGCAGCTTGGGAATGCAGGAAGTCCTCCTCTGCAAACGGAGAAAAAAAGAACAATGTGTAAACATGCATTGTTGCACTTTATCTGATGTTTCAAAAATCAAATGATCAACCAACATTAAAGGTTATGATTATACAACAATAAACAAAAGCAATGTTGTATGACAGTGTAATTATAGGTCACAGAAAGCAAATTCCTCAACAAAAACAAGCATCCCACAAGAGAAGTGATTAGAAACATGAAAGGAATGTTAAAATATGGGGAAAGATACCAACACAGCTAATGCTTCAAAGCAGTCATTAAATATAAGCAGTGCCATGTATAGTCATATAAGTAGCTTCTAGAACTGGCTCACTCTAATGGTAATGTAACTAAAAATGGCAGCAATATAATTTACATTTAAGGCATTTAGCAGAAGCTCTTATCCAGAGTGACTTACAAAATGTGCATCCTAGCTCGTAAGTAAGACAGGGTTCAACAGACATTTGAACTAGAAACCTGCTAAAACACAAGAATCGTGCTGGTCCTAGTATAAGTTCTATTAAACAATGATAAATACAGTAACAAAGAATTACAAATACGTGCCTGAATTTTAGTTACTCAGCACTAAAATTCAAAATAAAATTGCAACATCAATGGTCATTGAGATACTCTACAAATAGATGAGACTTTAGTCAGCTTTTGAAGATTGCAAATGATTCTGCTATCCAGACAGTCAGTGGAAGTTCAATCCACTATCTTGAAACCAGGAGAGAGAATTTTCTAGAAGCTTGTCTACCACTGGACTTGAAGCATGGCATTTCAAGCCAAGCTGTACTTGTAGTCTGAAGTACTGATGGTACGGATCAGGCCTTGTAGAAGAGAGCTGGTTCGTTTTTGGCTTTGTAAACAAGCATCAGGGTTTTAAATTTGATGCGGGCAGCCACAGGAAGCCAGTAAAGTGAACGCAGCATTTCAGGTGAGTGCATCTACAGGCATCCTGTCTGCATACTTACTATAACAAACATGAGGCACTGTGTCACTAAATCGTAAGAAAATGATGGAGCACTACTAACAATCAGTTTCACAAAAGAAAATGAAGGTTATTTTACCATTGCTATGATTTAGATCACTCACCTGCCAATATAAACTCCAGTTTCATGGCATCTGGCACAGCAATATAGTCTGGAAACTGTGGATCTAGGTACTTCAGCAGATCTTCAACTAAGTGAAGGATAAAAGAAACATGCAACTTATACGGCGTAGAAAGTTCAAGTGGTAATGAGTAACTAATTTCTGTCTACCCTCACTTTTTTTGTGAAGAATCTTGACACGTTCCCTCTTGTTTGCCGTGTTTGCAAGAGCAGTGTTTATTCTCGAAAGAGATTCATTACACTGAAACAAGGAAAAGACGTGAACATTTGGGTGAACATTGTGGGCTAATATGTATAATATCTTAATTCAGCTGAAGCGTAACCTGTAAATCTGAGGAAACGGAAAAAATGTAGTTAGCTAGCTAGCAACATCATTACCCTGTTCGTGTAAGTCATGTGGCATGGACGGATTTGCTAGTTATTTATCTACCTAGCGAGTTAACTCGCCTTTTAATACCAAGCAAGATCGCAACAATGTCATTAGCTAACCCTAGCTAGCTACGCCACGCCCGTAACAACTGCAACCTTTTAGCTGGCTAGCTAGCTAGAGCCTCGCATTGTTAACAAGATCAGGGCCTTAGTGAGCTAGGTACTTAACACAGCCATCGTGGCCAAAAAACATAAATATATAGTCGTCACCTGTGACTGGAAGATATGGCTAGCCAACTACTCAACTGCATAAAATGACAAAAACTATGCAACCAGCTATCTAGCGAATAATCAGTTAGCTTGGCTAAACTATGTTGGTGCTGATAGCTAGTTAGCTTCAGAAAGTATATTTTAAGCATGCTCGCACTGTACCTTGACAGGTCTATTACTTCGTATGCGTTCACCATAAACACGTTTTTCTAAATCATTAAGACGAGCATCCAAGTCATCGGTTTTGTTTCCATCCATCTTGCCTTCTGCTGCTGGAAGTCGGAAGTGACGTTTTCTTTATTTCCTCTGCTCGTGTTTTTAACGCTGCCCATTCTGTACTGACGCTAGGCGCTTTGGACCTCATGTTCTACAGTACGTCGCATCGCATGTACCTCAGATCACGCTTTGGCCTACCGCCCATATTTCTTCCCATAGTAGTTTTTCATATCTTTCTGCCATTTGTTCCAAATGAGGTTTCTTTTATTTAAAGGAGAGCAATTGTCATTTGAAAAAAAAGCGTTTTATTAAGTCGCTATTATATTTACAGTTAATGCATGTAAACGGATTAGTCATACTATGAAATCTCAACCAGGCAAGATTAGAAATAGCACGTAGGACAGCCCCATGTCCGTGAATCTTTATTTATTTATTGCAATTTAATGTAATTTTACCTATTATTGAATTGCACAGTCCAGTCTGGATTAAACATTGCAAGTTTCAACAATTGCTAGTTAAGCGTACGATTTGAGATGGAGAAACAGGTCCAAGGGCTCAAGGGGCAGGGTCTACAGTACTACTCGCATGCGCAATTCGCCTGTCTACGCTCCCGTTTCTAGAGGACCGACGAGAGAACCGCAGCCACAAGCGCAGTGATGTCAATATAGATCTTGAATGCTCTGTACATTTACGTAGGTTTTGTACCGAATGTTTCAGTGATCCGGATTTAGGTGTGAGCCTGTTTTATTTGTAACGTTTGGTTTCCCAACATCAACGGAATATTTGTGTCGCATGACCTTGTACTGAATGTCATTACTACAGGATTTTAATCCCAGTACGGTAAGGATAAAATTGAGTGAAGAACATGTGTCGATCGGCTAATGGATTGACAGTTAATAGTTATTGGTAGGTTCCGTTATAATGCCGAATGCTACAGGATCTGTTTGTCAGGCGGTCAGGCGCATCAACCACGCTGATGAAACTGAACCGGTTGCATCGATAATATTAGGTTATATAATCTATCACTTTACAGCTCTTGCAGCATTTTACGCACCGACACGTTTATCTTCAGGCTTTATCATAGCTTTTTTGTTTCATTCAGTACGTATTAAATTAAGTGTTTTTCTAAACGTGTTTGACCACGTACTTTGCTATTTGCAGGCATAGCTGGTGGCGATTTTAACCGTCTGGCTCTGGAGGCCTCTTAAATAGGAATGGGATAGCCAACGAACGTATTTATTTGCAATCCACTTGAATCTCATTGCCTGGAAAATCCCGATAAAAAGGATAAAACTGAACCTCACGTGCACCGGATTATGGCTTTTCAGCTATTACCTCAGCTGCCTTTATCCTTAAAGCTTTTGCGGCTGTCTGCTGACACATGCTTCCCTTGCCTTTGTGTTTCAGGCCCAATCAGATCCCTTCTCGCGATTAAGTATCCGCCTTGTGACCGTACAAATATTTTACTCGTGACTAATATAACATTAAGTAATTATAATTAAGTAATAATAATAAGACTAATTGCCTAAAATTTGTCAAGTTATTTCGTTCTTCATAAGGTCGTAGGCTTCTTATTGCAACCATAAAATGAATGATAAAGAAACTTGTGGTACTAGCGGTGACTGTACAAGTTAACAAAAACGTATGAAATGGTTCCAATATACACACTGAAGGCCCATAGCAATGCTAGTTCTACCTCAAACATGTAAAGAAAGCATCCAAAATGTTTAAGCATCAGCTAGTTTTGTAAACATGAGGTGTAACCACTACGATGAAAAATGAGACAGTTACTGTTAGTGCTGTACTTTCGTGGTTATTTTTTTATAACTATTATTTTTTATCATAACTATTTATCCTATTTTTGTTCACTTTCACTGAAAGACAATTAGGACCTGAGCTACAAAGATGGATATTGTAACACATCTCATCAACGACACTATTGAATTCTACAAATGGGGCCTTACTATCGCAGGTGACTACAGTTTTCTTTTTTCATGAAGCCATGCATTTCAGTGAACGTGTTGCATTATTTCCTTAGGTTAACAAATAAGAAAATTCTTCACTACTGTTTGGTTTCATATGAGACTGGTATGAGGTTTATTTTAGATAGGTGTATTATGAAGGTATGTGTTATAAAGGATTGTTGAAACAACTAAGCAAGTCTTTCCCATCTATATCAGTTAGTAATTCCAGGTATAGTGTTTTATTCCCTATCCCTCTCCCATAATTTTCACTGATGATCATAATTCCAACATGTGACCACTATAAGCAGTTATTGAAACAGCTGATGCACAACATCTTATACATTATTAGCATCTGACACCCTGTAAATGTTTAAATGAAATGTCTGTCATGATAAATTTACACATATACTAAATGAAACAAATAGGAATTACAGTTATTTTTATACATTGTGAAACGTATTTTAGAGTAATCTGACAGTTAGCTTCTAAATGTTTTTTTTCATTGGCTATGACATATTATTAGTTTATCTGTAAAATCTGGAAATCTGAAGACTGATGTTGTTTCTCACAAGCAGAAGACCAATGTGGTTCCAATGTGGTTCCAAAGCTAGCAAAGATGGATAAAAGATATCTGGAAATTAGAACAAGATTCACCAGATTCTAGCCAAGATATTATTGTAACAATATTATTATAACAATAGGTCCTGTATCTCACCTGCTAGCAGGTAGAGCAAAATGTTAACAACATCAGTGACCTGGGCTCAATTTCCAGGCAGCCCACATAAACAATAAGCCTCATAAACAGAAATGGCAAGTAATGGTTGCTTATGATTTACCCAAAATACATTGGGATGGAAACATATGGCTTCCATTTCATTTCACCATCTTGCGAAATAGTAAATGAAGTCATAATAAACATTTGCTGGTTTCAGACAAGCGTGTGGAGAAATGGCCACTGATGGACTCCCCCCTTCCCACACTGGCCATCAGCACCTCCTACCTGCTCTTCCTTTGGCTTGGGCCGAAGTTCATGAAGAACAGAGAGCCCTTCCAGCTCAGGAAGACCCTTATTGTCTACAATTTTAGCATGGTCGTTCTTAACTTTTTCATCTTCAAAGAGGTGGGTTAATCTGGATGAGTATTATACATAGTTAAGAAGGCCATAGATAAAATGCGAATTCTAGTTGTCACTCTAATCTGCACTCGATATTTTGTGTTTGAGTTCTCCTTGACCTTCATCTTTACTGATGTTAAGTCTGTTTTTTGGGGTTTTTTTCAATTTCAGCTCTTCCTGGCAGCACGGGCAGCAAACTACAGCTACCTCTGCCAACCAGTGGACTACTCAGATGATCCGAATGAAGTGAGGGTGAGTGTGCTCCTGCAGAGGGGCTCTGGTGTAATTAACAACAGTGCTCCTATAATTGTCACCATGGATGGACCTGTCCATGGGAATCAAGGTAATACGATGCTTCCTTCTCTGACCAATGAGTGTCTTCAGAGTGGCAGTGGAAGGAAGCTCAGTTTCAGTGATCTATGATGCCACAGATACACACATAAATGTCAGCTCTGTCAGAGCCCCAAATTATCCAGCTTGCATAGGTCAGGGGTCATGATAGTGTCCAAATTTTTTTACTGTGCTATTTACATTACACTAATTGTAAGTCGAGATGCTTCCTCACAGGCTTAAAAAAGTCTTAAGGGTGTAAGACTATTGTGGATAATATATGCATTGTGTTATTGTTAAAAGAACATACTAAACTCAGCTGAAAAGGATATGAGATGGCAGATTCATTGTGCATTTTTACTGTTTATTGTTAATGTCTTTCTATACAGGTGGCAGCAGCCCTATGGTGGTACTTTGTCTCTAAGGGAGTGGAGTACCTGGATACAGTGTTTTTCATCCTACGTAAGAAGTTCAATCATGTCAGCTTTTTGCACGTTTATCACCACTGCACCATGTTCACTCTGTGGTGGATTGGCATCAAGTGGGTAGCAGGTGGCCAGTGTAAGTATTGAAACCATGTAAGTTCTAAATGTAATGTTTATCTATAACTCCTGTGCAATTGTTTGCAAATTCATTAGTAAAAAAATAGTAAAGTAACAACCGTAGAATTATCAATAGCTTAAGGACAAAAACTTTATGGATTATGTATTCACAAAGCACTTTTTAGAAATTAATTCAAAAAGCTTTTCAACTGATGAATCAGTATGATTCAGTATAACTTAATCAGTATGATTTTCCAGTGAGTGATGTCAATGTTTTTTTCTTGATTTCCAGTTCAGTGGGTGTTCTTGGTGATTAGTGGGTTAACACATAAAATGAGCTCTGATAACAACCTTATATGTCTGCTAGCAGATAGAATGATAGGATAGGTTGATTCAGTATTGGGGTTAAGTATTTCATAATTTGTTGTCAAAAGTATTTAATCGATGGACAATACCATATGGCATGTACAGTATCTCACAAAAGTGAGTATACCCCTCACATTTTTGTAAATATTTTATTATATCATCTTTTCATGGGACAACACTGAAGATATGACACATTGATACATAGTAAAGTAGTCAGTGTACAGCTTGAATAACAATGTAAATCTGCTGTGCCCTCAAAATAACTAAACACATAGCCATTAAAGTCTAAACCGCTGTAAATGAAAGTGAGTACGGCTAAATTGAAAAAGTGAAAGTGAAAATGTCTAAATTGTGCCCAAAGTGTCAATATTTTGTATGGCCACCATTATTTTCCAGCATTGCCAACACTCTTGGGCATGAAGCTTCACATTTTGCCACTGAAATCCTTTTCCACTCCTCCATGACGACCTCATGGAGCTGGTGGACGTTGGAGACCTTGTTCTCCTCCTCCTTATGTTTGAGGATGCCCCACAGATGCTCAATAGGGTTTAGGTCTGGAAACATGCTTGGCCTTTCCAGCACCTTTACCCTCAGTTTCTTCAGGGTCTTTTGGGTGTTTGGAGTTTCATGATGGAAAACTGCTCTGAAGCCTAGTTTCCAAAGGGAGGGGATCATGCACTGCTTCAGTATGTCACAGTACATGTTGGCATTCATTGTTCCCTCATTGAACTGCACCTTCCCACAGCTGGCAGCACTCATGCAGCCCCAAACCATGACACTCCCACCACCATGCTTGACTGTAGGCAAGACACACTTGTCTTTGTACTCCTCACCCGATTGCTGCCACACATAATAGACACCATCTGAACCAAATAAGTTTATCTTGGTCTCATCAGACCACAGGACATGGTGGCAGTAATCCATGTCCTTAGACAGCTGGATTTCTTGTGCATCATCTTTAGAAGAGGTTTCCTTCTGGGACGACAGCCATGCAGACCAATTTGATGCAGTGTGCACCCCTTTAACCTGCAATGCTGGCAGCACTCATACATTTCTTTTCAAAGCTAACCTCTGGATCTGCTGCCCATTTACACCTGAGACCTTGTAACACTTAACACTTAACATGATATCGTGGAGGGAAAATGGCTAATTGAGCACAATTTGGCCATTTTCACTTAGGAATGTACTTACTTTTGTTGCCAGCCATTTAGACATTAATGGCTGTGCATTGATTTATTTAGAGAACACAGCAAATTTACACAGTTATACAAGCTGTACACTGAATACTTTACATTGTATCATAGTGTCATATCTTCAGTGTCCCATGAAACGATATAATAAAATATTTACAAAAATGTGAGGGGTGTACTTTTGTGAGATACTGCACGTACTTGTCTGGGGTGTTTAGTGAGCACCCTTCATTGGACTGGTGCCCTGTCCAGGATTGGTTCCTGCATTTTCCCCTGCTGGGGATGGGCTCTCAGCCGTGAACAGTTTAGAGGATGATTGAATGAAAGAATGAATGAACTAATGAGTGAATTTTTAATTAACACAGCAGTTTCCAAAAAAGGGCATTTAAAATAACTTTTCCTCCATTTAGTAACCTTCTCAAAACATCTTATGTTCAAAAACACCGTAGACTGCAAATAAAGTTCTACAGTAGAGTTCTAAATTGTATTGGCATAATATTGTAATATAATATTTATGAAAAGAATTGTTTGTTTTTCTCTCTCTCTGCTCCTCAGCATTCTTTGGTGCTCATATGAATGCAGCTATCCATGTTCTTATGTATCTCTATTATGGACTGGCTGCTTGTGGGCCAAAGATCCAGAAATACCTGTGGTGGAAGAAATATCTGACAATTATCCAAATGGTATTCAGACATTTAATTCATTGTTTGCTCTGACTGAAATGATCCGATAATGGTTTATAATTTGTAAATCGCTAAGATTTGCATAGATTTGATTTTTTTTATGTTTACCTAGTGAAAAATCTAAACATGTACTTAGATAACTTGCAAAGTGTGGCAGTTAAACTATAAACTTATTTACTATTAAAACTATAAATGCATATGACTATGTATAGACTCATCAAACTACATAGTTTGTATACATTATTAAGCCACAATCAAGCTCAGTGGAAGAGTTCAGCCAAATACCTTGCTAATAACATTACCAGCAACACAAATGCACACACAGAAATAGAAGAGGCACCTTCCATGAGCAGCAGGTTTTTTTTTAGGTTGGGTTGAATAGCTGTTCTGAAAGGAGGTTGCAGAAACAGTGGTCAGTTGTTTAATGACAGATCTGATTTCATGGTGGGGACTCCCTCTTCAAGTTGATTCAATGGAACACATTTGAACTGTAGTTCTAAACTATTTTGGGACACTGTAACAGTTTAATCCTAAATCCAAAGTGATGTTTGACACTTAGTCATTTTTGCTAACTTTGCAACTGTTACCTTCTTCCCCAGATCCAGTTCCATGTCACCATTGGCCACACTGCTCTGTCTCTCTATACTGATTGCCCATTCCCTAAATGGATGCACTGGTGTCTGATTGGCTACGCGCTCACCTTCATTGTCCTCTTTGGAAACTTCTACTACCAGACCTACCGTCGTCAGCCTCGCCGTGAAGGTCCTTCCAAGTCAGGCAAGGCACTGTCCAATGGGGCTGCTAATGGAGTTCTGGTGGCCAGTAATGGAGTGACTGGCAAAGTGGTAGAGAAGCCTGTAGTGGCAGAAAATGGTAGGAGGAAGAGGAAGGCCAGGGCCAAGCGTGACTAGAGCTGAGGGGGCATGAGAGCTAGAAACAGGCAGGCTTCCATACACATGCTGCTAGGACCACAAACCTTGAGAAGGGATGGAACAGAGGGAAGACTGGTTGAAAACCAGTAACTACTAAGAGATGCTTGGCATGGGGACCTGCCTGTTTGGAGGAAGCTGTGAGGTTTGCAGCACTGTGTAGGAGTGCTGTATCAGACCTGGTGGATCCGATCAGACCAGGTGGATCCGATTAGAAATATTTGCTAAGAACAAATTGTGTTCCCTCCCCCTACAGTGTTTTTGCTGATACATAAGCAGTACTGTAAGGAGAATGGAGTACTCCTGACCCCTGAGCAACAGGGGCTTCAATTCTCTATTAAGCATGATATCATTTGAGTAACTTTTCTTGTCATTTCTGTTATCTACCGCTGTGTGTGTCTGCCTTATGTCTTTGTCCAATTAATCCTTATATCTAGGATTTTCAGACTGGTCTCCCAGTATGATATAAGACACATTTACATGACCAATACATATGCTGCAGTAGCAACAATCTCTGCTTTTTATTTTGTAACATTTTCAATGACTGTTTCTTGATTTAACTCTGTCAGTGCTTGTGACCATACAATATATGAAACGAGTTTCCTAATATCAGCCCTGGAGTATTCTGTGCACTGAGAGTTCTGCAGAATTGGGAAATACTTCTGTAGTGAGAATGGTAAAACAAAAGCATTATCAAGTGGAATGTTTTGAGTAGAAACTTTACAATTAAGAAGCATTAAATTGTGGTGTTTTATATTTAGAAGTGAAATATTGTTTCCATTTTTATTTATTAATTAATTAATTTATTTATTTATTTATAGACTTTTTGCATTATTACATTATTGTCTTCGTTTTCTTTAAAATGATCCTCTTTAATGGGATATGTTATGACTCTTTGCTCCTGTAAAACTGCATTTTCCACAAAGATATGTGGAGAACATTTTCACTTTAAACTGTTCCCAGACCATGTTCATACACACTTTAGAGAAGTGCTCCTGTTATTAGGTGGGCTAATTGAAGTTGGGCTGAAACAAATATCTCCAAAAGCTCCTCTCTGACGCCTGCATTCATCCACTGTATGTTAGTGAGGTCTTAATCCTACTTGTTATCATTTTTTCCATTTAAAATATTAAAAAATGCAATGCACTTGTGTTTAGTGTTCTCAGATAATTGTTTGTTTTTCATGTTGTATATGCTGTGCTATTTTGTACATTGTGCTTTTAAAAATAAAATGGGTATCACAAAGAAAACATTTCTCATTCCAAAAGACATCCCCTTTGTCTTTTTAGATGTGTTTTAAATGAGTCATTTTAAATTAATTTAAAGCTTCTGTAACACATGTCACTTTACAGCTATATTCAGATACAGAAATGGTGCCAGTGGCATCTGAACATTCAAATGGACGTGGAGTTCACATTTTTGTATGGCGTGTAAGTGCTGTCCTCACACTTTTTGCTGGAGGCCCTGTTACCGTGTCAGTGAATTTGATCTAGTTGTACTGACTGCATTTGTGGTTCATTTAAAAATATCTTAAACGTTAGTTAGCAAAGCTCAAAAATGCTCTTACAATCAACATGCAAAGTTCTATCATATTTTCTGCATTTTTTTTGTACGTAGCTCTTCTCCCTTAAAAACAACTGAAAGAATTTTTTTTTATAGAATCTTTGCTTGTGGTGAGCAGGAGGAGTATCAGTACAGTGTCCCAGCAGACCATATTTCTCTCATTACACAACTTATAAATACCTTTGTTACCATATCTAGCAAAATGTCCTCAAAATACCTTATATTACAATTATTATATGCAATACAAGGTATTTATTCTAACTTCTAACTTGCCCTGTTTTTCTCTTTCATAGGCCACAACCCCAAGTTTAAAATCCACTCTTTGTTGCAGCACTGTAAATGACCACTTCTTCACTATTCATACTCCCTTGTGTATGAATTGCCAGAAAGTAACCCCACTCCAGCCAGCCAGCTGTATCATTTCCCCAGTGTTCCCTGCTAACTTCTTTGATCTCCATCACTCAAAGACTATGGAGGTCTCCAAGGGCCAATCAGGGACCATCCCTCTCCTCTTTCTCAAATGCAGTAGAGACAAAGGTTCCCATGGCAACTGTACACAGCTGTTGCAGCCTTATGGCTGCCCTCTCCTCCCCCATCCACTCTTATGAAAGCCATCATGTGACAGGCCTCCATACTACACCGTTTATGTCAATGCTGCTTAAATG
Organism: Sternarchorhynchus goeldii; assembly: GCA_028565775.1. Lineage (NCBI taxonomy): Eukaryota > Metazoa > Chordata > Actinopteri > Gymnotiformes > Apteronotidae > Sternarchorhynchus > Sternarchorhynchus goeldii. The sequence goes on from JAOXYF010000008.1 coordinate 12,049,450, forward strand.
TTCAAGATACAGAAAATTATATTTTAAGCATGTAGTTTTTGGACATTGTAAATTATTCTGTAACAAATACAGAAAGCAAAGTATTCAAAACCTTCTTTGTTTTCTGGTGGAAGTTTCTGATAGGACAGAGATTAAAGAGACTGCTGCTCCCCCATGGTGGTGCAGGATAATAACTGTATTGTTGAAGAAGGCTTTTTCTCTTTGATTCTCTGTAAATGTTATTTTATAAGAAAATATTTCTCCTGCCTGCCAAAAGATTTGCAAAAGAAAACTCAACAAAGAGTACCAAAATAGATATAGATGTAACTGCTGAAAGTACATACAAACCAGGGCATCCAAAATTGTCATTGATATATTATGAAATATATATTATTGTATGAATTATGTTCATTATTATTATATGAATTATGTTCATTTAGCTTTTATATTCAAACTGGAAACATCCATGATAAAAATGAAATATTTAATAATCATTGAGTCTGATAAAGGTAGGGTCCTTCACACCTCCCAGCTGCTGCAGATCCATTATCATAGCTACCAGCTGGCTGCCATTCTGTTTCACATGGTCACATGACTTCTTATTTGCTTTTATAAGATAATTTCATGTACACAGTAAGACTCTGTATATTCCTTGTATTATTATATACACCTTGGATATTAAGTTATAAACTCAAAAAGTAGCAGATTATAAATTTAATTGATATAGATATGCTATGAGTTGATACAAAAGGATGAAGTCCATCTAACTCATATCATCTCAGATGGATAATGAATCTGCTGATAATGAATCAACTAATAATGAGTGTTTTCTTCCATTTTTAACTTTTTATAAAGTAATATGAGGGCTAAATGTCACAGGGCTAATTGTCTTTGTGTGTGTGTGTGTGTGTGTGTGTGTGTGTGTGTGTGTGTGTGTGTGTGTGTGTTTGTGTGCGTGTGCGTGTGTTTGAGTGCGTGTGCGTTTGTGTAGAGACAATGGAGGAAAACCATTCATTGATCTACATCCTCTCAAACTGCAATGCATATACAAATTCGTTTGTTCGATATGCTGAATCACTACTCACAACATCACAGAACATTCTTAACAATATTATATAGTCAAAAACGATACCAGTAAATTTGATATATTTTCTACATTTTATATATTTTCAGAAAGTGATATTTAAAAAATTCTATTTTACGATCCAAAGTTTGTTCCGGACAAAATTGGTCAGGTTATGCCTCTTTCTTTTAGTAATTGGGTTTATTATAGGTTTAGTTTTAGTGCATCATAGATTTCATTCTTTACCTTGAGATCAATGAAAGAGGTCAGTAAAATGGAACTTGGCTCTCGGCCCCAAGTATGGTTAAGACCCTGCCCAGTTGTGACATCACAACGCACGTTTATTTTAGGCGATTTTCGATGTTAGCCTTGCAGCGCCGGATACCTGTGTTAATCTTCCCCATCATTCGTCAATGCTGGACAAACTACGATGTTGAAACGGTAAGACATCTATTCTAAACTATAACTTTGCGGATGTAAATGTCTGTTTTTGTTAGAGGACTATGCGGCAAAGAATTCATTATGTGAATGATCGTTTGGGCATTATTGGGCTTTAGGCATTCACCTTGGAAAGGTTATAAGCAACGCGGCTTTCTTCACATCGGTCTGAAACATCTCGGAGATTGTTCGAGGAAAAACAGAATAGGCAATAAAGAAAAATCGCCTGCTACCCAGTACACAAAAGATTAAGACGATACGACATTACTACGTTGTCTATAACCACATACATTACACAAACCCAATAATGCATGCATTGCTAAACGCTTCATATATCGAAGAAAATGTAAAGAGGGTTATGCCAGTTTATATTTGAGCCATTTTCTTTCACTGGAAACATAAATCAGTGGATAAGAGACGGACGGATGCACGCCGGTCCAGACGCGACATGGGGTCGAAAATAGGCCTTTGCTTAAGAAATGTAATGATGCTTGTGCATACCCAAATATCGAGGTAATAGTATAATTATTTAGGAGAGGACTGTCTAAAAACGTGGCCTGCGCCTCAGTAATGACCAGCTGCGCACCACCATGTAATTAGATGACAATGCCACGCCATTCACAGCGGCTAAGCCCATCAATATCCCGCGACAATGCAAACTGATGGATTTGTAATTTGTCAATTTGCTGCTTTTTCGATATTCAAGTTTCAACAGATGTTAGATTGTTCCGAGTAATTGGATTGGTTTTAATGGAACCGACCATGTGCGAGCTTGGTCTAGTGAACTATATGTACATATAGATAAATCATATTTTAGGTTATATGTATTTTTATGTTATATGTAGAAATTCTGTATATTTGTGTTAAAAGGGTATAGTTTATATTGTTTTTTTCAGGTAAGAGATTATATGGTAATTCTCATTTGTACAGCTAATGGAATGGACGATGGGCAACAACTGATTGCTTGCCGATGATACCATGAATCCCGCCACAGGCGGCGCTGCCGACCCGCGACAGGCAGACAATAGTAACATGAAACAGCAACGAGCATCCTCCCCAGCCCGATTTAAAGACGTTACACCAAAAACGCCTTCGAAAAACCCTGCAGGCAAGCCCGGTTCAGGAAAGCAGGGCGGTAAAAACAGTCGAAGTAATTCTCCCGTCACTCAGAATTCTGGCAAAGATAAACAGTCTACCAAATCCGTGGCAGCTGTCCACACAACTGGTGCTGAAAGTCCCACTTTGAGAAGGGCAGAGAAAGCCAAAAAAGTAGAGGATCGTAACAGTTCGACCGAAGACTCGTATGGCACGGACGACTCTCCTTTAAAGAGCGATACGAATCGTGTAGTCTCTGATCAGCCAAGTTCTTCGAAATCCCCCCAGGGGAAAAGAAAGAATCAGCGGGGAGATGGAGTAGCGGGCGGAAAACCATCCGCTAAAAATTCTATGGGATGTGGACCTGGCTTCTGGAGGGAAGGATGCCTGCAGTCTGAATTAATACAATTTCACATGAACAAGAGCTTAAAGAAGGAAGGGAGCATTAATTCGAAAACAGCCTACTCTCCATCCACGGAGATGGAAGTTTCACCCGAGACATCGAATAGGCATGCTGAGTGCATGGCTCAGATCAACCAAGATTTGCGGGACGAAATCGAGAATTTGAAGGATGAAAACGATAATCTTAAGGTAGGTCTCGGGAGACATAAATATGATAAAATAACATTTAAACATTGCGTTTTGCAAACATTGCGGCTGATTTTGCTGTTTCTTTATTACACTAGCATGAAATAAATGAAATGAGAGCGGAAATGGATGAGCTCAGAGATACGTTCTATGAAGAAGATGCCTGCCAGTTGCAAGATATGCGGCGTGAACTGGTTAGAGCCAATAAGAATTGTCGAATTCTCCAGTACCGTTTGCGGAAAGCAGAGCGGAAGCGGCTGCGTTATGCAGAAACAGGTGAAATCGACGGAGAGCTATTGCGGAGTCTGGAACAAGATTTGAAGGTAAATATTCTAAAACGCTTTAGGCAAGTATAGTCTCCTATAAATGATCGAGAAATTTCATTATTTTATAAATAATGTTGAATTAACAGTTTTTTAGGCTAAATACCTTGGTGTTTTGGTCAGTCCCTATTAAAAAGAAAACTATACAAACATACCTAACAGATCTTAAGCTGCTGTCCAAGGAGTGTAATAGCTAACATCAGTATGATAGTTAACCTCAATTCTTTCTTTCTTTCTTTTCCCCAGGTGGCAAAGGATGTGTCTGTGAGGCTGCACAACGAACTGGAAAATGTAGAAGAGAAAAGGACAAAAACAGAGGAAGAGAATGAGAGACTAAGGCAACAACTAATTGAGGTGGAAGTGACAAAGCAGGCTTTACAGAATGAGGTGGAAAAATCTAAAGAGGTGAGCAAGCGGGACAACATCTGCTAAATGCTGTAAATGTAAAAATGTAAGATAATAAAGTCACAATGAAAGTAATTTGATTGTACCAAGAGGAAAGAAAATGAAGGTACAGCACAGCATAAGGATCATCTTTAAAAGATGGCAGACTATTCAGCACAACAGGTCTTTGCATTCCCAATGTAACGCAGAATAGAACTATTTCTGAAATTCATCTGTTTGTAAAAGCATCAAAGCTTTGAAGAACAAAATGCTTCCATCCAATACATTGTACAGTCTTTACATTCCTATTATATTTCCATCAGGCATCTCTGAAGAGACGAGGAGGAAAAGATGGACAGAAATCAGAAAAGAAAGTAACAAAGACCCCAACAGAGGTAAAAAAAAACAAAACAAAACAAACAAAAACAGATGTATTGAATATGGTCTGACTTCACTGTTATGTGCAACAAATAAAGTCATTAAATGTAACCATTAGATACAATATAATCAGATTAGTGGAACTATCTGTCAGATACTATAATGTGCAGCAATCTGAACATGTGGAGATGTCTTTTTAGGAGGAGAATGAGGATCTTAAATGCCAGTTGGCCCTTATTAAAGAAGAAGCAATACTGATGAGGAAGAAGATGGCTAAGATAGACAAAGAGAAGGACCGGTTGGAGCAGGAGCTTCAGAAGTACCGCTCCTTCTATGGTGATGTGGACAGTCCTCTCCCTAAGGGTGAGGCTGGCGGGCCTCCTACCACACGGGAGTCTGAACTGAAGCTACGCTTGCGCCTGGTGGAGGAGGAGGCTAACATCTTGGGCCGCAAGATCGTGGAGCTGGAGGTGGAGAACCGTGGGCTGAAGGCGGAGCTGGACGACCTGCGTGGGGAGGAGCTTGCGAGCGGCATGGTGGAGCCATTGTCAAGAGAGCAGAGCGAAGCGCTGTCAGAGCTGCGGCAGCAGCTCCAGCTGGTGGAGGACGAGGCCGAGCTGCTCCGTCGCAACCTGGCCGACATGGAGGAGCAGAACAAGCGTGTGACGGGCGAGCTTAACAAGCTGAAGTACAAGGCTGGCTGGCACGAGGGTTCCCGCTATGGCGGCGGGGCGGCCGACGGCGCCAAGGCCGAGGCCCTTCAGGAAGAACTTAAGGGTGCCCGCTTGCAGATTAACGAGCTGAGCGGGAAGGTGATGCAACTGCAATACGAGAACCGCGTGCTGTTGTCCAACATGCAGCGCTATGACCTGGCTTCACACTTGGGCATCCGGTCCAGCCCTCGTGACAGCGACGCCGAGAGCGATGGAGGCCGGCGTGAGAGTGATGATGACTCCACGCGCCTCCCACCTCATCGCAAACGCGAGGGCCCCATCGGCGGGGAGAGCGACTCAGAGGAAGTCCGCAATGTCCGCTGCCTCACCCCCACCCGCTCCCTGTACTCTCCCGAGGGACGTTTTTTATCCCGAAGTCTCAAGGACCGGCAGCAAATGATTGACATTCGCATAGAGGCTGAACGCTTAAGCAGGACCGTTGACAGGCTGATTGCTGACACAAGCACCATCATTGCTGAGGCTCGGGTCTATGTGACAAATGGTGAACTCTTCAGTCGGATGGACGAAGACGACGAGAGCAATCGAATACGTGAGCATGAGCTTCTGTACCGCATTAATGCCCAGATGAAAGCTTTTAGGAAGGAGCTCCAGAGTTTTATCGACCGTTTGGATGTTCCCAAACCAGAAGATCGGGAAAATGAAGAGCCTCTCTCTGTAAGTCAACCCAAATGAGTTCAATTTCTCCTTCTTCCACTATTTAACTTGCATTCTTAATATTGGAATATATGACATTATATATCCATAGTTGTTCTAACTACTTATTTTCCAAATGGCTTGATACTGTATTTTCAGACACATATTAACTTTATCAATTAGTTAAAATTAGGCTAACTGTGCATCGATGCTATTATATCTGTTTATACATGTAATACTTTTTTCTTACGTTGTATTTTGCATTCTTGTCCATCCTCTCATCCAGATGTTTCAGCCCATCATTTTGCTTATCCTCATTCTTGTTTTATTCTCCTCACTATCATATGCTACTATTTTCAAACTGGTATTTCTTTTCACCCTTTTTTTTGTTCTGTAAGCATCCATTTTAAGTGACATTGCTTTTATGTTATATTATGATAAGTTATGTTTTGTTTTATTTTATTTTGTTTTGTTTTCAAATTGATTTGGGACATTTCATTAAGGTTACACAAGGTACAGGAGGTTTTTCATCCATTTACACCCGGGCTGCAGTTACTCACCAAAACATAAGCTTTCAACTAACAGCAACGACTTCAAATAGGCTGTACTACACTCTCTTTACATGGTAAGTGAGAAAAATATGATTGACAAAATTATAGTTTATAATGTAAATAAATTATAAAGTTTAGAAATAAATTATGGTTTATAATAAACTATACCTATGCCTACAAATGATTAATCTAAACACCAAGTCATAATTTACATAATAACGTATATATTCTTTGTACATTACATGAATTAGCATATTTTAGAACTAATCTTTGTCCATGCATATTTTACTCATTGAATATCAGCCAAAATCATGAACAGCAACAGTTTCATGAACAGCAATAAAATCTAGGAGAAACACATTTACTCCGAAGAACAAAGGAATACCACAAGTGAAACAGATTATCATAGTGACTGTATATAGTAGATTCCAGAGTGTTGTTGTAGGCGGGCTATTGTCGTCTGGAGAACGTCCTGTAAATTGAGGATTTTATCGTAAGATACAATTGCACTGCGTGCTCGGCGGGAGGAGTGTGCATCGCGACAACCTCTGGAAAGTTACGTCATATAGGCTATTATAACCAGCTGTGAGAGAGATGCGCGGAAAATCGCCAGCAGACGCACTACGATTCAAGGAGTAAAATAAGGTTTCAACGGGAAATTCAAAACGATCTGTTAGCGTTCCTGTTCCGTTATTTTTATATCAACTTTCAACTTTTCTGGTTCTACAAAGAATGCAGGCTGAGCCAAGGTAAGATTTTGAGCAACGGGCTTTAAATATGGTTCTAGCCTTAGGTTCAGTTATGAAGTTGTAAATAATAGAGAGGGTTGTGTTTATAGGAGAAGGAATATAGCTTGCAAGTTAGCTCAGGAATCAAACAGTTGCCGTACTTCGTCATGGCTACTGTCTTAGTGGTCTATATCCGATACAGACTACTGTTTTCTCGCTGGTATTACCACTGCAGTCTCAAATTATGAGCTTTGTAGTTTCAATAGTTTAACTATGGCACACTTCAGATAAAATTTGCCCAGTTCAGTCATGGAGGTGAGTAGGCTGCGTCCGATAGTTACAGAGGGTAAAAATAAACCCAAACCTTACATCAGTGGAGCTAAGAGTATTTTGAGCTCTTGACCCTTGTCTGCCGGTGTCATTTTCTGTTCTACGAATGGTTTAATCGCTGGTGTTACCAGCAAGTGGGGGGAATGGGGAAATAATGTAGTTAAAGACGACCGTTGACTGAACAACGAATTTTTTTCAGTAGTGCATGTTGTGGGTGTGTTTAATACAAACTCGTAGCCTGAAAATAATGACAACATGACCTTGTTGTTGCTGTGGTGATATGGACAGAAGAAATGCTCCAGGAGCGTTGCGTGTTCCGCGGAGATGGAGCGGGAGTCGAAAATGGCTGGTTTCGGATAATCAAATGAGTTTCAAATAAGGAGTACAGCGGCATACCAGTCAAAACAAGTCTGTCATTTCGTGTTTAGAGTGATGGAAAAGATGTGGAATGCGTTTGGAAATGGGTCAGGGTTACATGGTGGCGGCGGCGGGTATGTAAGCAAGGCACAAGGCTGGGAATTTGTCCCTTCCTCCAGGCTGGAGATGGAAGGAGGCAGGAAACGGAGCCAGAGTGCAATGCGCGTTTTGTCGCCTCCAGCCTCTGTAGATCCTTTTTTCGAGCAGTGTTTACCTGGACTTACAGCTTCTCCATCCGATGGAGCTCGTGGGCAGATTCATTGGCAAGAGCTCCAGTCACATCACTTGCGATTGAAAAAGAAGTTTGAAGAGTTAAAAAAGCGCCATGGGCAAGAAAAGGATGGATGGATGAGGCAGAAGGAAATTCTTTTGAGAGAAGTGGCTGACGTGCAAGTAATGCACGAATGAATCACAAAAACCGCACATGGACTTACGTTCACTGATCAGGCTCAATGTAAGCTTTATCGTCTATTTTGCTTTTACAGGGGGGAGAGAACCGACGGATACTGCTGGATCTAAAGACAGTTTTAGAAGAGGTTCAAGTGGAGGTGAAACGGGAAGAGAGTAAACGTATCGAGCTTCAGTTGCAGTACACAAAGGATCGGTGCGCATGGGAGCTGGAAAGAACAGAGTTAAAATACCGAATTGCGCAGGTACGTAGATTTCAGAGCGTATCTTAATGGGTCCGGCATGCTTGCTCTCAGTTAACTCAGTTAAACATCAGACAACTGAGAGGTCGCAACCCTCTGATCACAGGTGGTAAGATTGGTCTATTTATTTATAAGCATCTCACAAACATTTGGTCTAGATTTAGCTCAGCCCAGAGCAACTTTTATTTTAGCAGTACTAAATAGGCCCGTTTATAATTTCAGAGAAGCTTCCAGCTTCATTAAAATTTCCATGAAATTGTCCAGTGAGACACCTACTATCCACTGGGACACAAGCACTTGTGTTTAATGAGTAAACTAAATCACTATCTAAACACACTGAAAAAGCCATCCCTTATTTAAAGTCCAAAAAAAGGTGTAAGCCATTTCAGACCAACACTTTCTCCCTGCTTTCCTCTGCAGGTCTACATTAACTGCGCAGCTTATTGATTGGTCCCTCTCTCACTGAACTCTTGTTCTTGTTTGTGACAACCTTATAAAGACATAGTCCAGACTGTCTGGTGTGTTTATCATGCTCAGTGAGAGCAGTTTTAATCCTCTCCTGTAGTTTATGCATTAGGTTTAGAGTGAGTCACTGCATGGCTCTCCTAATACAGTAGTGCAGTGAAGACTGCAGGGTAGAGGAGGCAGAGAGGAGTGGAGCTGAGGAATGCTGGAGGGGTGTATGCACCTCAGCCAGGACGTTCTGTGATAGCGCACACTAGGCTTGGCCCTCGACTCGCTCCCCACACCTGTGGCCAATATGCTACAAAAGTTGAGATTTATAGTTTGCAGACTAGATTTAATCAAGATTATTTACATCTGTACAAATGGACTGTAAAGAATTATAAATAATTTGCTTTGAGACAGCAATTTTGTATTTCCGCAGCCTACCAGTCCACAGACAACACAATTGCACTTGTTTCTCCCAAAGAACTGTGGAAAATCTGTATATTCAGCTGCACGAGCCGAAGAAGTGGCTGGCACAGAGCGCTGAATCCAGGGAGGAGTTGAATGCAACTGTAAAAGCTGTTTTTTTTCCTATAACCCACATCCTACCACAGCTTATACTGCAGTGCCAGAAGACATCCCAGGTTTACCAGCAAGCATATTCACAGCCGGGTATTTGCCAGCATATTTCCCCGCATATTTTTAAACAGAGACGGTGTACTGTGTGTGTCCCTGTGGCCCCACCCTTAGGAATGTTAGATGCTAAAGCTTTGGTATTGCTGTCTATTTATAGAGGAGTGGCTCTTTGACACTTTTACCCAGCGAGAGAGCCTCAGTACAGCACGCACAGCAATGATCATATTTTAAACTGAGATTTAAACCAGTATTGTTTTTTTTTTCAAGCATGATTACATACCACTGACATGTAAGTATACTGAGCCAAACCTATTTTATGGCCTTGCTCTAACTTCACTGGCCCAGTGGTGGTTCATTGTTTATACACACCATATTTAAATCTGTTTTGGTTTTTTTGGTTTTTTTTGCTATTGAGAAGTCTGCTAATACTGTCAATATTTGAGTTGAGCTTTGGGACAGATGAGAGCTTGAGGGCCCAGCGTAGTGTGTATAAATATAAATCCATTAATATTCTAGATGATTAACTGTACTGTAGTTGGATAGCAGAGATATACATTTAAAGAAGTACATAAAGTACTGTGCTTGCACAGTTGATGATGGATCTCTATCCTGTTTCTTTGGAAACCTTGTGTATTTCTCTACATTTAAAAACAATTGCCTATTGCATTGCAAAAATTACACTGTAAATTTGGAACTAGTAACACAGCAAGAAAATCTAACCAGTGACTTCAATTTAAAACACAAAACATTCTTGTAACCCCTAGCATTACTATTCAAGAACATGTTCTAATACACATGTCCTGGTAAAGCTAGCAATATCTGTTAGCATCATATTACATACACTAGTTCTAGGTGACAGAAATGGTTGGAATGTTTCGGGAGAGTCATGTAAGATTTCTGAAATGGGTTTCCATTTCAAGATCGGCTCAAAGAGACATATACAATAAGTAAAACAACTAAGCTTGTTTACACATCTTCTATTGATACAGATACAACATCATAATTTATAGGTCCACCAGAGGTTATCATGCTAATTATCATGCTATAGTTTAATTGTGAATGAGTTCAAATGTCTTAATTCAAACAAAAATAAACTAAATGTGTGATATACATTTCAACTGCCAGACGTGTGACTGTATCTGATATATTGTGTGTGTGTGTGTGTGTGTGTGTGTGTGTGTGTGTGTGTGTGTGTGTGTGTGTGTGTGTGTGTGTG
>JAOXYF010000008.1:12060139-12071969 GCA_028565775.1 Sternarchorhynchus goeldii
CATTAGCTTCAATTTCTAGGCAATTCTGTCACCTAAGTGCCATTCATAACAAAGCTACCAGTCTTCACTTTAAGACCACAGGGAGAAGTTACTCAAAATAGAACCTATTAACACTGCAGTGTCACATTGCCAATCAGTTATCAATCAGTTTATCAATCAGTTTCTCCCACCCTAGACCAAGATTGAATGCCAAAGGTGGCATGGCATTGATTCCAGACATTATGTGCGTCACTGAAGAACTGCATGTGTTTCAATGGCATGGATTTCCTCTTTCATAAAAATATTTGCAGTACAAATAGGCTGAAGAACAAATTGTGTTGTGTAAGTGCTTACTAGAGGGTCAATAGGCCAATGTGGCCTTGTGGCCTCTCTAAGGCATATGGAATCTTTCAGCACATACTGTTCAGCGCATGAGGAGGCTTAGGCTGGATATCTTTTGGGATCTGAGGACAGATGGTCCCTTATATCCTATGAACATGCCAGAAATCCAGAAACTTCCTGCCTTCCTAACCCTTTAACTTCCACTTCTCTTCAAAATAGTTATTTCTTTTTCCTCGCAGTATCCTCCAAACACCTTTATTTCCCTGTGGTACTCATCAAATACTTGACCCTCTCACCCTGCAGTTGGAGGCCAAAGGACATAACTCAGTGGTGGGAGCGGTCAAGAACACTGATACTGGAGATACCCTGAAGAAGGAGCGAGAAGAGCAGAGGAGGCTGCTGGCAGACACCCATACTGCAGCAATGGACCTACGCTGCCGGCTGGAGCACAGTGAAAGGGGCTGGGCAAGGGAAAAATCCGAGCTGCTGGAACGCTTTGACTTGGAAAGGAAGGAGTGGGAGAGTCAGCTCAGGGACATGCAGTGCAAAATCGAGGAGGTGAGTCCACAGATGAATGCTGAGCCCAGGATAGTGCAGTCTGCCACACCCCAAAGGTCATCTAAACCAACAAAAAGCTGCCTTGCAAGATCTATAACCTATTCCTAGATTTCTAACAGCATATTTCAGCAAAGAGTTGAAAACAATGTTGGATAAATTGGTTAAGTCACTTTAAATGCACTAGGGGCTTTGAGAATTGAAGATTTCTAATTTACATCATACAGACATCATATAAACTACTGTATTAGACCCAACATTTCCCAAGGATTAAAAATGAGAAAATTTAGCAGTATTTCTGATGTACTGTTTTAATTATTTTTTAATCTCTTATAGAAAGAGTCAAAACATATGATTGATCAAAGACATGCTCTGCTTAGTACTGTACTGTTAGTGGGTGGTGGTAAGAAAGGGGAGAAGTAATTACTGAACTCAAGGAGAGACCTTGAAGAATGGTTTTAAATCTATTCTCTTTGGAAAAGAGATTAGATTTTTAATGAGGGGTAACATTAAAGCGCTGCACTGGGAGCTAAACCACTGGAACAATCTGCTTTGAATAAACGTGTGAGCTATTTTGTCTTCTGAATGCAAATCAAAGCCAACAAAAGAATTCAAAGCCAACAAGATGTGAAAGTTAGCAATCATTAAACATGGTTACATATTTTAACACAATCACAATTTTAACAGAAGGTATTTAGTGTCATTTGATTAATTCGAGGCATAGTTAACTTTGTGAAATTGGGCTGCACTATATATATACTTTTTAAAAGTCTTTTTTAAGTCTTATCACAGTTTTGGCCTTTGCAATAATGTCTTTAACCATGTGATGTTAAATAGCCATGTGATGTTAAATGATCATTAACGATAATTGCAATTCAGTTTTTGTCTATTAGCCTAAAAATGTATTTCTTACATGTCTGTTTGCCTCAGCTGTATAATGAAGTGAAGGCCCATCGAGAGGGAAATACTGCTGGTCCAAACACTGATGCAGAAAGTGGTGCCATAAGGCTCAGGTCTCATTCTGCCAGCACTGTGTCCAGTGCTCTTTCTGAGCCCTCAGATGCCCACAGCAGCAGCTACTCAGAGCCTCTCACCCATCACAGCCACAGCAGCGCTGACTCCACTCATAACTGCGCAGAACCCGCTAACCTGCACTGCAGAGAGCACAGTGACCCATCCAAACAGGGCAGCTCCGGGAAGTATGAGCATTGGGAAATCAAAGCCATTAGTACTGCAGAACCGGTGGGCATTGTGCCTGGGCGTCTGGGTCAAGGACTCGGAAACAAGCCCACAACCTCTACTGGACAGGAGGATCTTCTCAGCCCCTCCCAAGGATTTCAGAGCGTGGATGTCAACTGGGCAAGCGATAAAAAGAAAAACACAATGGCTCTCAATGCTGTAAGTTTTATTTTTGCATATAATAACTAGATAATACAATTTTTATTTGATTTCCTGGCATTCTTATCAGCACTAACATTGTTGCATCTTTCTGACTGTGCAATCCTTTTTGCATATGTTTTTATCTACAAAAGAATTGTGGTTTGCAGTTATTTGATCTTCTCCACTGAGATGTTTAATTTGTTCTAGGCTCTTAAAGAAATAGCTAGGGTAAGCGAGGAACTGTGCAGCTACCAGGATGAGATCAGAAGGAGGTCTGATGTCAACAGGTAATTCTTCATTATATTCACCAGCAGTTCTTCACACACTGAAAATGTTCCAGACACTTCCTTCATGTGGTAATGGATTCTTTCTGTTTGGTGTTCAACCACAGAAGCTGCACAGAATCTGCATTCTTTCAGGAAGCGGTTGAGATGGCTAAGAAAGATGTGTTGAAGACAAATGACATGGATTTCAACTTGAATGAGTGGTGCAAAAATCTTCGAGACTTGGACAAGCAGGAGCACATCAACTGGGAATGTGTTAAAAAGGAATCGACTAGTACTAAAAGGGACTCTAAACCACCAGAAAAGAAGAGACAAGCCCCTCCCATTCCTGTTCGCAGCACATCTTGGTACCTGAACAGAACTTCTGTCACTGAAATAGAACCCAAAGCGCCAGAATCAGACAGAAGGTGTCGGAGTCCTTGCATTCACAGAAAGTGCAGCAGCCCCTCCATAGTCCGAAAATTTGAGGCAATGTTACAAGAGAATGAGGGAAAGATCCTGACAGACTCTGGGATTGTGTCCTGCTCAGTGCCTCCTGATTCCAAGTGCAATATCAGCTGCTGCCAGAGCCGATGGTCCTGTGATGGAAGCAGGTTTGGCAGCAGCAAGTCCTCCACGTATGTGCCTGTCCAAAAATGCCTCTCAGATATAAACATACCGGCTGCAGGGGCTGGGTGCAGTCAAAACCAAATGGATGTAGTGAATAAACCAATCGTGAAGGCAGAGCATGATCTCATGGATTCAAAACACAAGGGCATGGCTACTGACTCACTAACAAAGTCTCTAGACATTACCTCGCCTTACATCAGTACCAAAGTCTCTTGCAGAAATGAGATGCTAGAACGGAAAACAGCTGAGTTTAACCGAATGCTCTTTCAGGCAGGTATGGGGGTTCAGTACGATAAGGACAGTTTCAGCTATATGGATGTGCACTGTACATTTGAAAATACCACTGCCATTCCATCTCCGTGTCTTGAGGACAATCCAACAGATGTGTTGTCTGATCTTATGGTACAGTATCCAGAGTGCAAATTTACTGAAACTGCTCCTCAGATTTCACCTCAGTTAAAGATCCAAACAAAAGACTCCAAATTTCCACCTCAGCAGCCAGATATCAAACAGAAGAAGGTGACCTCTGACCTACAGTCTCCAGAAGTGAAGTATGAAGACTCAAACTTAAAATGTCTGTTGGTGCACACACAAGACAAGGAAGTAAAACCTCTGTGCCTGGAGCACAGGACACCTACCATCACCCAGTTTGATTCCAGCATAAAAATTGATCAAATGGATGTAGGTGTGAGACCACCACAACTAAAGACAGAGAAGTCCAGTAAAGTAAAATCTGCTGGTTCAGATCAGCACTCTGCTGACATGAATTCTAAACAACCTGAAAATGTGAGACAGGGCATGGCTAACACCAGGTCCAGAGTTTTAGATGTAAATCCTTGGAAACCTACAACTCTGGCTGCATATCCTCGACCAGTAGAGTCACGATCCAACTATGGAGCAGTGGAACGGATTTTGAAGAGTTATGAAAATTTGGAACGATCCCAGCAGGAGAAGCAGTTGCAGTCCAGTCCAGGGAGAGAGGAGGACCTCATAGAGCTCCTGGACATGCTCGAAATCCAGCATCAGTCTAGATCCAGTCAAAGACACACACATACACCTCACCACCAGGCTTTAGGTCACAAAGAGGCACATGTAACAGTGAAGGTCAGTATCCCAACACATAGACAGACATATCTAGAAGTAGTGTCAAAACCTTGTAAGGACACACTAGTAACCTTGCCTGAAACAGGAACATTAAAAAATGCACTGGAGGATTCGGTGAGGGAAGTATATGAGGTGCAGGTCTAGTTGTGTTTTACATGTTTGCTGAGCATGCATACAAACACATAGACACAGTCTAGACATCTTTCACATGGCTTCTTTTTGTCTTTCTTTAGAGTGTGGAAAATATTAAATCCTACAGATCTTCATTATGTTTATTGTTGGAGTGAGGGGTATTGTTTAATCAGAAACAATACCCTGTCTCGACAAAACCTTTTAAAAAGCCCAATTAAAAGTCTTAATGTTAAATTTCCAGATTGCACAGTGCCAAACACATCACTTTTAGGAATCCTGGTATGTGACGAAAATATGTATACCCCCGTATTAAAGAAACGAAGCAAATAAAGCATTTTCTTAAATTCTCCCCAAACATTTAGTAGCACCATAATTTGGCAAAATGTCTTAACTCTAACCCTTTCATGTTTGGCCCTGATGTAAGCTGTTTTTAGGCAGGATGCCAGGTTTCTAATGCAATTACTGAAATAACTACATATGGCCAGTGGAGAAACGGTTCTCGTCAGATTTCTTTTGTAGATTGCATTACAAACTGCTGGAAAATCAGTAGGTCTGAAGGGCATCAGATACTGAAAATTTAAAATAATCTTTATCTTTGGCTCAAAACAGAGGGCATGCACAGAAAACATGTCTGGATCTGCATCAGGCTGCCATTTTCTGTAAAAGCCAACTTAAATATTACAGAGTAGATGTATAAATAACACAAGTATATTTTATATACTCTACATAAAACGATGCGATTTCTTTAAAAATGTTTGTCTCTACAGCAAAGCAAAGAATCCACAGTAATCATCAAGAAGAGTTTCTCACGACCAGCTTGTCCTGCAAAAAGACGTCTACCCTCACGCTGGGCTAACCGTTCTTCCTCCACATCTTCTACATCCTCTCCCTCCCCCTCACCAACAACACTGTTAACAGACTCCACCCCACAGCAAACGTTCACTTATGCTGACATTCACACAGAGACAGTCATCATGTGAGAACGAACGAGAAACTACAGCCACTCAAAGAATTAACAGAAGCAGGCTAACAGAACCATGCCATTAAAGTGGAACATTGCCTCATCTCTTTCTGATTACCTTTGTACATAGCAACAATGACTGTTAATCTAACCCATTTTTTCAAGGTACAGCCTGGCTTACTTTTTCATTGTATTGATTGAGTTTTGTATAATGAGCAAGAATAGCTCTGTATATTTTCCGTTGACGTCATGAACTGTAGCTGCCAATACTTTCATGATTCATGCCAAAGGCTGTGATCAGAAACCCGTGATTTGTGTTTTACATGATAACTGTCACGTTTTTTCCCTTCCCATTCTGTTTAGGTGCCTCCTATATTTGAGTCCCAGGTTTTTTTGACCATAACTAAAATCTGTGCTGATGAATTCTTCACAGAAATACTTTCTTAAACATTAATTAACTCATCAAACATATCTGTATCACTAATACATGAATTATAAACTCGCTCTTCTATCTGCTTGTGAAACATATCATTAAAATAAACCCTTTCAACCAGTTTTTCCTATTAATATTTAACAAGTGCAACAATTTTCAGGTTGACCCAAAATAAAACCAATAAAACACCACGCCCCTTCTTTCCTTGATTGTTAAAGTTTTACAAAGTTAAATTAATAGTTCATTTCAGAGAAGAAAGGTCTCACTGAACAGACATCTCTTGAGTTTAACATTCTCAGAGGTGATGCCTTTATCCATTTAAATTATTATAGTAATGTTGTTGACAGACGTAAATGAAATTAGTCATCCTAAAGGAGGTCTTGAATTCAACATCAAGGACACAAGTTTGGCCAATTACCAACTTTAGTAGACTGTCTAGAGGTATTTTAATGGTCAGGAGTGAATGAGGTCTGCAGTGCCTGAGTACTGACACCCAACGCCTCGGTGAAACGTAGTACCCTCTGACCAAAATAGCGAGTGTGACTCTTGGTGCCAGAAATCCTATCCCAATGGTAACATATACACTACATCCCATTCCTGATGTGTACAGTGCAGTTTCCTCTTTTCCATTTGATGTGTCTATAAAAATGAGAGGTTCTCACACCAGTACACAATGCAACACTAACTAGAAGGATCATAGTTATATTGGTAACGAGTGAAAAAACTCAGAAGAAACTAATGTGAAACCATGCTTTTAAGTCAATATATGACACAAAATTGTATGGACTATATGGCTTCAGTGTGATTTTTAAAAAGTTTTTCTTTATCTGTCAGCTTCAGTACAAAAACTAAATTCTACTAAATAAATTACATGTTTCACTTGAAATATCTCATCACATATATATCTACAAACATAACCTTCCACAGTTTTATTTGTCAACTAAGAGCTAGAAATTCAACTTTTCAGTGAGTGAGCCTTCTAGTCCTTGGTCTTCTCTTCCCTTCACTGCCACTTAGCTAGTCATTTTGCTTATGCACTAGTCCTATCCCTGGAGGAAGCCCAGGGCTACACTGATACAGCCCTCTGGGGATCTAGAGCATATGTCATGTTGTCAGACACTCAAAATATGTATTTAACGGACACATAAAGTGTACATCTCAGTAAGGATATGTTTATGTTTTGCAGGTTTCATACACCCTTGCCTGTTATGTCAGAGATTAGATGTTGCATAATCAGACAAGAGCTTGAGCCAAAAGAAAAAAAAATCAAATGGAAAAAATTATATATGATTAATTTAAAGAGGAAACAAAATTACTTTTCTAAAAAACTAATTGCACATCATTATTGTGGCAAGGTTCTTCCATGTGCAGTGAAAGCACTCTGCTTCAAGAGACTTTCATAAAACACATTAACAATAACGTTCATTGAAAGAAATATATTTATTGGTACATTAAATGTCTATCTGAAAAAATGGTCAAATGAAGTAGGATAAATGCTTCCTTAAAGCTCATTTTGATACGTTATTGCACTATAAGCAGAATTGACCCACACTAATGCATTAGTTAGTGCCATGCCCCCAATGTCTAATAATGCAATGAGCACTGAGTAGTTGTGTCATAGAGATATCCTGATAAACACACACACGTACACCTCACTGTATAGAGTTATCTAAAACAACAGTTATCTCTAGGCCAGATTGGTTGGAAAAGGAAAATTATGATCTGGGCAGACTCATATAGAATGAGACAACCCCAAAGTCGTCGTCCTGGATTACATATAGCAAGTTATTTTATGTACCAATGAATACTAAATAATAAACCTAAATTACAATATTCCACTATGGGGAATTATTTGGGAACTACGATTTAGCTACCAACATAAACGATGATCAACTACGTAAACAAAACGGTATGAAGTAAAACACATGAACACACCTTTCAAAAATATTTCAGAAACACGACCAGATAGACAGGCCAATGGGAGTGTTTAATTCTGTTTTGTGAAACAACACTAATATGTAATAGGTTATTTGTCGTGCTGTTTATGAACGATGATATTCAATTTAAAGACGCCGTCACGTTTGTTGGAGGTTTGTAAAATGCCTTTAGAGGCAGGATCTACAATTCAGCAGTAGAGTTCCGGTCGGAGTATTTTACAGATCACACATAAACAGCTAGTTAGCATTGTCTCCGTTAGCTATCTAAAATACGTTACGTGTCCTTCAGGTGTTAAGCTACAGCTGACATTATTTTTTACTTCATCTACTTCTTTAGTGGAGCTACAAGAATGGCGTTGTGTGGTGCCGGTCGCCGCTTTCTTCAGAACCCACGAAATGCTTTGAGAGCGTTTTTCAAATACCGTAGGACATTGTGCTGCAGCAACAGGGACCCTCAAGAGGAGCAGATTAGAGAGAAATTTAAACTCTTCCCCGGAGGCTGCATAGATCTTCATAAACAAGAGTCGGGGATCGCAGTGATGACAATCAATAATCCTACACGAAAGAACGCCTTTTCAGGTAACGTGACATAACGCCTGGCCTACAGTTTCACACTGAACTAGATTAATCAGCTTTGCTGTTTCCAGGCAGCATGATGCTAGAACTGAAGGAGCGAGTGTGTGAGCTGGAGGCTTGGACGGAAGGCAAAGGTCTCATTGTGAACGGGGCTGCTGGAACATTTTGCTCTGGATCTGATCTAAATGCAGTCAGAGCAATATCAAACCCACAGGTATGGTTTCAGACTGTGAAAGCTCTGTCATCATTCAGTATTTCCTCTGTTAAGTACTTTCTAATGAATTAGAGCAGTAATAATGGATTATTCACAATCTCAGACTTAAGGCTAAGAAAATATTGTCTGTGTTCTACAATGTTATTTCTAGTAATAAACCTGTACTCTTAAAGTCAATTATGTCCAGCTCTGTAAAGCTGCTCTGTGGTTATTTATTCATTTAATAAAAAGCTTTATAATCAGAAAAGTAAACTGGATTCTTGATATTTTTCCTCCAGGATGGCATGAAAATGTGTATGTTCATGCAAAAGACCCTAACAAGAATGCTCAGGTTAGCTTTGTCTAGTCACAGCTTTGACTCAATGTAGTTTATACATGGAACTAAAGTTATAATGTACCATAGCTAACCTTCCTCTCAGTTTAGGTTGCCACTCATCTCTGTGGCTCTGGTTGAAGGAAAAGCATTGGGTGGAGGAGCAGAACTTACTACTGCTTGTGACTTCAGGTAAAATTACGTTGGACTGTAATGAATCAAATTCAGTAAAGTTTATATTGGTTCTGAAAATCAGAGGTGTGTTTCTTGTGGCAGGATAATGACCTCTGATGCTGTAATCCAGTTTGTCCACAAACACATGGGCTTGGTTCCTGGATGGGGTGGTGCCTCTAGGCTTGTTCGAATCGTCGGCAGCCAAAATGCCCTGAAACTGCTTGCTGGTGCAAAGAAGGTCGATCCAGACTTTGGGAGGCAGATTGGACTAGTCGATGAAGTGCTGAGTTCTCCCATTGGTGGAGGGAATGTCCTTGTGGATGCAGAGCAATGGCTAAGACAGCTGACGAAGGGAACTGCACCTGTAATCAGGGCTGCAAAGAAAGTGGTGGTGTCTGGGAGAGAGCTCTCTCTGGAGGAGGCCCTAAGGACTGAAAGAGATGTATTTGGGACAGTTTGGGGTGGGCCAGCCAACCGTGAAGCTTTGGAACATAAAACAAAACACAAGTGAGTGAAATATTAGTTGAAAATTTAAATGTTGTAATGAAGCTTGTAAAGTGTAAACAGTAGTCAATCTTCATCTTAAAAATGAAAAGGAACATGAGAAGACCCATAAAACATCTAACTGGGTGGTTATTTGGTGGTAACCCATTATCTTCTGGCATGATAAACTGAACTAAAACAGTTTTTGTTCAGAAAAAAATCTACTGAGAAAAGCAGGCACCTGCAAATTATGTACCAATAATGACTGAAGGAGATCATTATTATTGAAACATATTCCTACCTACCGTTTTCCCGTTCCTTTTTTCTCTTATCGTTACTCCACATCCTGGGGTTGTAATACTTAATAAAGTTTGATTGTTACAGTTTTAACTGTTACACCTTATTAAAATAGGGAAAACTAAAACAACGCCAGTCTAGCTTGTATTTTTTATGAAATGCTTTATTTTTCCCATCCAAGAAGGTACGGTCAAAATAATATTTATGACATAATCTCAATCTTGTATTTACTGCACTCAGTACAAAAATAAGATGGTTAACCTACGCGCCAGTCTCGCCGCATCTTTTCTCGTCTAACATGCCGTGTTTATTAATACTGTAGGTTCCTAAATCTATAAACATTTTCACCGCTATTCTTACGTTTAGAATATTTCGCGCGTAGTTGTGATTATCATACAAAATAGTATGTATTAAACAGCTGGCGACGTCATTACGGCTTATTTTAAAGTGCAACAACACAAATCAAATGAAAATCGTTGTGATTGGTCACGGTAGGTGTCCATTAAAGATGACATCAGAGACACTTTCAAGGGCCAGTGGCGCAATGGATAACGCGTCTGACTACGGATCAGAAGATTCTAGGTTCGACTCCTGGCTGGCTCGTAGCTTTTTCTCCCGCCACTTATTTTTTGTTCTATTTCAAAATTAAACACCATGTGGTCTGTAAAAATCAGATCAGTGAAAACCGTTTACTCTTAGAAAAGAAAGATGTAGTATTCGTAAAACAGCACTATCTATTTATGAAAATAACTATATTCCTGTGTTTTTGCCGTACGGGGCCAGTGGCGCAATGGATAACGCGTCTGACTACGGATCAGAAGATTCTAGGTTCGACTCCTGGCTGGCTCGTCTCTTTTCCCAATTTTTTCTTTATAATCAGTTGAATAGTTGCCAGCCTCACTGAGATAACATTGCCCGCATTTGATTAAACTTGGCTCTGCGTATTTTATTAACAGTTAGTCTCTTGATTCAGTTGCTTGAACTCTGCAGTGCTTGAATAAAAAAAGATGTGGATTTAGGAAAAACAAAGTTCCATCCCATGTTTAGTCCTAATCCCTGGAGTAACACCCATCCACTAGTCCTAATCCCTGGAGTAACACCCATCCACTAGTCCTATCCCTGGAGTAATACCCATCCACTAGTCCTATCTGTAGAGGAATACCTATCCATATCCATTTGATCCATACTTTGCTCCAATAACTAAAATACTGAAACTAATACCAGTTTTATATACTGTAAAATAATAAGACCCAAGGTTTTGTTCATCAAGCAGACATTTTTAAAGATTGTATTTGACTGAAAAATAATTCACGCATGATGTCTTTTAGCATTCTCTTACACTTATGGTATTATTACCATAGGGGTTTTTATGTCACAAGAGTGTAGAGATAAATAACAGTAAAAATAGATTAATAAATTCGACGATTTATGCAGATTGCTTATCCACAGTGAACCTTCCATTCCTTTTGATCACTCCGTCACACTTGCACATTATAAGTAATAAAGGTATTGTTCTGCAAAATATAAACAAAGCATTACATCATGTATTACATAATTACATCATGTATTACGCACTAAGTAATGACCTTTTTACTCTCAAGTTTACATACGAAATACAAGTTAAAGAACACAACAGTGAGGAATTGGTTTTTATGGCTCTGACGTTTCATAAAGTCCTTGCTCAAACCTTCATGTATTATTGATTTCATATGTCCAGCCCTTCATTTTATACTTCACTGTATGTTTTGGCTATATAAAAGTACCCTGACTACCCAGTCTCTGTCATTCCGGTCACATGAGAAAGATGTGTGAAAGGAAGGGTCAACAGAATCACAGCTCAGTTAAAGGCAAGATGAGTCATCAGACAAATATGAAAGAGCCCGTCTGACAAAATCTTGCCCAAAAATAATTTATGAAAGATCCTTAAAATATTAAAAAAAAAACAAACAAAAAAAACAGGCTACATATTAAATATCCAAGGACACACACACACACACACACACACACACACACACACACACACACACACACACACACACACACAAACACACACACAC
>JAOXYF010000008.1:12093084-12105031 GCA_028565775.1 Sternarchorhynchus goeldii
TGGCTGTAATTTTCGTGTGTATTTTTAGAATTAGTAGCCCAACAATAGTAGCATAATGAACTATAATGAATTTTAATTGCTAATGTGACGTTGCTAATGTGACAGTGTCTCATTTCCTCTATTATGGCCTTCCACTGAGCAATAAAATAATCATATAAATCATATCATATAAATATATAAATTTGTCTGGGACAACCACATTACCCAACTTCAATGTGGCTCCATCATGTAGTCTTTTTCCAACACCCAGTTGTACTGTGGCCACAGACAAGGTGCAGACATTTCATTCAATCACCACCAAGCCATAAACACTTAGTAGTCACGCGAACGTATTGATTCCCCCCCCTCCCCTTAAACAGGAAGACTAGTAGCTAATAAATCCTTCAGACTATTCCACCTGTAGCCACGGTAACAGAGTACATGCCTGAAATCTTAAAACTCCTACAAAGAGGTAACCATTAAAAGCAATTGCTCAAAAAATGTATATTTGCTCCTTTTTAAAGCACTAACGTCATTCTACAAATGAGATGATCTGTAGATGTATGCAGTTGCATTGCAACATTGTATTATTCCACACTAGCATGCTGTATCTCTATTGGAAAGGTTCCATATCAAACTTCCTTCACCACACAGGAGGAAAAAGCTCAGTGGTTGGTTCCCTGTAAGCAAACAGATCTCTGCAGAATCCCAAACAAACCAGTGCACGGCTGCATGAGACGATGAGTTAGTTGGCAGCTAATTGCTACGGCCTTCCTGCCCCTCATTATCAGCAGAGCCCCGTGTGCTGTGCGCAGGAGAACACACACCACCATTAGCTGCGAGCCACACATTCCAGGAGATAAAAACCCTGTGCTCAAACTACTGCATGCAGGAGGTCTGGCATGGTCACTACCGCACTGGCCCTGGAGATTCCTAGGTACGTTTAATCATATTGATTGGATTTTTAAAATACCTAAATCAAAGCTGTATGCATGCATGCACCTTGTTTTTTTATTTACATAGTTTACATATGTATATGCACATGTACATATTTATAAATTTACATTTGCTGTATGCAAATATGCCTCTCCCTCTGCAATGCCGTCCTCTGTGTTGAATCTGGGACCTTCAAAAGGGACTAAAGCTGTGAAACTCCTCTGAGTTAATCGTGTGACATGCATCGTAGCAGAGAAAAGAGTTAACATCGTACGTCCTGAACAAACAAAACAAACAGCTCGGTACAGAGTCTATACAACAAGCATGGTCACGTAGCAGTAATCCAGACTTGGTTTTCTACAATGGGTATAGTGGATGTTAATCTGTTTTTACCACAAAGCCTCTAACAGTGCCACAGGTTCACGTGGTGAGTATTTAGACGAATTCCTCTATTGTGATGCAGGTGGAGCTGAATCAGTGCAAATCAAGCAGATAAATGATTACAATGAACCAGTGAGGGCTTCTGATGTGCTTTTTAAGACCTGTTCCATGTCATGACTGTCACCATATTAAAATCAATGTTTAAAAGGCAGAATCATGGTATGGTATCAGTGACGTGGTACCATTCCCCAGTGCCAGTGCAGCAATGAAACCACCTTTGACCTTTCAATTAATTCCATGCTCTAACATGCCTGCTTCAACTTACCATCATATTCAACACATGCTTGTGTGTTTTTAAATACAAGGTAATGCGAGTGAGTGAAGCAGATGTCCACCGTGAATACCAGCTCTTTGAAACCACAGTCACATGACACAACTGCACTGATGGGTCAGCAGGGCAGCTGTTTATGAAATCAACTGAGGAAGATTATACCGATATACACTGGAGTTCTTCTCTAATATCACATCAGTCCATACTGACACATAAGTATCAAAAACAAAAACAAACAAAAAAAAAACCAGATCCAGAAACCAGATCCAGAAACTCATGAATGTGAACACTAGATAAACAAGCATAAAAATAGGACATTGAGATTCAGCAAATTTTAACTACAGCACAAGGTGAAAAGGGGAAAGAAAACACTTCCTCTATGGAAACAGAGCTGACAACATACAAATATATTTTATAGTCTTAGGACAGGATATATAACAAATAGCACCACAAGAACAGCTGGTCCTGGCTGTGTCATATTCCTGGTTTTTGTGAGAATATAATCACAGACAAGAGTCAGCACATATGAGGAATGTAAAGAGGCTCTTTTATTGCTATTATTCAGCAGTATTAAATCAGTGAGACACTATAATGGTGCCGTGACAAATGGGGGGAAGGGAGAAATTTCATAGCCTGGAGACCTGATAGTCTGAATAAGTTATGTGTGGTCAGAAAATGACGTCTGGCTTTGTCAAGAAACATTCCCAAACAATAGCCCCACTGTTACAATTCTGAGCCCCCTTGGACTTCAATACCCAGGAGGCCCAGCTCCTCTGTGAAGATGAAAGCAGGGCTTTATGTCTTTACACAGCCTTTGTTCCATCTTTTTCCTACTCAAGAGCCAAGTGAATTACTCCCCAACACCGTTAATGAAGTTGAGCGATTGGTCAGGCATGGCTGCTTCCCGATGTGCCGGTTCCTACTGGTCAGCGCTGAAATGCACAGGTGCTGCAACGTGATGGTGGGGGGTCTTTCTACTGCCAGCACCGAAAAGGAACTGCTGATCGACTTTCCCAACGCTCACAAACAGGAACTCAGCTGATCCGAAAGCCAAAGCCCTCGGTACATTCTATTCAAATACCTCTTGTGTAAGAGCAGACCATGTGCTCCCTGCCTCTGATATGCGAGAAAACAGCTTGAAATTGCAAGATCAGTTTCGAATAATTTGACACTCGAATCGAGGTGCTTTGAAAATTATATGAAGCTCGACAAAGATGTTTTCAACACTGTTCTCCAGGTAGCATTCTGGGACACAGTATATGAACAACACTGAAATAGTAAAGTTATCACTTTCTGCCCAGTGGGTTTTCTCAAAGGTATCATTACATTTGTGTCTTTGAAAGAACATGTAGAAAAGAAGTGCTCACAGCCTGTATCTACTAAATGGAACAGACGGACCCAACCAGGTCAGAATGAGGGAACAGGCTGCCGGTTGCTGCAAGAGTCTGCATTCCGTTACGAGTGCTATTGGGAACGGGTCTGTGGAGCGTGAGCACAACAGACTGTGGACCTGTTTACAGCAGGGCAGGGGATTGTGGGAGGACCGCTGGCCTGTGAGACAGTGGCAACTCGATCACAAGTGCTCCATCATCAGGCTGGCCATGCAGAAATAGCCTGGAACATGGCTGCCTAAGCCCCTGGGCTACAGTTAGAAATGACAACAGAGGAGAAGAAGAAGACACAGTGCAACGTCCAGCTGGGGCTTTAATATGTCATCATTTCCATGTTTTTCAGCGAAATTCGAAAAAAGCGATTTCACATTTCAGTTTAAATGTGTCGTCAGAGAAATGGAAAACAATGTGAAATATGTGCGTGAGTTAAGTCAGTGTGTGAACGATCTGTTTTTATGTCGTTTCCACTCTTCAGTTTGAGAGCCGTGGCTTAGGCTGACGGTTCATTCGACCACTGAAGTGCCAGAAGGGTCTTCCACCAGGAAGTTGATGAGGGCTGTCCTGGGGGAGAGGATAGCTTTCTTAATGACACGGTCTGCGAGGAGACGGGCTCCCACGGGACTCTGCAACACCAGCTCCTGCACCTTCTCAGCGTCCTGAGCCACATAGCGTGGCACGGTCACGCTCCCGCACACCTTGTTGTTAATCTGAAGAGAAAAAAGAGAAATCTGAGATGAACCACTAAAATAGCGCAGGATGTACCATTACTACTGAGCACAAACATCAGCAAAGCAGACCTGGTCAAAACCAGCAGAGCTGAAGACTAGCATTCTGACCGAACCAGAAACAATTATGTTTACGTTTTGGCAGACCAATAAGGAATTCTTTTTACTTCATCCTCCAGATAAGAACAAGCCTCTATTCCTTCAAATAGAAACATTCTCAGTCGAATCTCTTGTGGGTTAAAGAATGGGCCTCTGTCCTGCATCTGTACCCCTGCATCTGCCGAGATGTGTGTGTGAGAACGGGTGTGTGTGACCTCTTCAATTTTGATAAAAAAAACTGCCTTGTGTGTGTACATGTAAGTACATGTTAGATTTAGCCACACAAGCTCGACCCTGTCATTACGGGTGCTCGACTTCCTTAACCCCTACTACCATGCAGAAGAGTCCCAGAATACCAGAGCACACACCCATGTGCCCAGGATGGCAGCTCACCTCACCCTGCAGGTATCAAGAGGGCAGGAGGCCACCTCAGCTGCTTGGAGCAGCAGGTTAGAAAACATGGGAGAACCCAGAAGAGGCCTTTTTTAAGGCAGTTTCCTGGATACAAACTTCACTTCAGCTCTCAGCGTGGGCTCTCCAACACAGCGTGAAAGTGTGAGAATGGAAGAATCAAGCTGGTGATGCAGGGCAGATGCTGTCTTTCACTGTTTGCTCTCCTTATGTCTTTCATGTTTTCTAATACAACATCCCAACCACTCATGAAGACACGGAGATTAGAAGAAGAATATGTAACTGGTTGCAGTCTAGTTATAACCCTGATGCTTTTGTTTGGACTTCACAGAAATGTCTTAGAGAATGTGTGTGTGTGAACCGTGCAATAATGGCTGTATCTGACACATTGTGTAAACAGTTTCCATTGTATGGAGTAGACCAGTGTGGGTAGCACATGTGAGTGGGTACTATACTCCAGAACTTCATCTTAGCTGGAGTTACATGCTGATTAACTGATCGATTCATTTACTTATTTGGAGTATCTGTATGTCCTCTCTCCTCCCTTTAAGGGTAAGTTGGTGAGGGATGTAAATTAAAGAAAGGTTAAAAGGTCATGGGCGAGCATGTCTCTGATTCCCTTGACAGTCTCTAAGGAGGACTTTGATCTCTGTGCAGCTGACTCACTGACCCAACATCTACAGATAGATTTCACTGACCAGGCAAGCATCCAGGTCCATGTATGACACATACATTCACACAAGTGCATGTTCACACACACACGCACGAGCACACGTCCACACGCATGCACTCACGCACACAGCGTGTGCGCCTGAGTCTTGCGTAGAGGAATTCACTCATCTGCTTCCCAGAGCATTTAAAACAGCCTCTAATTGCTGTTCACCCCTCACATTGAACCAAAGGCCCTTCATCGCACAGATAAACACACATGCTACAAGAAGAGACAGTCTTGTTAGAAAGAGAAGCTTTCACTTGCTCGTTCGAGCAGCCTCTCTAGTGGATGTGAGTGCCCATGTTTGTGCTCTAAAACAGAAAGATGTTACAGCTGAGTGGTGATGAAGCAGGTGCTGGTGACAGCAGCTCGTTCTCAGTGAGCAGCCTGGGAACTCCCGTCACTGCCCTTTAAGACCCGCTTATTACACGGCAGTGAGAAGAAAGGGCCTAGCAAACAAAGTGCGATGCTGTAATCGTACACCGTTTCCCTATGAATAACAGTGGAGGGCACAGTGCAAGAGCACCGCAGGAACAGCCCACGCAGGGATGTGCCAAGCTAGTGGCTGTTGGAGCGTCTCACCCGCACAGACACCTCCAGCGTGTCAGGGGTGTGGAGAAACTCCGGATCCACCACGGGCCATGGTTGGTGGAGTACATCACCACTGCCCGAGAAGGCTGCCGTGAGAGGGTTCTGCACCTGAGAAAGGCCTGGGAGGTGGGAGAGAAAGAGAGGGAAAGGGAGAGAGAGGGAGAGAAAGGGAGAGAGGAGAACCATGTACTGAGAGCACTATCAAACTGGACCATTTAAATAGGGACTAGTCAATGCTGCAGATCTTCATTAGGAACCCAAGAGCACACCTGATGCTGTCTGTTTAATGAACTGGCCTCTGTCTTTAGTTGTATGACACGTGCTCTTGCTTGCTGGGAGCGATACCTTTAGGCACAGGGTTCCTTTTGTTGGTAAGACCAGACCTCTGGTTTAAACTGACATTCCACAGTCCTGGATGTGGCCTGTGATTTGAATTACACTGAAAACACCCACATGTCCCTGGGCAAGAGCTTCTCCCCAGGGACTCGGTAAAATTAGAAGCCTCTCTCTGACCCCTACATGCCTTTAGGAAGGATGTGCATTTCCACCAGGCCTTTGTGCTTGTACTCTCGCGTGTGACCATGTTGGGGGGGGGGGATGTCACACAGAGGTGGGGTTCACGCTATGGTCCTCGTGCTCACGGTTTTTCTAACCCACTCTGAACATGTGCGCACACACATGCACATCCCTTCACACATACTTCCTGTCTGTTCGCTGTGGTTATCAGCTTGAGGATGAGAACGTGACTGGCAGTGAGGTGTGCTCAGGTCCACACAACACGCGTGTGTGTGTGTGTGTGTGGGTGTGTGTGTGCGTGCGTTCGACAATAGCTGGATGTGATGAAGTGCTGGACAGTTGCTTCCTGTTTCTTCCGGTGTTTTCTACAACTCTTAACTCCTGACCAACAGAATTTCACTTTTTAAATGGTAGTTGATGTCCAAGTGCCAATCCTTTTTTTAATTACTGCTGAGCCGTGGTGAGTCCACTTAGACTCTGCTGATGAAGGACCTCTGTCCTGTTTCATACAGGGTGCCTATAAAAAACATTCATCCTGTTTGCCCTTTGTATTGCTCTTCTAAAAGGGAATCATGGTCAAATGTGCATCTATTAAATACTGACTTGAAGGGGGTGAATAGAGAACAATGGATAAAGTGAGAATTCAAATCAGTAATGGATCAATCAAACAAAGGATACATTCACACACACACACACTGCAGAAATACTCATGGCTATAAGGCTGCATTTTCATAATGACTTTGTGCTGTTATTACATCGAACATGTGTTGCAATGGTTTTTGTGTTTTTTTGTGTTTTTTGGGGGGGGGATTCGATCCTCTGCCACATCACTGCCTGATGAAGTGAATGCACCCGCTCGCACGTACCAGCCCAGAGCTCGGAGGCCAGGTGAGGAGCCAAAGGGGCGGCCATGACACAGAGGGTAGCCAGCGCCTGCTCGAACTCCACGCTGTGCAGCACCACGCGTGATGAGGCTTGCTGCGGAGGGGAGCGGAGAGCACAGAGAGAGAACGTGGCTCGGGTGATCAGCGAACCAAGTGCAGACACACCACTACAAATGCACAGTAGTTGCTTCATGTCAAATCAGGCTAAATAATCCACAGAGTATACGCAAGATACTAAATACTCCTACTTAATACTCTTTACAATGTTCAGTTCTCTTTATCTATACATATAATAAATGCAGCTTGTCCTACTTCATTGAATACACTAATATTCTAATTTAATTCAAGTATATACCACAGTCCAAAACAGCAGCTAAGGACACAAATTTTATATCTGCACATATTTACTGTACACACATGGTCATTCCTGAGTAAAATCAATCATTCGTTGATTTCTATTATTCTGGTACCGTTAAACACAATTGTTACTATGTTAGGACTGGCAACAGTGTATTACTGCTAAATTCAGCTTAATTCCAGGTCAAAGCTATCTGGATGAGTTAGTTACTTATACGGTTTTGGATGGTTTCAGTGCTGTATACGGAGGTGGAGTGTATACCGTTGACTCACTGAGAGTTTGTTGGTCAGGCCCATCAGCCGTGAGATGGCCACATTCAGCAGGAAGTCCTCAGTGAAGTGACTGGTTACCTACGACCAAATACTTCAGATAAGCACCGTTCAGAAGGTCCTGTCCTTCATTAGTCTCTCCCATGATGCACCTCTCCTTTTCTTATCTTATTCCTCTACTCCTTTTATATTAAATGACTGTAGAGGGCATTCATTTATCAATTGACACTGTTGAGGTGCTTGTATAAAACACAGGATGTGTAAAAAAACAAAAAATAAAGGTTATAGCTGGCATTTTATTGAAACGTGTGTGTAAATAGAGATCAGGTTCTATTAGATGGCCTAGCACATGTAATTCCTTTCTGCTTTGGTGACGCTTGCCTCTTTCGAGGCTAATGAAAGAGATCAAAGAATGTGAACATTCCTACATTATTTCAGCTGAGAAGAAAGCAGAAAGTGAGGAATCAATTTTTTTATGTTTGGGTGGAGGAGTGGGCTGGGGGCTTTGAGATGGTCTGTAGACGGCAGCCAGCAAGTTCCCCGGCTGCCCACAGAGGGCCTCTGGGAGAATGGACATGGTTTCTGACAGAGGCTCATCCAGCAGGCCCAGGATCAAAGGGCCACAGCAGCTTGGTGGCTGTGGGGTGGAGCCACAGCAGGGCAGAGGACCCTCAAATAAGCCCGGGCCCCTGGCACAATCCATCACGCCCTTGGATACCAGATGCACAAGGGGGATATTTATAACGCACTAAAGCATTGGCTGCTCGATTTAACATCGATTCTCCACACCCTTTCTGTTGTTCCCGGAGGCGATGTGATGGCTCAGGTTACTGTTCATAGCCCAAGAATAAACTGGGACACTAGAGACTACACCTCTAGTATTGGATGAGAATGGGACTGTCCTCTAGGTGAGAAGTACAAGGATCGTCAAATACTGTAATGCTGAGTGTGAGGTGAAATTATGAAATATGCCAGAGAAGGTCCTTAATGTCCTAACGGTTTTAGTTCGAAATCACAGCAAGAGCATTACCACAGCATTACCAAGTTTTACTAATAACACTCTTTTGTGAAGGCCTCCCAACAAAAAAAACGCATACACACACACACACACACACACACACACACACACACACACACACACACGCATGCACACAACCAAAAATAAAAGCATTAAGCATTAATTTCTCAATTTTGGACAAAAGTGTAAAATAAAAGAAAGAATACCACTCTGGTGCCCTCACAATGGTGACACCATCTGGTCAAAGAGTGCTTTAGGCTATTTTATAACACAGCCAAGTTCATCATGGCCTTAGCTCGTCTTGCTAGCATGACCTTCAGACCTGTTCAATGGCCTGATTCTTGTTCTCCCAGATCCCTCGGGCCTCCAAGCGCTCTTTCTTGTTGAGGGTGGAGGGGCTCGGTGTCTCACCGCACTGACGAGCCTCTCTCAACTTAGTGACCAGCCCCCACAGACGAACCTGCCAGCGGAGCACACCAGGAACTGCATCCTCTACACGCACGCACGCACGCACACACACACACACACACGCCTTAGCAGATACATAATTAATGTGACATGTCTTACTTCGAGGACTCTCAAATCTTTGCTAGCTTATGTGAATTGCAACTAATGTACTATAAAGAGCCATGACGAGTATCTACAAATCTACAGTCACTCCTAGTTTCATTTGTAATAGTGAAAATATTCTTAATACCTTTATTTATACACGGCAACAAAGACAGGTTTTTTAGTTTGAATTTACAGGCACCTGCACACATAAGCTCCTCCAGGAGTGGTGGTATATCAGTATTCTGGGGGGAACACTAGTGCACGGCCTGCAGTGCGGTTCTTACACGTTAAACACAAATCTAAAGTCAGGCAGACTGCTGGGAGAACTCACTCTTTACATCCCATAGGATGTCCTGTTCAGGCGGAGCCGCGTAGAGGATATAGAGCCGCATGGTGTCTGTGCCGTACTTCTCCACCACCTCGTGAGGGTCCAGGCCATTGTGCTTGGACTTGCTCATCTTCTCCCACGTCACCTTCACCTGTTTGCCACTGCCCAGGAGGACGGGCTCGGGACCTGCAAGGGATCAGCGCACGCAAATGAGAGACCAGCCTTTCAGAACCACCAGCTGAAGAGAAGGAGAGACTGCATGTCACAAAGACCAGCTGATGGGAAGGAGAGACTGCATTTCAGAACCACCAGCTGAAGGGGAAGAGAGACTCGGGGAGCATGGAAGGGTGATCCAGTCTCCTCTGACACTTTGAGTCTCTTCTTTGAACAAAAGGGCAGTCCAAGAACCCAATAAAATGTGAAAATGATTGACTTGACAATGCATACACAAACTCCACACAGACGCACACAATAACATTGCCATCTCTTTGCTTCATGACACAAATCCAATAAAACAAACTCCCTTTGATACCTATAATACATACAGTCCATCCAGAAATTCCCTGTTTACCTAGTTGCCTGGTAACAATGAAGCCATCTAACATCCAATAGGCACCAGAGAGAGGGAGGGATGGGGAAAAAACAGACAGAGAGAGAGAAAAAGAGATGGAAAGACAGATTTATACAGCATTTGTCTCAAGTGGTTTATATGACTAAGCTGACTGCTGTTGAGTGGCAGTGTGAAGCATAATCTATTTTCCACCACAGCAACAGGCAAGACACAACTGCCTTGCCTTCCACACTTGGAACTGTGGGAGACGTAATGCTAACAGCTCCGAAATACTCACACTCACACACACACACCTGTGAAATCGATATCATCTCTCCTTAGATATTGCCCACTTTCAGCCACTCTGAAGGTCTGGCCCTTTATGAGGCCCTGCACCAGCAGTTTCTTGAAAGGCTCCCTTCAGGAGGAAAGAAGACTGAGTAAACATACAAGACTGAGTGGTTGGTATAATATAGTGGGTAACTGTGTTAACTCTCCTGTGAGAGACTGGGCTTCAAGCTACAATAAGAGTCCTCTGGATAAGAGGGTCTGCCAAATGTGTAAAACGTAAACATACAAGCTACAAATGAAAGGTTTTGTCTTATGGCCAGCCAATGATGAAATGTTTCATCACTAGAGGACAGTGTGTGCAGGTGCAAGCATGTGTGTGGTGCACCTGTGCGAGACCAAGCCCAGGTCCTTGCAGAAATGGCTGAGGAAGCGGGCATAGTACAGGTGCATGGTTGCATGCTCTTTCCCTCCTATATAAACATCCACAGGCATCCAGTGGTCAGCCAGAGAACGCTGAAAAGGTCTGTGGAGGACAGAGCAGAGTCAGCCTGTCAGGCACGGCACAGAGTTACACTGCTCTTAGCACAGACAGTCACTACCACTAGGGGGCAACGTTACACAGGCATCTTTATCCACTGCGTGCAGAAAGAAGGTTAATGCTGGGTTAGTAGTTGTGTGTTGCGTGCACTATAGGTGTGCCTCTTCACTCTATAAAAGAGTTCATATTGATGCCCTAAAACATAAGGTTGATGTAAATGCTGAATATTTTTGTGTTTTTCTGCTCATACTATTGCTGGTATTAGATTGGCTCAGACAAACAGCCAT
Organism: Sternarchorhynchus goeldii; assembly: GCA_028565775.1. Classification (NCBI taxonomy): domain Eukaryota; kingdom Metazoa; phylum Chordata; class Actinopteri; order Gymnotiformes; family Apteronotidae; genus Sternarchorhynchus; species Sternarchorhynchus goeldii. The sequence goes on from JAOXYF010000008.1 coordinate 12,104,232, forward strand.
CAATATAAACAGACACCGACACCGTGGTTTTAGGATAATCTAGTAACAATCACAGCGCTTCCTAACCGATATGTTGGGATAAACAGACACATGTGTTCCCCCCGTGCTCTGCAACCTAGACGGTAAGTACTGCTTCATAAGTGCCATACAGCTCCACGGGCATACCCCCACACGGCCTGACTCTGCCCGGACCCTCTATGGGACTAGCCTGCCTCACTTCAAACAACAGAACTGCTCTTCCCACTGCAGGACATGGGGGGCCTAGGCTGGGGGCCAGGTTTGGGGCCTAGGCTGGGCTCAGCGGAAGGTGCGTGCAGGTTACGGCTGGAGGAGACGTCCTGCGGCTGGCAAATTAATCTCTTTTGTCAAGCTCTCTGCTTCACCACGAGGCGCTGGCTGATAGATTACAATCTACGCAGCCAGGACACTGTATGTGTTCGCATCATGGGGTGGGGGCCACAGAGAGGGAGAGAGAGTGAGAGAGTGAGAGAGCGAGAAAGTGAGAGAGCGAGAAAGTGAGAGAGCGAGAGAGAGCACGCGCGAGAGAGTAGGGAGGTGGGTGAGTATTCGCCTGGTGAGTGCCTGGATACAGGAAATTACAGGAATGAAGCAATAACACTTCAATGATTTTAATATCTGCTCTTTATCCAAACTGCCCTAGACAGATGGGTTGTGTCTCAGGTGTTCTGTGTTCTGTGTCTCAAGTGTTCTGTGTCTCAGGTGTTCTGTGTCTCAGGTGTTCTGTGTCTCAGGTGTTCTGTGTCTCAGGTGTTCTGTGTTCTGTGTCTCAGGTGTTCTGT
>JAOXYF010000008.1:12105722-12134162 GCA_028565775.1 Sternarchorhynchus goeldii
AGTGTCTCGAGGATCGATCCCACCCTCCCACTGGGACAAGAGCAGTGTCTCGAGGATCGATCCCACCCTCCCACTGGGACAAGAGCAGTGTCTCGAGGATCGATCCCACCCTCCCACTGGTCTGCGATGCGTGCAGTTTCAACTATCGCCTCTCCTAGGGAGAACACAGCATCAGCAAAGCCATTCATGTTAAACAGGCTTCACGGTCTTTTAACTCAGTCCTCCCACCTGATTAAATATATGATATGATTAAATGTGCTCTGTCAAAGCAAGTGTCCCTATTGGTTTACACTGAAGTCATATTAAAGACCATGAATAAAAAAATGTAGTAATGTGAAATAAGGGAGCTCTGTAAGTAACGGTAATACATGGACTGTCAGCAGCCTGGGTTCTTAAGCCAGGTCCTGCTCTGCCTTGCTGTCCCTGTGCGTGGGTTGCTGGGTAACTGTCCCTGTGCGTGGGTTGCTGAGTAACTGTCCCTGTGCGTGGGTTGCTGGGTAACTGTCCCTGTGCGTGGGTTGATGCCCCTATGCGTGGGTTGCTGGGTAACTGTCCCTGTGCGTGGGTTGCTGGGTAACTGTCTCTGTGCATGGTTTGCTGTCCCTATGCGTGGGTTGCAGTTCGTGTGTGTGGGTCTGGAGACATTCTGCCGCTAATAACAGCAGAAGGTGTCACATGAACCCGTTCCCCTGCTCCCCACACACTCCCCCAGCAGCACACACATGCCTGTGTTTGGACTGGAGGGTCACGTTCACCCAAACCAAACAGTGACGCAGCTTGAGCTGGAGTCACACACGCGCGCGAGCACACGTGTGTGTGCACACAGACAGATCTGATAAGCATCTGTGTCAGCTTCGCTCTCACTTTAACAAGCCATAAGAATTTAGTCAGCTGATCATCATCGGCAGCAGCTCCTGCAGCAATTTAATGACACCTCCCCCCACACACAGGAGCAGGCAACAACGGGGTCTTGGCCTTTCTTGTCACATGTGCAGCTTAAAGAGCAGACCTGGAGCCAGACCCCCTCCTCTCCCCGGAGAGGCGAGCCCGCTGCCGGCAATCAGCTCCACGCCCAATGCGCTCGCACAAGCTTCTGCCCGCTCCATTGCTCACAGGACAATCCTGGCGCCTTTGCGTTGCCTAGCAACTAGCCTAAGGTGTAGCAGGTTAATTCTTTGAAAGCCAGGTGCCATTTCAGAGGATAAAAATCCCCAATGCAAGCCATAATGAAGTGGCTTGCAGCGGTGGCTGGCGCATCACACACAGGATGGAGAATCTGGGGAGGGGGGTCGTCATTTTCTTGATTTAACAATGGTGCATTTGAGCATCTCTAAGTCATTTTGTCTCGTTAAGCTGCTCTGAATGTGTAAGCGAACTCCAGTTCATGTCTGAGCTCAGCAGGTTCGGTGCATGCTGGCCCCACTCTGAAGTACTGTGTTGGTACCTGGCTGCAGTTACGCCTGTTATTTGTCCAGCAAGCAGAGGAGAGACGCCATTAGACGGAGAGCAACAGCTGAGGCCTTTTGTAGAGGAAGCTTAAAAATTTGTGCGCGTGTGCGTTTGTGTGTGTGTGTGTGTGTGTGTGTGTGTGTGTGTGTGTGTGTGTGTGTGTGCGCGCGCACACTATGTCTGCCCACACTCCTGGCACTTGGAGAGGATGGTGCTTCTCTGAAGTGAGCCAGATTTGGCTACACCGGCTTTGCTTGGATCATTTTCAAAGTCGTTATGGCAATCTGAAGTGATGGGTCGCTCTCAGACTACTGGGCAAACGCACAACGACCTGAACGAGGTTGGCTGCTCGCCTGCAAACGCAGAAATGTGTAAGTGAAGGCTTTAACTTAAGAGTTTTAATGGCATGGGATGTACCTGTGCGTGGGTGTGTGTTTGTGTGAAGATAATCACTCAGACATCTGCTCAGTGTCATGAACATGCTGCCCGTTTTCTGCTGGACGGGGGCAGCACTGGGAATCCTAAGAGGAATAGTCTCTAGATTTCAGTTAGTCCTCTGACTGTGAACATAAAGAACAGACAATATCGCTGCTCAGGAAATGACTTCTAGCTTTTTTTATCCGCTTTCAAGGACTTGGCCGATAAGACCAATCTCTCACTCGATCCTTCATCCAACATCTTTTCGCTCCAAGGCTTTGCCTAATTGTATGTGGGAGGATGAGTTAAAACACTGAAGTGATTTTTCCTCAGACAGACACCACCACACCCTGACCAGATAAGAGACATTCTAGACTGGTCATCAGTACAGGAATCAAGGGACTTCAACAGCAGAAACTTTTACCGAAGCGTCTTAGTTTAATGACGCTGTAGTGTCAAATGAGGACTTTTTTTCAAAATGAAGATTTTTCAAAAGACTTGTACTGGTTCAATTTAAAGCTGAGTAGCACTTGAGAGGGTGGTGTGGGATGGTGTCGAAGATGAGTCAGAAATCTCTCATTCTTTCTCTCTCTCGCTCACAGAACAGACATTTTGCCATGTTCTCTTACTAATGTTTGGTCAGAGGATATTGTATGCTATGTAGAGAAAACGGCTTCAAAAATAATTAAACAAATGAAGGAAAGTGTGAAAATGTGTGAAGACATCTTATGAGTGACCTGTGATTAGTAGTACATTTTATCTGATGTAAGCTAAAAGATTGGTTTTCATCTCTATAAGGGCTAAAATGTTTTATTTAAATAGTAATTCTAGTATTTCTCAGCATTTCGCAGATCCAACACACACTGAATAAACATGTTTCATGGTGAGAGAGTCAGCGGTCTAGTAACCCAACCTACACCCAGGAAGAGTCATATCCCCATACTTCTTTCTGGGCAGATCTGAGAAGAACCTACACAAAGAAAAAAAATGCTGGTGTGGTGCAGGACTCTCCTGTCCTTTCACCTTATTGGTCAAAGAGCTGAGCAGAACCATCACTTAAAGCCATGAAGGTGATAGAGAAAACACCTTTGGCTGTAACAGCATGGTTTCAGTGAGACAGGGCCATGGAGCTTTACCTGGGACATCGACAGTTCTTCCACTCGTGGGCAGCCTGCAGGGGTGATGCCCCCCGCCCAGTCAGGGAGGGCACTTTGGGCAGCATGATTGGCAGGTCTTCTGTGGGAACTGCTACAGGGCCACATGTCTTGCAATGCACTATGGGAATGGGTGTACCCCAATACCGCTGTCTTGAGATCAACCAATCCCTCAGCTTGGAACTGGTGAGGTAACCACCAACGTTCTTTTCTCGAGCTTTCTGAGTAATGGAATTGAAGGCCTCTTCTCGTGTCTGACCTGTGAACTACAGAGCAGACGTACTGTAGATTACTAACGTGTGGAACAGAATTGTTCAGAATGATGGATTGCGTGCTGCTGAGCTCTGTTGATAGCTGATAGTCAGGAGTCTGGTGCTATGGTGGCTAAAATATTTTAGGGTTCTTCTTGCATTCATAAAGATAATAACACAACTGTCACCAGCCAAGTCCTGGCTGTCTGCTCCATGTGAAACCTTCCACAAAATCTTTTCCAGACAATATGAAAATATAAAACTTTGGAAAGCACATTTATGCCAAATACTCTGTGCTGGGCAAAATTAGACGTCTGACCTTCTTTTATGAAGGAGTATAAACGCTTGTGATGGCATGTGTAACAGTGACGGGGTGAACAAGGACCTCGGGACACTGAGAGGCTGTGTTTTTAGGTGGAGATAAGAGTCTCGTGCGACATGGTATAAGTGAGCAGGGTGTACCTCAGAAGAGTTGATGAGAGTGTGAGTGCGGTTTTCCCCAGACTTCAGCACAGAGTCCCAGCTCACACCCAGAGCCCTGGCCACACACGCATCCTCTTCACTGGTGTCAGGGATGCCTGTGTCATGTACATACACACACACATTTACATACACACACACGTACATACACACACATGTACATACATATATACACCGGAGATCAAAATTAGAGAACAACACACAATTTCCTAAATGTCAAGGTCATTGTGTAGCCCTATGTGAAATTATCCTAACAGGAGTGAAACAGCAGTATTTTAAGCTTATTTCATAAATTGTATATATTCTAAAGCACAGCATAAAAAAAATTTAAATGATATAATTGAAAAAGAACAGTGATCAAAATTAGAGAACACTTTCAGATACCTGCAAGTTAAAGGTATTAATTATGATCACATTTTTTCAAAATAAAGGTTTTATGTTGATATACTTTGGTTATTTGTTCTAGTGGCATGGTGCACCCCTTACAAAAAATCCTTCAAATGTTGATCAGTGTAGATTACAATATTTCTGAAAAAAATTCATGTTCATACATTGTTCTCTAATTTTGATCTCCAGTGTATATACACATATGTTCATACATACATACATACATATACACATGTACATTCATATATATATGAATGTATGAATGGTATGTATATATATATACATACACACACACACACGTACATACATATATATACACACACACACGTGCACATATACACGTGCACATACACACACCGCTTCACACAAAAACTGTCTACATGATTAAAGTAATTCAGCCACACAGTAGCCGTGTAAACAGTTCTTGAGGGAGACCAGCAAGTGATCCAGCTGAACCAAAGCGAGGCACTCTGGGAAATGGTGTAATGAGAAACATGTGACATGTTCGTCTCTGTGCAGTGAGAACACAAACATCGATAACAAGGAAGTCCACAGTCACACTCACTAACACTCAATCACACTCTCTCTCTCACACACACACACACACACACACACACACACACACACACACACAAACGTTCAAGTATTTGTTTCACTATTTATTATTTTTTGTGGTTTTTGTTATTCAGTTTTTTTGCCGACTGTCATCCTAATTGTCTCTATCCTTTTAAAGTTTTTGTGCATCGTGAAATACACTTCCAATCCCTCTTTAAGATGAACACACAGAAATGCTCACCTATGACAGTGTCCAAGTGTCCCTGAAACTCAGTCTCAGCAGAAATGACCACTGGTATCTCCCGGCCGGTGAACATGTTGAGAGCTGTGACCTCGGTGAGGGAGTCTGTGGGGTGCAAGTCAGCGGAGGAGAACTTAGAGTGGAGTGTTAACCGTGTTGGTTCTTCTCCTGATACCTCATTAACTGCAGCAACTTCATAGAAAAAGCACTGCCACATGGGACTTCCAATTAAAACACATGCAGGTATGAGCAGACTAAAGCAGCACCTTCCTGGACAGATAATAATATGGGCTATATGTAGCCCTCATGTTCACTGTTAAACAGTATGTACTACAAATACACTTTTAGGGTCAATTAACTGGTTATAGTTAATTGTGTGTATGTGTATGTTTGTACGTGTGTGTGCAGGTATGGGTGTGTGCTCACTGCTCCCAGGTTGAAGGGCTCTGTGCAGGGCAGCTCCCACAGGGCTGGAGCCATGGAGCAGGTGGTGAGAAGGCAGGATGGAGACAAACGCTGCTCCAAACACTGCTTCAGGAGAAAAGGTGTAGGCAGGCAACATCTCACCTGTGTCCCTCCCCTCCAACTGAGAAAGAACGAGAGGGGAAAAAAAGAGTGTGTGAGAGGGAGAAAATGGAGAGTGAGAGAAAGAAAAAGAGCAAGTGAGATGGAGAGAAAAAAAAGGAGAAAAAATGAGTGGACAAGAAATGAGAGAAAAAGTGATTATATATATAGAGAGAGAAAGAAAGACATCGCATGAGAGAGGGAGGCAGGGACTGAGGGAGAGACAAGGAGAAGTAGAAAGAATATAGTTAAATGTACATAAAGTGAGGGCAGTAAGGATACACACATGTTTCTTACAGTGTCTTTGCTTTTTGTGTACTACAGGTCGTAGTTCACCTTCCTATCTTGTGTATGGGTGCTATTTTAAAGGCTACATGACAATCTTGCCCGTTCGGTCTCTGAATATTTTTTCAAAATGAGCGCTAGCATCGGCTCAGCAGTAGCGCGTCACCCTCCTCCGCACTGTCCTTGTACTCTCCACAAATGAAATTAAAGATTTAATAAGCGAGGCCACTGCTAATTGAACACATTTCCTGCTGTAACAAGCAGCTGACTGAAGACAGAACAGAGCTGAAGCTGGACACAAAGACACAAAATGTAATCCTGCCATATACTGCTCAGATGAAGAAGGGGAGTTGTGGAAGCGAGGCGAAAAGGAGAAGGTTGACCGCGTGTTCTTGGGCCGCAGCGAGCGGCACTGGGGAGACACATACCTTTAGCATGTGGTGGAAGAAGCAGCCTGAACATTCCCCAATCCAGTTGGCCTGCATCGCCTTCACACCGTACCACTCCGGGAGATCCTCCAGGGCGTCCAGCAGAGCCTGCGAGAAAACCCACGCAGATAAAACAACCAAACCGCTAGCCAGACTCCTCGAAGCTCGGTGAACTCGGCTCAGAGGTTCAGGGTGGGGTCGTGGAGCTCTGTGGCAGCGTGGACGATGGCCGTAAGCCACAGCTTCATCTCAGAGCTTTGTGATCTTTCCGCAGGCGGTTCAATAGTATCACCCGGCGGACCTGAGTCACTGAAGTCCTAATAAATGTGTGGAAACAAAGCTAGCAAAACTCTGACACACGCAAACCACGCGCGCACCCTCTCTTACATTCAAGCGCACGTGTCCCTCTGACCCAGGCAAAAGAAAAGATTCGCAGACAAAACGGAGAGGACGGCCTGCAAGGGAGAAGCGTGCGGCGGGCTGACTGAATAACAAAGAGGAAGCTATGCATAGTAATGAGGGCAGGAGCCATGCGCCTCGGCTGGGCTCGGGGACCAGAGGAAGCGAGGAGATGAGGCGGCGGCGTGGGGGTTTGATATCTCTCTCCTCTCTGTCACTCCGCATCACAGGCCTGGCTCTGGAGGAGTTCCACTCCCCCGGGAAGGCAGGGATGGAATAATTGCGGGACCTCTCGGGGCCCTCCAGGCCTCGCCACACGCTCATTACCGGGGCCGCTTGCTGAGACGGGCAGGCGCCAGCTGAGCTCGCAGGGCAAGGAGGGGAAGCGGCTGACACTTCGCTTCTCGGTGTCTCTCATTTTCTTGGGTTTACGGCGAGTCAGGGCCACCCCAGGGGCGAACACGCTTCTCTGGCGAACGTTTCCCACCGTTCCCACTCCGCCGTAACCGGACGAACTCTGATCATAGCTTAGCTCTAATGATCTTTAACGGCGCTCTTTTTAAGAGGAACGGTTGTGTAATTCTCCCGAGGGGCGCTCCCTCCCGGAGGCCTGATCGGAGCCGAGCCTGGGTCAGGCTTGGCACTCAGACGGCTCTGCATGGTTGCAGACGGAAAGCTGCCGGCCCACGAAAGCCTGATCGTTCTTCCTTCCCGTTGAATGAGAAATAGCCGCGCGCTTTTGCAGAGAACAAAACCAGCACATCTCCCAGTCCGTGTAAAGAGTCGCCATGGCAACACACAAGGCCCGTATCCACTGTATATATAAGCTGAACAGAAGCAGAAAAATAGCAAGGCAAAATATATATATATATATATATATATATATATATATGGATTTGCCAGCTGGGAGAGGATCTGGATACATAAGGCAGGAAAAGTGTGTCTTATTATGGACAAGAGACTGAGTGTAAGAGATTCTCCATTAAACTCATTGCAATGATCTATGAGGAGAAGAACAAGCCCAAGCCTGCAGATGCAACCTCTGGGGCACAAAACTACCAGCCAAGCAAAAGTACCGGAACAAATCTAGGGCAGGGTGTCCGTGTTCAGCCCAGGCGAGCAAGACGACTCGCAGCAGAGAGCAGCACTGCAGCAGGGCCACTGGTGCTTTTTCTAAAACACACTCCATCATCTGCAGTAAGAAGATGCACAGACATTCATACACCCACTGACACACATGCACTCTCCAATTAGAGTGCTTCAGTAATGAGTGTTCAGTCTGGCCCATTAGGTGAGTAATGATACTCCCGTGCGCTCCCCCTCCTCCTGCACACAAACACGCGTGTGCGTGCGTGCACACGCATACAAGTGCATACATACACACGCACAGCTCTGTCGGGCTTTCCTGCGATTCACTTCTCATCATCTCAAACATCTGGCAGCAAGAGAACAGAGATCACCTATTCATGCACATTTCAGCCACTTTGAGAACAGAGGTATATTTGGATAGGCCTCTCGCCCGGCGCACACATAATACAGAAGGCAGCCTGTGAAGAATCAACATAAGGACAACACAGTGAACGGGTCGTGGCTGGGTCCGGTGTAATCCTGGTCCTGAACGTGTGTCATAAGTGACTCTAATGTAAGGGAGCATCCTGCTACAGTCCTACCACCTGCAATCAGGAAGCGAGCCCAAGGCAAAGCAGTCAGCCACTCTCACCCCACCAGTCTGAGCTGGAAGTCCTCTCAGCCAGGTCCAGCGGAAAGGTGATGGGTGGAGAGGGTAGAGTGGTGCCTGAGGGCTGGCCTGCGGGGAGCCCCAGCAGAGCCTGTGATTACGGGAACAAGTGCAGCCTGCCGATGCCTTCACTGATTGGCATTTGTAAAGTCACACCATTGTGCCTGTTCACCATCCAGCCTGAGCAGGGCCTGTTCCATTCTGTTCTGTTCTGTTCTGTTCTGCCCAGACGCTTCCAGGCAACTTGCGAACACAAGCGCTATAAACACACCAATCGCAGCTCTTTTGTCTGTAGTAGTGGACGCCGTGTGGAGCGAGTGAACGAATACAGAGCAGGACAGAGTGAACTGCTTTTCTGAAACACGGGGCAAATTCAGTAGGGTGGTTCGTTTATGTCCAATCTAGAAATGATTTTTAAGAAAAGAAATAATATAATTTGAATTAGTACTGTTTGGATATTAACATTTCATAAGTATATTGATGTTTAAATGTTATTGATGTTTAACTGTAAAAAAAAATGAAATAATATCTGAGTGACGTGTGAATTACACATTTCTAAGCACTGAAGAGTTCATTTTGTTCGCAATTCATAGTTTATTAAAGTCCACAAAATTCGAACTTGAAACATCAAGTTGTCTTGCTCATGTCCCGCGTTCTCAACCTCAGCGAAGGCTCTCAGGAAGAACGGCGTGCAGCTGTGACAAACCTGCTACTCACTTCTTGTCACTACTCAACTTGCATGACACTGGACTCTCCAGTCAGCTGGGTTGACAGTCACACCGCTTGCCTTGGTACAAAAGATCACTTTGGATATCAGGATCACACCCCGACACTAGCAGGTAAGCACTAGATTAGACTAGAGTCTTTTAAGACTGAACACAAAAAGGCCATGAAGGCCCTGCCCCAGGAAAAGGGGCGGAGCAAGTCTTTCAGAGTTCATAGGATCCTCTGAACAGTTGCAAAGTTGTTTAACCAAGATCATGCTCATACTTCAGTCCTGAAACTCATTCCTTGGTCCTCACACACATCAGAGATAAAAAATAAATGACCTGAATGTACTTTTTAAGGCAAAGAAATAACTGTGGCAATAATGTTACTCAGAGGATTCTCCCAAGTGAAATAGTGTTATTTATAATAGTAAGCAGAAGTCCATTTCCTTAATTAAACTTTGGCAGAGGACCAACACAGTCAATTAAGTCACATGATCTTGGCTCCTTGGTTGCTTAGAGACATAATCACACAACAGGCTGGTTCAGATCCAGGTCCCCAGCTCCGGCCATAACACGACGACCCACATTCAGCTTATTAAACTTCAGCTTATAAAAATACCTTATAGTTTTTCACCTTGTGAATCCCCAAGGTGTTCTCTCACTTGGGCTGTATGCAAATTCTGCAAAAGTATTATTAATTCTACCCAGCACAGCTTAGCATGTGAGCAATAAAATCACAACAAATTCTAGACAAGAACAAAAATGAGGGACTCTTCGTATGATTTAAAAGGCTTCACAATTTGACAGTAGCATACACGTGGGAGTCTGGTTCGGCTGGAAGTTAATCAAACTCAGGGTCTCTGGAAGTACTAAGGAGGTGGTGGAGGTGTGCAGGAACCCACCTTGGCATAGCTGGTGGTCTTGATGAACCACTGCCTGAGGAGCTTCTGCTCCACTGGAGCTCCTGACCTCCACGAGCAACCGTTCTCATCCACCTGCTCATCTGCCAGGACTGTCTGGTCTACTGGGTCCCAGTTCACCAGTGCCTAAATAGAAGCATGTGCACGTGCATACAGACACGCGCGCACGCACACACACACACACACACACAGAAAACACACACACAGAAAAACGCTTTTGTACACTGGAACATTTTGTGATTAGATTTAAGAAATGTCTACGAGTCCATCTATAATGGGCTAGACGCATGTGGCTCTGGTGTTCAGAGACGAGTTGCAGGGAACACAGCCTATCAGGGGAAAACGCTGCCAAGCAGGAGAAAAATGCTTCTCGCTGCTCCTTTGAGGTGGAAGGAAGCAGAACAGAGCACATTTTCTGACTCAGATTCAAGGTGTGAATCACATTTCACAGAGCATGCACTGAGCAAAACTGCACACACAACATAGCCTATACAAGCTCACTTACAACCCTACCAGATGCACACACACACACACACACACACCTCGGCTTATACCACAGGCAGGAAAAATAACAGAAAAACTTGCTGGAGGATATGTAGTGATGCTGGAGGATGCAGTGATGGTGCTTTAGATGATAGCCCCTTATGCTCTGTTATGTAGGCTGTGCCAAACACTCCACCCATGGTGCAAGGGTTTGTAAATAACATGGTATGTCTCCGAGGACAGAGACTCACACTAACAACCTCACTCCCGCTGTCTGCCTCTCTCTCGCTGCAAGGTACACAACAGCTCAGCCCCTCCAGACAGCATCTTCCTCTCTACTACCAGAACTTGCTCTCGGTATTGAGCAAGGTCTGTTTTTAAAAAGCCACAGCAATTCTTCAAAGCGTAAAATATGCGAAAGAGTTAAAACATCTGATGGGATGGGAACATCCTCAGCACACCACACACACCAAGTCCAACTTATAAAACAACAACAAAAAGGCAGACAGACTGTCCGCTGACTGTAGCCATCACAAGAAGAACCTCCCTTACCTCTTTTTGATAGGCTAGTCCAGCCTCATAGAGCTTGACGAATAAGTACTGTGTCCACTTGTAATAGTCTGGCAGGCAAGTAGTGACTTCCTGACAACAGATAAAAAAAAAACTATAATTGCTAAAAAATAATAATAATAATAATAATATTAATAATTTAATTGAAACACTGGATGTCCACAACTGATAACATGGAAATCAGGGCAATCAGTACACAACGCAAGTGTGAGATTGTGTGAGCTGGACAAAAATGTGTCAGAGACGTGTCAGCTCTGGAAGAATGGGAATACCAGCCGTCTGTTCACATGGCAACCAGCCACTTTCACAAAAGCATGCAACATTAACTTAGGAGCTTAGGAGTCAATATTTGGAGTGACGAAATGAAGTAAGACTGCCGCCTTCCCTCAAACCCAACGTGGCGTTCCACAGGTGTGCAGTATCGCTCCATACTCACCCTGTCCCAATTAAAGCACAGCCCCAGGCTGCTGAGCTGCTCCCGCATGGACTTGATATTACTGGAGGAAGAGGGGAGGGGAGAGGGGAGGGGAGGGAAGGGGAGGGTGAGAGAGAGCCAGAGCAAGAGACCGAGTGGGATGGTAACGTAAAGTTCGGGGCTCGCGACGCGCTGATGGATTGATGTGTTTGTGTGGGCGGGTCCTGACGGTCGGTGGTTGGGTTCGTGAGCCTGCGTATGCCGTTATCAGTGCTTGCCCGTATACACAGAGCGCTCACACCCTGGCACTCACAATGCCAGCATGACGCCTGCGGGCACAGCACACGCTTGTGGGAGACAGAGGGGAGGAAGAGTACAAGTGTGTTAGAGGGGAGGGAATGAGAGAGAGAGAGAGAGAGAAAACCTGATGGTGTGTGCATGAGGGAGTGTGTGTGTGTGTGTGTGTGCGCGCGCACGTGCATGCAAAAGAGTGTGACATTAGGGGTCAGAGGATGTCCGGGGATACTGAAGGCTCTTACTATTACAGATTAGCAATCTGGAGTAAGGCTGGGAGGTGAATAACCTTTGACCTCTCCCTGCATGCAGTACAATACACTATTAAGCACAAACCCATCCACGGTGGAAAAACGTTAATGATGCGTGACGAAGGTCTTAAAAGATGAGATGAAAACAATAACAGGTGAGCAAGCAGCAGAAAGGGCTGAGAGCAGGAAGAGCAAGTGCCCTCGTCCACCTTGTCGTCCAGTGCTCAGGGTCCAGACCCCGCTCGATGGCAGCGTTCTCAGCCGGAAGGCCAAAAGCATCCCAGCCCATCGGGTTCAGCACCTGAAGGAAGAACACAAGATGGAGCCAAGCTCAGCCATCTCAAACCCAACCCACCCACCCACCCGCTGTGACCCAAAACAGTCTGGGACCAGAGTGATGCTGGAGATCAGGATTTGGGTAAATCAAGAAGGTTTAAGAAGGTTTTAGAAGGTTTTAGATCGCTGCGGTATTTGTAACATGTCACCCTTTATAGCTTTTGTTGTGAACAACACTGCAAAGAAACAAACACCTTAATCAAATACGGTGGTCAAGAATTATGGTGCGTGGAAGGCAGGGAGGTAGAGCTGGACGTGCTTAATGGACACTGCTAATGCAGAACGGAACGTCTTTTTAAAAGAAATTAAGTTTCACACACATCACATTATTAGGCAATGATCACTGCAGTAATCAGAGAGGTTAGAGAGGATTGACATTTGACTCTTGTCCTTGATATTCACACAATATTCATCCCTCCTTCTCTATCCCCCCCCCCTTGCAGACAGACTTTCACGCCCTGTCCATTAGATAAAATGAGCCTTTCTTCCCCTGCTATAGCTACAATAAAACATGGACAATGCGAGAGAAGAGTTTCTATTTTTATTCTTAATAGTTCACGAGACAGAAAAAAAAAAGAGAAGAGCAAAGAGAAAACAAGAGAAAGAGGAAGGGCGAGGAAGAGGAGAAGGAAGAAAAAGGACTGAAAGCAGAATGCTTGAGAAAGGTGAGAAGAAGAAAGAGCGGTGAACCACAGAAAAAGAGCGATGTGGTGAGAGGAGAGAGAGAGAGAGAGAGAGAGAGAAGGAGAGGGAGAGAGGGAGAGAGAGAGGAGTGGAGACGGTGACTCTGAAAGGTTTAACCACTCGTGCTGTAGCAGAGGAGAATCAGTATCCTTGGTAACTGGCGGCCACCTCATTTGTTAAGCAAAGCACTGAATGCTATTAAGCCAAGAGGGTGTGCTAAAACTACACCGGAAATATGAACTATGGGCAAACAAGTAAAGGGAAAATAACCCATCATGCAGAATTACTCCGTGGGCTGGGGTGAGATCGCCACTGTCTCCCATGCTGCTGAGGACAGCCAGTCTGAAGCACCTTTATTAGCATGACTGAATTAACGACGCAAGGCAATCATGCAATCACACACCATCCTCTGTGCCGTCAGACGTGTTCACACACTCCTCCACACCAAAAAAGAGGCGCACACACACACAAAAAAAGGAAAAAAGAACTGCTTTCAGATGAGTTGAATTTACAGTATGCTTCAGGAATCTGTGCTAAAAACCAGAATGTCAGCCATTGCTTCGACTTATATCCGACCATGTTCTAGGGTTATAAAATATTACCACTACTACTTCATTATAGCTGAGCATTAGAGGAATGGGATAAATAATCCCAATGTAACTTGTATACCAGTTATACCAGCTACCCAACTGGCACTGCCAGCCTCGGGGTGTGGTAGCGCTGTAGGGCACTGCAACAAGCCCCAGTCCGGAGGCACTTCCCCAAACGCAGCTGCTGCCGCTCTGTTAGGGGCTTTTTTTTTCATCGTTAAGACGAGCTGCTGACGTGCATTCCAAGTCACGCCGATGCCTTCGAAATGTTCGGCAAATGAGATGGTGTGTGTTGGATCATGTGCGCCGTGACTTTTTCTGTCAGCTTTGCTAGGCATTTACACAGAGAAAAAGTTAGTAATGCAGAGAAAGAACTGAGTATTACATCAGGAGGGGGGAGCCAGCTATTGTCACAGACATGACAGTGTACCACTCCTCTGTATTTTTTATCAGGTTTCGATCTCACTCCAACAAAACACACCACCACATAAAGGGAAAAGAAAGAAAACAGAAGCCCAAGCCCTTTGGAGGCAGACATGGAATGAGTAAGGTAGCCTCCCTGTGGGAATCTTCACCACCGACTTCTGGTTCACTCCTTAGCAGAGACTTTAAGGACTCCCATCTTTTACATCTGGGGACTGTCTTGTGTGTTAAGATGGAGTGCTTACAGATTGTCAATAGCATCCAATTCAAGACCAGACAGAATAAAATGAGGGAAAACTTGTAGTTAACTAGCTCGTAAGCCAGGAACCCATTTCTATCGCATGTATGCTAATAAAGCCTGTAAATCGTATAGCTATGACCATACTTCTTAAAAAGGATGGTCACACAAAAATTAAAAAACTATATTTTGACTAAATATAGCCCAGAAAGTCTACTTCTAAAAATGTTTGCAGCACAAAGCAAGACATTTGAAGGAAATGCCAGAGTTCAGGTTGAGGAGAGTCTTGCACTGATATAAATTTGGATTAAAAATGAAAAAAAATTGTACTGCTGGGACAATGTATTTGTGAGTGCATGTGTGACTAAGTAAAGGTGTGACATTGCTTCTCTGCAAATTGTTTCTCTGACAGTAACGAACCTTATGAACAATGGATAATTTACATTTAAATGTATGGCATTCGGAGCAACTGATCCAGAGCGACTTACTCAAGTGCTTTAGTTGTCTACTCAACGCATCCTTAGCTTAGTAACCTCCTTAGGTTAGAGCTGAAAACACCCTTGACTGCCAGATCCAAGTGTCAGTGCTGAAAACTAGAATAAGAGCTATAATTACAGTGCTATAAAATGCAACACAATTAAAGAGCAATTACTAAATGAGACGAAAACACAAGCAGTTAAAATATTCTTTACAAGTTGCCTGATTAGGTTCAATAAAGATGCTTTTGAAAATCTGCCATAGTGAGATTCTAGATCAGCTGAAAGGTTCTGATGGTACACATAGGAAGACCCATCAGAAGGGAGCTGCAGCAGTCAAGCCTGGTGATGATAAGAACCCAATCAAGCACTTGAGTGGTCTCCCTAAAGAGAAAAGGGTGACTACTCCAAATGAACAGCAGAAACTTGCATGAGCGAGTTTGTGACATGGTTTGGGAATGACAGCTAGTCATCCACAATTACACCAAGGTTTCTCGCATTCTCGAATGGTGTGATCAATGAGCTCTCAAGAGAGATGGCAAGATCTCGGTGAGGACCACTTGCTCCAAGGATATGTAGCAGATGAGACAAATAGTTACACAATCTTTAATTTTAGTGGAGTCCAGTCCAGGAAGAACACGGTGCATGTAACTGATGAACTTTGCTGGATGTCTCCCCCTTTATCCTCCAGAGTCACGGACGGATGGCAGTAGATACAGGACAAAACGCACTTGCTTGTGTTTAAATGAGTTCAGAGCGGCACACCCCTTCTGTTTTCATCACCCTCCCCAGCCTGCTGAGTGAACACTGCTAGGAGCGAGGCAATCACAGGCATGATGCTGCCACTCTTAGTGGGCCAGGAGCTCGGCTAAGTGCTGGGATTGCAGCCCACGGCAGCTGCTGCCTGTGCACAGTACGAGAGGGACTCGTCACGCACTGGATGGCGATGGATGCTGGGAGGTTTCAAAGAACACAAAGGGGGAATGAGAGAAAAAAAACACGAGAACTGGAAAGAAGAAGAATGCTTGAGGATATTAAAGATAGAGATGGGGGGGGGGGGGGGCTTTACAGGGATAAGTAAAGATCATTTTAAAATGCTATGGCCTTTCAGGAACATCCTCCCAGCAGGACCAGCAAAAAGGAGTAATTGGAATTGTGCTCTTACAATTTTCTCTCCATTTTGCTGCCTCTGACTTGCAGCAACCTTGACCATGTAGAAAATCCCAGACTGCCAAGTAGGAAGAAAACAGGGAGTTGTACATGTCCATGTGTGAGAATGAGAGTAGGAGAAATTCCCTGTATAGCTACCTTACGACCTCTCATGCGCTGAAAGTGGGCGATGGCATCGCTGATGGTGTAGACCCTCACGTGGCCCATGTGCAGACGACCAGAAGGGTACGGAAACATAGAGAGGACATAAAACTTCTCCTTCTGGGAGTTCTGAATATCAAGAGAGGAAAAAAAGGGAAGAAATTAAAAACTTTGCAGTGGTGACTCCTATATACCTATTAATTATACATTCAGGTATCATCTCACAGCTATTTCAAAATTAGTTCTCAAACATGTGAAGCACCTGGAAACTTTTTTTTTTACATTATTACCAGACTATAGTGCCTGAAAAGAAAACTGACCTAGATCTTACTTTTGAAAAGGTAAATAAAATGAACTTTGAGCATTAGTGGCATGTTAGAATCTGTGAAAGAGAATCATATAGCTGAGCTAATGGATTGGGCTTTCACATGAATACAGACAAGTGCAGACAAAATTTGCAGATTTAATAATCTACATTTGCTTTTCCACCTACAAATGTCAAACCTCTCAAAAATGTCCAGTTTCACTCTGAGTTTTTAAGATGGCATGACTAAGCCAACTTACTGTTCTTCTAATTGTCTTTCTATCTCATATACAATTCATGTATTTAAGCAACAAGTCCCCCTACCATATAATGTTTTTTGGGGTTCAGCACTTGAAGTAAATAGTCAAAATCCTTGCAATGAACTTTGCCGGATATTGGAATTACCATTTTGTCTTTTACTCGGTTTTATTTAAGGTCAATAAAGGCTGTAAATGAAATTTGCAGGTAAAAATTATTTCACTTCTAAAGGAAAATTGAAAACTGTAGCACAGTTGTAAGTCACTCTTGCAAGTCTAACACAATAAACTATGTCCTTACTGCGAAAAGTATGATTTTCTTGATATTCTCTCACAACACCCATGTTTCTTCACATGGTGATGATCAAATCATAAGCTAATGTATGAGACCCTTAGTGGAGACCTCTTCCCACCACAAAGACTTTTGGTGTCAGGGCTACTTGCTCTTCAGTGAAGACACAGTCCCCCTAAAAAAATTTCAAGAGTGGCTCTCCGGCTCTGCAAAGCGTACCTCCGAGACGTCCATGGGTGAGGCCACTGCCGCCAGGCCTGTGCACACGCTTCCACTTCTGACTTTTAATGATTCATAAGAGCCCGGTGCAGGGCGCCCGTGTGGCGAGCATTAATCTGCTCAAGTCATGAGAGGCCTGAATTATTCACGCACTGCCAAAGTGGCTGGGCCTCAGCCACACTGCAGGCCAGCTAGAAGACCAAATCCCCACCAAAAGAAGCTTCATGTGGTGGGGAAAGTCTGAATAATGAACATGACCCATCAAAAATGTTCATGGAGAACGTGAGGGATAAGGACCGTGTTCTGGGGTATCTAATACCGCATGTTCACGGAGAATGTGAGGGGTAAGGACAGTGTTTTGGGGTATCTAATACCGCATGTTCACGGAGAATGTGAGGGGTAAGGACAGTGTTTTGGGGTATCGACTACCGCATGTTGTAAACAAAACATACTGACTTTTCTTTTCCTCTTTCGTTCCTGTAACCCACGCAAATGGAGACCCTGCAGACCAGACACTCATCTGTGCATGTCAGTGCAAAAACAAACTTACTTTAATGATCTCAGCATGGTTTCAATGGTCAGATTATTTTTAGAAACAAGGGGAGCAACCCTAAGCGTTAATTACAGTCTGACACCATAGAAAATCAATTTGCTTCACAGAAAGTCGCTGAAGAAGAGACTCCTCTTTAAAAAAAAAACAAAAAAATACCCCCAGAAGTAATAAAAAATTTATTGATATATAATAAACAGTCCATTTCCTGAAGAATCACAAAACCCATGAAGACATATTTGTGGAAAACGTGAAAACCGCGTCCAATTTCCTATATAAATAACAACAAGCTAATTAGAATCTAGGCTACTGTAATCTGTTCACTGTCTGTTCCTCACACACTCTGACACTGTGCTTGGCCTCTGCAGCCAGGTGGCGTTGACTTGATGTGTCTATCTTCTACATACACATCCATCAACCCTCAGATCTTCTTTACACATATGCTGTACTGTATGCTCGAATACATCTGTCATCCCAAAAGACTAGTAGCAAGAAGAGTCCAGAGCAGTGTCTGCATGGCAATGAGAAAAATCTTTATGAGATCAGATTTTATAGCCCCAAACACTAAATCACACATAAAATCACTGCATCAGGAAAACGCAATTGTAAGCATCAAAGAGATAGGCACTCTCATAGGGCCTTTTACTTGGTTATAATAGGTTTCCATAGCACCAAACCCACATTCATACAGTGGCAATGATTTTGCGCTGATGTTATACAGTACACCTGGGAATCTCTGCTCCTTCAGTCTGCAGAACCTAATTCAAACACAGGGGGGATGAGCTTGTGATGACAACCCTTATGTATTCACTCATTTGTGTGAGAGCCCAAACAACAGTGTGATTTTTGTCAGATGAATTAGCCCCTTCCAACATAGTCATTACTACTTTGATTCCTGCAGTCAGAATAAATATTAGATTTTCTCTGTGAATTCATACAGATTATTCAGTCCAATGTTTATTTGATTCTGAGGAAAGTCATCTAAAAGCAAGATAATCTCTGTCTCTTTTTCACACACACACAGTCACCTGTTCCTCCAGTCCTTTGTGCCAGTGTTGCTGGATGCGAGAATGCCACCACTGTTCCACCCTGCGCCGGGTCTCGGGACGATATTCTCGTTCCCATATCCCAGTCTCACTGAACAGGCTCCGGACAGCATGTCTGAAGAGCCGTGGGGCAGGTGCAAGCCAAACATCGAGATGCCCCCTCTGCCTCACCAGACCCAGAGAGCTCACAACCAGCCTGCCTGCGGCCATCCGCATCTGTCACCCTGGAGAAAGGAAAACAAAAACAAACAATTATAACAAATAGGAGAAAAACTTTCTACAGGCTAGCTATACAGCAGGCAGTTGTTGAAGATACTCCTCTAAAGAGTTCAACCCTTTGACCCTTTGGAATGGCCAACATTACAGCTGGACAAATTTATTAGATATGACATTATCATAATAATGAGTGAACGGTTGTTTTCAAGCATAATTTCATTTGACAGTGGTAATTACTGGTAATGGTGTTTCATGCCTCTCATATGTAGTTCATTATTTTGAATTTCCCTTAGGGATCAAATACGTATGTATGTATGTATGTATGTATGTATCTATCTATCTCTCAGTGGCATGCATGCTCAGTTTAAATAATAACAAGATAAGACTCAAGGAATTCTGAGCCTCATCAGAGAGTCACTGCCATGTTGAAAATGATCACACAGACAGTAATATTTCTATCTACAGAATACCGTAATCAGAATATGGTAATCAGTCATATAGTTGCCAAAGGCTTGCAACAACATTCATAAATGAACCAATGATCAACAGGGCTGAGGTTGTCGGACAAACTGTACAAGCACCTACACCGGCAAAAGTGGCCTATAAGTAAGGTGTACTAACGTGGCCAGTACTAAAGAGGACAATGAGAGTGTCTTTTCATGGCCCACTCAAAATCCAATGATTCGTTTACATTATTATTAGATTTGCAGTGAATCATGTTGTCTGAATTTCATGTTCTGTTAGTCTATATTTGTAGTAACAGCACCATAACATAAACGACTCTTCTGTTGCTATGTAAGAGTTACAGGAAATAAAAGGGACTACATAAAAACATTCACAAGCCTTCTCAATCAACACATAAATGCATGTATTTACTGTTGACGTCAGCAAGTTTTTTAGCCCAACCATTAGAGATCCAGCGGATCCATATTAATCCTGCCCTTACAGATCCAGCAGATGATCCATTTTTAATAGTCAAAACATTAAGACGAAACATCAAGAGCTTGTGACATCATTATAATATCAGTACTATCAAAACTACAATTTTAGTGTAGTTCCCATAAGCTTCCACAATTTGTTGTCAGAAAAGCATCAAAATGGTTCCTATACTGTAATTAATCCAGAGTTACAAAAACTGATTAAACGAACAACCACCAAACGCAGACAGATCAGTGTGTCACTATGGCAATATGAGATGCTGTAAGGTGATTATTAAGCAATCACCTAGGAAACTGGGTGCAGAAAAACAAATACAACAATTAAAAATAGCTTTTCATATATAAATATTAACTTAATTTCTGTGATGCATAATCATCAACTGTACCAGTATGTCTTGTTAGGTGTGTAGTCATCTAACACGAAGTATTACTTAGTCCCAAATGGCATTAATATGAATGCACTTTCCCAGAGTAATACAATAATAACAGCAAGTCGTTTTATTTGTATAGCATTTTCTTAAACACGGTTTACAAACACGTTTACAAAAAGCAGCATACATAGAGAACATACGCAGCATACATAGAGAAATAATAAACATTTATTACAACGTGTGCTTCACAGTTCTGTAGCCAGGATCTCCCAGTTAGACGTTTAGAGTCAAACAATGCATAGACTACTGGTCAAGTCAAGACAAAAGCGTACTAAAACATTTTAACAGCATTTAATACTACTGATAATAAAGGTGTTTTGCAGCGCCAATTCGCAATTCTCCAACGACCGCCTACGTGTTTTATACGTCCCTGCCGTCTCTCTTAGTTTAGTGGTACATTCAAGGTCGCTGATTTGTTCGGCATAGCAAAAGGATGGTAGACAGGCAGTGTGTGAAAGAGAGAGAGAAAGGGAGACAGAGAGAGTTGCTATGGTTACAAGTCTTCAAAATGGTTATAAACTATGAGGATTTTTCAGAACTGATTAGTGCCATGGCAGGATTCCGCCACATCGTCATTGACTTCATTTGTATGCTAGCTAGCTAGCATACATATATTACACAACATGACTTGGAGTGCAATAGCTTACGTTAGCTACATATCTAATTCGATAGTTACATTTCATATTACACAAAATGACGTGCAACAGATTTTGCTAATTGTTAGCTATTCTAGGTTACCCATTTTCGATGACACATCTATGTTTTATAGCAAGCTACAATATAACTTAAGCGACAACGACATATAGCATATATAGCTAGCTAACTATCTGCGCAGTGCTTCGTGTCTCACACAGACAAAGGTACGGAAATCTCCACTAAATCTGTATTTTTACGAAAACTCTTTACTCGCCAAGATCCAAACACGTCCCACCACAAAACAGCCTCTTGATTTGAATTAAGATAGCTAGCTGGCTGGCTAACTGAGTGAACAGACGCGTCTTACTTTAGCTAACAACGCCAACTACTCACATTAACCAGAACCTGTTCCCCTGTGCTGGAAAATACATTGTATTATGTAATTGATGTTAAATCAGTAGTATATCATACTTCTTTTATCTTTCTCAATTTCTTGGGAGATATACATCATTCGCATAACATGCTGGGTTGTCAGAACTCACACCGCTATCAGGATGCCGCCATATTGTTCAAAAAAACTTTATTAGATCTGTTACTGAGACACTTTCACAGTGTTAGTCTATCAGAATCAGATGTTTTCTCTCAGTCCTCACAGACTGAGGATTTTTAAAAGATTGGTGTTAGAGGGACTGTAATGTACACTTCAGTTTTAGTAAAAAAAAAAAAAAATCAAACAAACAAAAAAGAAAGTTTTTCACAGAAAGACAAACAGGTAGACAAAATATGCAATATCATAGCGTCAATATTAGCAAAAGTAGCATCTATTTTTGCTTTTTTATTAAGTTATGTGTGGTTTTGCATTCATACTTTTAGATTAATTTCATTAACACAGAAATTTCCCCCCAAGCAAATATATTTATTTGCATGCTATGCATTGCTCAGTTATGTGCTGAGAAGATAATGGCTGTCTCTGTGGATAACACTGATAACTATTTGATTTCTCACTACACAGGGTGCATATCTTTCTTGGTTTTTCTAGTGAAGCATACATGATTAAGTCCTCAGAAAGTTCTTCAACGTAAACTTCGCTTCCGTTTTATTTCTATTTTGTGCACTAGGTTAATCTGCCAAGCATGAAAATCCAGTGTTGGACATTTCTGCTTGTTACCTTAGCAACCCTTTTATCTCACCAACAACAGATTGTTTTTTTCCGAAGGATTTAGATTTGTGGGGAGAAGCATACACATAAGAAATAAAGGCAACATTCGGTATCCTCAAACACATGGCAGAGGGTCAGATATTTTCATAGGCCTTATAAAATGTGCTTTAGAAGTAAACATCTTATTAGGCTAAATTTATGTTGTAAAAACAAAGCAGTTTTGTAGGCTGTTGTCAAAAAAACATTTAAATTCAGTTTTCTTGTACTTTGATGTGATTATCTTTGCATCCACGATGGACAAATTACATGTGTGAGCCTGTAGCTTGCTCAAAGTGATTTTTAACTGTTTTAATGAGAATCAAAACCCAGTGTCAATTAACCATCAACATTCCTCTATATATAGTGTAATTAAATAAGAAAATAGAACAGATGCTAAAATATGGTTGGGACAATCACAGATTTCTGAGGTTAGCTTGTTGAACTTGAGGTACAGTTCAAAGATCAAACATCAGGGCTCAACAAGGGGAAATGGAGGAAGCACATGATATTAGATATTACTGCAAAATTAGTACTTACTACAAAATTTCCATATGTAGCAGACACTAGAATTAACAACGTCTTTATTTACAACTATATATATTATGAATTACATAAAACTATTATTTTGCTAGAAATATTGGATATTACTAAATAACACAGTATTTTTTTATTGTCTAGGTGTTTTAAAGCTCCTAAAGCAACCATGTTGAAATCCTTCTTTCCTCTCATGAAGCTCTATCCACTCAGAGCTGTATTCATGTATGTGTTACCAGAATTCTTTACTAAAAATGCCCTTGACAACACATTTTAAGAAGCAGTTATTTTACTACTTCATTATTGGAAAATGCAGATTGTAAAATTACTCCCAAACATGATTAGATGATCATAAATATGCTCTAAAACTCTAAGTGAATTAAACTAAATAGTCACTACTGTAGACATCAGTCTTCCCTGGTGTTGTTTCAGCCTTTGTAGTATAAATGGAAAAATCTTGTATAGGAGTGTCTGATCAGCATATCAGTGCAGGTCAGTATTTGCCTGAAATTACTGTCCGGTACCTGCTTCTAATTGTTCATTCATCTTATAAACCATTTCAGCCAATTCAGAGTCATGGGAGACCAGAGCGTATCCTGGCAGTATTGGGTGCAAGACAGGAACCAACCCCTGACATGGCGCCAGTCCATTGCACTGGTTCAGACTATGTTGCACCATATCTGTCAGGTATTGGCAGAACAAAAATAAAACATCAAACTAAAAACTATCTATTGAGTTCTAGGAATGCTCACATCACACATAGCCTGTAGGATAAATACCCTTCAGATGTATCACAAAAAGCATCACAGGGTCAGAGATAGCTACCAATTCCAATATCTCAACGTAGCTTGCTCTATGTTTTCACAAGCCAATCCTTTCTCTTACCTGTTTCAGTTTGACATGTGAAAATGGGGCCAGTCAAAGAAAGAGAAGAAGACAAGACCAAATGAAAAAAAAAAACAGACATCACAAATCTTGTGCTGTCCCGCAGGGATATTGTCAGACTTAAGAAAGACCTTTTTATGTGTGCTATCAACAGCCAGATACTGTTTTCCCCTAAAAAAAACTACATGAATCTCTCCCTCTTACCTCTCAGTGTAGACATTAATGAGGTTCCTTGGAACTCTCTTTATGCCTTACATTAGATGATATAACTTTTATTTATATTAATAACATTCCGCAATCACAAATTTCATGATTATACTTTCTCTAATAAGCTTAAATAATTTGGCAATTATTCATTTCCTCTGCAATTATGGCTTTTTGATGAGCAGGAGATGCCAATCCTTGATCACCCATACCTTTGCCTCTTCATTCCTGACTGCCTCTGCTCTGTGCTGCATGCATACTAGAACTGTCTCAAGTCACCACATACTAGAAATGTCTCAAGTCACCACATACTAGAACTGTCTCAAGTCACCACATACTAGAACTGTCTCAAGTCACCACATACTAGAACTGTCTCAAGTCACCACAACACACATGCTACCCCTCCTTGATAAAGCATGTAGACAGCCGGCTGAAAATCTACCCTTGCCCTGTTTGTGGAGGCTGGTTACCTTTCAGCAGCAGATGTGATGCGAACGATCTAATGGAGCATAAATGTACAGCTAAGTAAGATGGGCTCTGGAAACCTATCAGTCTAATCACAAATAATATGTTGGGTAAGTTTCCCAATACACCATAGATTGGAGCTGAAAGAAAGGCAGGAAAAATTCAAACACCATCTCAGATGTTTAAGGTAAACACAGACCTGTTTGTCTTATAGGTTGAGGGTTACAGGTAGGTACAATAAGGTACAATAATGCCTGGATATTGTTATTTTAATAGTTCTTCAGTGCTCTGAAAAACAAAGAACACAATTTAGACATAGGTACTAATCAATGAGATAAGAAGTTGTTAGCCAGAATTTTAGCTTAATGCTTACAAGGTACTTGTTATTCAAAGTTCTTGAATTATTGAAAATTTGTGCTTTATTCTCAATTGATTCAAGCTATAATAGATGATATCTCACCAAAAGACAAAAAGGTGATCTTAAGCATTCAAAAAGCAGCACAGTGTCACTGCATAAGCAAAAGCCATATCCAAAGGGAGGCTTATTTGCATCTAACAGAACTGATTAGATTAAACAGATCTGCAAAACTTCATCAAAGACTGATGGGCAAGTGTTCCAGAACAGACAAGCCCCCACCTCCTTTACTCCTTTCACTCATTTTCCCTGGAGTATGCCAACAGGACACTGTTTGCTGTAGTCAGTCTGTGATCAGTGTTTTTGATGTTGCCTGTCACTGTTGTGTGATGACTCATCCAGCTGACAGCTCTGTGTGACTCCTGTGAGAGATCAACGCTTCCTCAGCACCCCCCATTCTTTCCGCTTTCCTCTTGCCCCTTCCTTTCCTGCTGCCTGCTCCAACAGGGCCTCCTTGTTAATTAATGTCACTAATTAGCGTTCTGATCTTTTGGCGGCCTCTAAGACAGCGTGGGAAGAGTGAGTGTGTTGGCACTGTGCCCCAGAGGCTGTGTCCCATTTGTGTGTCTGTCTCAAGTCTATCATCTTTACTGTAGTAATGAATAGGCTTTTTCCACAGCACAGCAGCCCATACAGAGGCACACATTTCCCAGAATCCCTGGAAAGCCTTTAAATAGCAATTTAAAGGATTAAAGACCTTCATTTTTTAACATCCATTGCACAGTGGTCAGTCTAGAAAGGGTGATGGTGATTACATTGTGTCTGTGGTGATGGGGCAGCCTTGCAATTTGCCTTCAGTGTTGTGAAATATGCTGGAGGTAAATCAATGGGCTTCCACAGCCTGATCTACAAAGCACCTAGGGCCGTAGGCATATGAGACAAAGTTCATCCAGTATCCAATTAAGTAAAGCATTTGCTAGCTGAAAATAAATGAGTGAGAGCTAGTGAAGAGATACACCAAAAGTCAGAGAAAACCAACCAGAAGCCATACTTCTCCTTTTTTCCTTAAAGGCTGAAGAAATACATTTAGGATAATGAATCTTTTATATATTCTTGGCACAAGAGGCTTTTATCTCTGTTCCATTAGCATTTTTTGGCACTGGACCAATTTACATTTTTATAGCATAATTAATGAACAAAAAAGTAATTTACATTTTTCTTCTGTGTAAGGAACATCTGTGGTATTTTGAGAGCCAGTAGTGACAATTTGGACAATGTGAGTGAGCTTTCTGGGAAGAGGTTAAGATGGCAGGAAAGAAAGAGGTAAGATAACGAATGCTGAATACTAAATTGATAAACAACAGGGAGGGTTAGAGGAGAGTTCGTCTTTCAGGTGTAAATGGGAGGCAAATGTGACCTGCGTCTTTCACATCAGATGGTCCCTAACATCAAACGATAGGAGGCAGGACTCCGACAGAAATTAAGCCATTTAAGCAGCATTGAGAAAAACAATTCGTACAGGTTTCATGCATATTCCTCACGTAACATAAAGGGTAAAGCCATTTGGCATTGGTTTCCTCCAATCTGCTTGAGCTGTTTTTATCCGATCTAACATATGAATACTTTAAATCAGACATACAGTCAGAATGTCTAAAGTGAGCTAACGTATGTGTTTAATTAAATTGCATTTTATATAGCGAAATCATAATCTCAGTGTATTTATGGTGTACATTAGTTCAGTTTTTACATTGTCAAGAGACAAGTTTTATATAGCAATACAAGATGATCCCAAGACACAAAAGAAATAATAATAAACTCATATCATATTTTGTGATAAAAAGAACATTGTGTAAGTGATCGACAAGACAAGAATTTATGAACACCCTCAACCCAATGTAAGGTGGTTTCAGCAGATTTAAGTGAGGTTTTTAACCTTGTTTTGTCTCTTCCCATAATATTGAAGACATCTGGCAACTTGAGTAGTACCTAAGCCTCAAGTATGAGATCTCAAGCTCCCTGAAAACTAAATAAAATACAACTGTTTGCAATGGTCAACTATGCTAAGCTTGTTGGGGATCAAGATGACTTTTTATATCTTATATTATATAGAGATCACTCAGACCAAGAAAATGAACTGATGTCACATGCCCTTAAGATATAACAGCTACATTGGTACTGTATAGTGGTATTACATATTGGTACTGAATGTTGAAACTATATACTGGTACTGCAGTAAATTGGTTTGTATATGCACTTATAATGCAGTGAATTTAAAGATTAAAAGACATCTAGGGGAATTGTCCTTTGTACATATCAGTACATTCAAAAATGCCTCAATAATTAGACAAAAGTAATGTACACTATTTACATAAGACATGTATACAATTGATTGAACAATTATGCTTTATATATACTTGCACAGAATTCAAGTAAATGATTTTTAAAAGTGTAAAAATTAATTGGGTTTATTAGTAAAAAACATTTTTCTAATGTTATTATTATTATTATTATTATTATTATTATTATAAGACAAAGCACATATATACATTTCATACAAATAGATATCACCTAACACATCCTAATATTTCTTGGCCACTCTGTGCTGTGCTTATGTAACTATCCAGAATGATACTGTGTTGGTAACACAGGCACAGCACTTCATTCCATACTGCATTAATCAAACCATTTGGTCTCTATTACTATTTTTAGTACATTTATGTCTGAAAATAACAACATTGTGACATTTTTAAGCATAAACTGGGATAGTACTATACAAAAAATTTTTTTATCCTAAAACAAAAAAAAAGTACAGACATTTTTAAAATTACTTTTTTTATTGGAATCCCATAGTCAGAATATGTTAACAAGGCATATTGTTAATTTAAGATAGAAAATTACACTCCAGTCCTCTGATATCTGTCTATTCAAAATAATGCTTCAAGCTAAATGCAACAAATTACTGTTCTGTTTACCACTGCTTTTCTTTTCTTCCTCTCTGTCATCTCTGATCCAGTGTTTCTGCTACAAGCACAAAATCACACAGAAGGAATGAACTGTCGACCAAAACACATAACTGCATGATCTTGTTCATCTACTCATCTATCAGCCCTCTATAGACATTGATTTAATAGTAATTTAAGTTAAAGTAAACTAATTTAGCAGAAAGACTCATCTGTAGGAATAAACCACATAACTACACCTCATGTTGATATCACTCAATTAACTAACATTACTATGTTTTCTTTCATTCCTCGTTGACCCAGAAGCCCTTTAATATCTCTACTTGTCTACTTGAATCTTTAAACCATTAGCCTGGATGGAATATTCGGGCTTTGGCTTATTGCACAAGTTTGCGTTTCATGTGGTGAGCAGTAGTCTGTCTCTCTGCGCTCATTTATCTCATCCATATTGTACCATATACATCCTTGTATATAGAAACCTGACGAATGATTACAGAGACAGCAAATTCTTTAGGATTCAGCTCGTGACCCAAAGCACATGACCTTCATAAACGTTAAAGTTAGAGTCAGCAAACTTAAAGGACCATTCAACCGACTGTTAACCACGCGCATGACAGCAATCATCCCGCTAAATACGCTATCCTTTCTATGTGCTTTTACCTTTTCATCTCTCAGAAACCAGATCTGTTATTGTTAGGTAAAAATGGCTAGAACAAGCTCGAACACAGGCAAGATTTATACAGTGACTCAAAGACCGCATTTCATACAGCATGGTAGTCATTACCCCTCTTTCATTCTTCCTCTGTTGCATTAAAAACTCTGTTTAGTACATGATAACACTTTGTTTTTAATGATCCATGCTCTTGTAACGGTTTTCAGAATCATCACATACATTTAATTA
>JAOXYF010000008.1:12134262-12166553 GCA_028565775.1 Sternarchorhynchus goeldii
TGGAGTGCAAATAAGTAGAGTGGAGTGGAATTATACGTAACTATATTTAGACTATAATATACTTAGTATTTTAAAAATACGGTGTATACCTCATCATAGAATCATAGCGACTGACAAGCCTTCGAGATACTACGTTCAAAATCACATTGTTTATTTAAAAAATGATTATTTGAAATCCGCTCATCTGGTATGGGGAAAGTCGTCATGCCGACCAATCGTAATTTTGAAATAGGATTTGCAATGGCATTGCGGACATAAAAGGAGTTACTCTTGCAATATCGAATAGGAGAGAAGTCGTAAGTAGAAGTAAAACGTGTTGTGTGCAGGTGGTACGCTGCTGAGCGCTCCGTTACCTCATTCCCTCTCCAGCCGGGCGAGAGGCAGCAGGCTCTTATTTGAGACAGATTTTATAGAAAGTGCAGCGCCGCTGGAGAAAACATTCAGACCGGCGAACAAAGCAAAAAGAGGAAGAAGATGTGACTAACACTCTAGACGTTTTCAGTTTTGCAAGGATAACAAAAAAATCCATAAATTATTTAAGAAAGATCGGTCTTGGTTCGCATTTGGCTATTTTATTAACTGTCCCTAGATAAAAAATGCCTTTATATCCTACGTGGACCACCATGCAATCGGAGAAACTACGCGGTGTGTCATGCTGAGTAACTCCACGACTTTGTTGCTGGCTTTGACCGCAGCTGCTGGACTCGTCCAGTGCTCCCACAGTTGGAGCGACGAGGATCTCCTTCTTCCCCCTATCAACTCCACGAACAGATTTCTGGCAAACTTGGAGGTGGATGTGGGTTACTCGAAAAGATCTGTAGATGCGACTGAAGCCTCTTCTCAGTGCAATGTGAGCGTGGAGAGACTCCCAACCAAACTGGTCGCGCGTTGGGATAGTAACTTTGGCTTTCAGTGTGATGTGCTAATCTATACGACAAATAACCATGGCAAGGCGTTTTTTTCTGCTGCTTTTAACCGAGCTATCTCGCCAGTTTTTATCGAACATCTCGGTGTCACTGGCGGGCAGCAAGAATTTAGGCTATGTGTTGGATGTGGCCTTTCAAGATATAGGCGATTTGGGCGAGGCAGATCGGACGGGCAACAGATAGGAGATCCGATACATTTTTGTTGTCTTGACTTCGCCTTGGATGAGCTGAAGGGGGACAGAAGTTGGAGACTGAATCGAAAACCCATCGAATCTACCCTTGTTGCCTGCTTTATGACTCTAGTCATAATAATATGGAGCGTTGCTGCCCTCATATGGCCTGTGCCTATCATTGCAGGATTTTTGCCTAATGGAATGGAGCAGAGACGACCGAGATAAAATCATGCTAACTGTTTTATAATATATCTTACCTACTTATTATGCTATCCTATAGGCTATAATTGTTAGGTATATAGAATATTTTGTGGAATATTAATATTATGGTGTTTTAAAAGTCTTTTAATAATCTATTTAATATTGGACTGGTGAAATTTAGATTGGATTTGTTTTATAAATCTATGAGTAGAGTGTGGGTTAAATATTAGGCTATGTTTTGTTTAGGTGTCGCTTAAAATGTTTGTATTATTTTTATCCGAAGGAGTCTTTTAGATTATTTGAGAACATGACTGTAGCGATGTTTTCAACGTTTATTGTGGGGATTTTTTTTTAAACATTAGGTCTAACCAACTAGTTGAGAATAATGAACAAAATTGTTTTATATTGTCGTTGCCAGTTGTAAACTCAAAGGTTATATCCTAACTGTATTTGTATTTGTAAGAGTTAATAAAATGTGATTAGAAAGATACCTTGTGGAAATATTAATGATTTCGGTGTTACCGAACAAGGTAATAACATGGTCTAATTGAGATTTGTGTATTATTAGAATGAAGAATGACTTTTGCTCACTTAGTTTTGTGAGCTCCCTGTGGCCTACGGCAAAGGAGTAACATCATATATAGGCCTAATTCAAATTCAATTGGCAAGAGGGAGGATCACTCGTCCTACCTTGAGGGCCAGGATAACTGCAGCATTCCCGGAAGTAGTTCCTATTTTCACAGGGAAAAAAGATTTAACGTTTTGGCGTCAATGGCTAGACCCTAGATTTCGTCCAATTCGGCTAACCTGCACGGAACAGAACTGCCATGGGAACTCTGGGTTATGGTGTTCTGCTGCTTTTTGGATTCTTTCAACAGTTGGTCTGGATAACCTCAAGCTCAGGTAAAGTGCGTTTAGATTCGACATAGTAGACGTCACTACTGGCCCTATGCCTCCCTTTATCAAAGCCCATAGGTAAAATTCTAATAGAAACTTACGTCTAACCGATTACCGATGTTGGAGCTTGTTTGGTTGCTTGTTTTAATGTCTGGAACTTTTCAGGATTTATTTGGCTAAACTATGGCCAGAATTATCAGTCTCAACAGAGGGAGTGCAGTTTATAAAGCACGCCCAGAAAAGCAGCAACACGAGTAACATCAGTTACAACGGGAGTGTTTTAAAGGCAAAACCAACTGTGGTTTATAATGAAAGGCGTCAGTTTCATTAATAAACAGGGTAGTTACATTTTGAAATAAAAACTACAATAAACGCATCTCATTGTCAATTGCACAATAACGTATTACTTCACTTCCTTTAAAAGATTTAGAAACATGGTATTAAGTTATTCATCCTCATGCCCCTCATTGCTAAGCATTTAGGAATTTGGCATATGCTAAAGGGTAGTTGATGGCGGTGGATATTTTCTCTCTCTAATTATATAAATCATTTAGCCATTTAATACATGTTAGCCGTGATTTTATCAAGCTCTCATTTAGGACACCAGATAGGGATATGTTTTGCTTGTTAAAGATGTTGAATTTAGATAAAGAACATTTGTTCGTATCAGTACATCAAACAGACTGTCTGCAATCACAAGTATTTTTGTTTTCATGCGTTCTGATACATTGTCGGAGCTTTAATATTAATTTTGGTGTTTTGTCAAAAGACGTCAGCCGTTTTGCAGCCTCTCAATCAAGCATGCACTAATTTCTAAAGCCTGAGACCGGATTAACATGGGTTTGCTGTAATTCATCGTGTAAACCGAATAATTTTATACACGTCATATAGTACAATTGAGGGGCGTTTTTAAATATTAAAGCAATATTATGGAATGCATTATACAAAATATTATATGCCTCCTTAAGAGATTTAAGTGGTGATACTAAAGAGTATTACGAGGCCTGTTGAAAAGAGATGATCATGTAGTCCTGAATGAAAACGTGTATGTTGGATATTAGAGGAGTGCGAACATGATTTAAATCCGTCTAAAACTTAAGTCGTAATGTAGCTCAGTTTTGCATAGTTATACCATTTGCTATAACAAATTCCATAAAAACGGTTTAGAGTTGATTCTGGTTCTGATTCAGGCTCTAATCAGTCTTTGGACCTACAGGGGCGTCTGCATTCACCATAAACCTTCACAATAGTACCACCATCCACATCAATAGGAGTGAAACTGCTCAGCGAAAATGTGAAGTTTGCATCGGAAGCTTGTGCCAGTCCTCGGTGACTCTCCCAGCTGGCTCAGTGTCTGTGGTGTTCAACTGTTTACACCCGGAAGATATCTTCGTAGTGGACATTGTTAAACATATCGGTAAGCCATTTATGTAGTGTTGTAACTAACTTCTACTTCTAATTAACAGGCTTGAAATAACACAAAGGTACCTGTGAACATTTTGAAGTTGACGGTTAGAATAATCTGCTTAAATATTTATTTTTAATTTTATTTTAGGCGCATTACTCTTTAAATTCTGCGTGGTAGAAAGATTTAGGTCATTTTTGTATTTGCTGTCCAAGTTGCCATAAATATATCAAACAGGTTGCTGACCTTATACTTTCTCCCAGTATGCGCCCAAACATGCAATGGAACTATCACCCCTGAGGAGTACTCTTCTCTTCAGAACTTCAACCGCACCTTCACTTGGAACGTGAGAGCTCTCGTCCAGGAGTCTTTCCATTTGGACTTCACCAAAGCCGGCCTACAGCAGATCCAGTCCACCGAGAACTGTCGAGACAAACATGTCTACAGCATCTTCACAGACACGGCCAGGATTGGGATGTTTTGCCGTCATGGCACTATCAAAGACATGCAGGTGCTTAATGAAGGTACTGTGTCTTTGTGGGTCCCTGGAAACAGGCAGCTGGACACAACAACATTTGGTGTTTCACTAGGACAAGAAATAACATGTAAGTGTGACCAAGTTTGACTCATACACTGAACACTGAAATAAATGAGAATAAAATATGTGAATAGACAACCAATAGAAGGTTTCTCAGGTTTATTTAGTGATAGGATGCTGCAGTAATCATAATCCTTGCGGTCACTATCCAACAGCTCTTGCAATTATCAACATCACCCTGCCAGCGGAGAATTCTTCCCAGGAATTCCTCTCCCCAAACTACCCAGACAGCTTTCCTGATGATGATGTAATCATGTGGTCCCTCCATGTTCCTCCCAAGTATTACACAACAGTGCACATACTTAACCACACTGAGCCCAGATGTCGGAGAAAGGACGTGCGACTGGAATATCAGTTAAATGGTCGGACAGTGGTGAAAAAATTGAACGAAGCTCAGCTCTCTGAGCACCCAGGCCCCTTTAACCTTTCCCTGCAAAACTGCAGGAAAGACACAGGACCATCCTCGTCGAGTCTCTCACTGCACTTCCGAGTCTCCGCTGCCAGGAGAAGCACTGCAGGTCTGTGCCAGCTTTCTTCCTTTAGCTTACAGCGTTTGTGGATGATCTTTCACTTTAGGAGCCTAAAGGGCACTAAACAAAGCTGTTTAATTGTACTTATATCTTTAAAATAAACATTGTCAGTGAGCAGGTTTGGATGTAACTCAGGCCAGCATATATATATGATCAAATTATTCTATACTAAAATATACCTCTTTGCAGACTATGCAGAATATTTATTTAGTTTCAAGAAAAGGTGTTTTGAAATGATTTCCCCTCATATCCAGTGTGCATATTTCCCCTCATTTAGTATACCAGTTGTCCTGTAGAAGCTTTGTTGAAAAGTGTAGTGCTAAAGAGCATTTAAAATCAAATGTACAGCAGTTTAACTAATGACTGTATTAAAAACTGGATGTCTCATGAAGGTACATAAAGGCTTGGGATTACATGCATAATGTTGAGTTATATGTCTGTGAAGAAAGGAGATGAGCAATTTAAGATTTTGTTGATTAGTGATCTATAATCAAATGTCATTCCTTCAAGTTTTACCAAGTTGTGCATATAACTTATAACATTTGTTATATGTTATAACTATAACGTACACACTATAACATTTTAGTATTTATCAGCTACAGTTTGTTACTTCTGCAGTACGATGCAATGTAGATCTGACGAAGGAGGAGGGGTTAGTGATACACATAAAGAAAAAGAAACCTACATCAGCCTGCATCTTGAAGCTGAATTCACATGCCCAGGAGACGGTCACCATTCATTCGGAGAAGACTTCATATTTATCTTTCATTGACTGCCTAGAGCAGGACCTGCTGTTAACTATAAACAAAACCTTAGGTAGGAGCTCAAGGTGATGTACTGTATTATGTGCAAATCTAGAATTTTTTTTTTCCTCTACATGGTGTGTATAAATAAGTTGTAAATGAATGTAATTCTTGTTTCATCAACAGCATGTCCACAGCGGGCAGAATGTCTACTCTCTGAAGTCTCTATAAAGGTGCCTGCACTAGACAAATGTCTTCTGGGAGTCTTGGAGCAGGTCACGTGGCACCTTCATGCCTCACAGCATGGAGCAGTGGAGCTGTTGTCTCCCGTAGGTGGTTTGCAGCAGTCTCTGCCTGGCCAGATGTGCAACAGCAGTGCCCTTCTCACTGTGTCTGAGGATGAGCCCCAAGGCATCACTGTTGGGCAGTTTTGTCCTCGGGGACCAATTCAGAAAATGCATATCCGTGTGGCCAACCTTAGCGTGAGTGCCTTCCCCAATGGCAATGATCTGAGGCAGATACTCTACCCCCTTTTGAATGTTTCTTTCACCAAAACTATAGGAGGTAAACAATCTCACAAAAGCAACAGTATCAAAAAAATATGCATCATCTTTTTAACAATGTATTTATATAGCAGTTTCTCTGTCTTTGACTTCAGAACGCTATATTTTCACCATCTTGCCAAAGAAGGATATGGCATTGCTGTTAGCCACTCCTGCATGGCCAGTAGGAATGAGGCCACACTCCACTATCTCCTGGATTGTCACTTTCTCCTCAAGGCTTGAGGCCCATGTGGGGTTCTCTAACATCAGCAAGCCCACATGTCAGAACCACTACGCTTACATTAAAGTGCAAAAGCAGGGCTCATGGGAGCATTTGTACAGTTGGAAAGAGCAAGAGGATCCTAAGGACATTGTGGTAAAAGAAAGTTTCTACCTCAACATGTCTAACTGCAGGCCATGGAAAGGAGCCTTCAGTGTGGTGAGTCAGATCACTTTGCAGACGTCCAAAGGTAAGAAAGTCCTCACTGGTCTTGGGTTTTGTTTTTTGTTGTTTTTTTTTTCTGGACATAAAACTGCTTTTTGGCCTCCCATAGGTGGTGGCAATTTGGTTAGAATGGTATAGTAATAGCTGTACACCAATAGTGTTGGTCCCCCTTGTGCCACCAAAATATGTATGTGCAGGTATGTTTAGGTTGTATGTGTTAAAGTAACATCTACATAAATGCCAGAACTGAAGATTTGGCTTTAAAACATTTTCTAGAATGTCTTTTGTCTTTTGTTGCCACCCCCCCCCCCCCCGTACATCCTGAAATTGTACATCCTTGTGTAGTTTCTTCCCCAGATGATGTAAAAGAAAACATGATTCATCAGACAAGGCCACCTTTTGTCCATTGCTCTGTGATCCTGTTCTGATGTTCACATACCTGTCAGTGGTTTTAATGTGGCTGATTTGGATTGTTTCTACAAGTGCAATGTTTCATTTGTATGATGTAGTTGGATGTAAAGTACTGACCTGCTGATATCATGCTTTCAGATGTTCTTGTGAGTGTCATCTTAACTGTTGTGGGCTTGTTGCTGTTGCCGATCATGTTTACTGTGGCATGTGTCTTCAGGTGAGCCTTTCCCTTTAAACATTCAGCATCAACTTAACCCAGCACTGCACATGTTTGTTCTAAATGAATTATCTTTTTAATACTGAACAGGAAGAAGAAGAAGAAACGGAAGACTCCTGCTGGCTCTGTCTACAATCCCAGTGGACATGTCTTCCTGCCAGGTCTTCCTGGGATTCCCCAGACCACAGAGGATGAGGATTTTCATATTTATCACTGTATTGATGACACTCTGGTTTATGGGCACCTTCTTAAGGATGGAATGAAACTTAATGAGCTTGAAGAGCCTGATGTGGATGTCTACAGGGATTTCACTAGGCCCAAGGATATTGGCCCACTAACAGAAGAAAGAGAAGTTGAAGAGCCAGAGGTAGGGGTCTACAGACCATTCATGGGCCTCCAAGTTCCCCCGATAGTGCCTGATAGGTGCCCACAGCAGGAAGAAAACCTAGCCAGTAAAGACCAGCAAACAGCTGAAAAGGAAATTTGTGGAGTTGGTCATGTCCAGGATCAGAGTCCCACTACTACAGACTTGAATGTAGCTACTACAGCAGACCCTGAGAAGGAAGATGAAGAAATAGGAATGTGACATAAGGAAAGCCATTGTACAGGAGAGCATGCCTTTAGCTTTTGCAAGATTTTTTTTCTTTCATCTTACTTAGGTTCATTTTTTTAACTGCTTCCTTAATTGTGCTGATATACGACCGAATTCAAAATCTTTGTCACTGAAACTGCCAAATCAAAAATATCACTAAAAATGTAAATACTTTGAAATGCGTTTAGAAGGCATTATTCGGTGTGAAATGCATGCTGCATAATTTTGAAGGTGTGATTAATGCTGCTAATGTAATGTGATATGCTGCTGTGTAATTACTTAAATCTATTTTATCTATTGGGGTTATCCCCTAAAATCCACTGAGAAATACAATTCTTGACCAGCTGGTTATCTTAGGTTCACGCAGTAGAGTAGATTTTTTAGAACGGTCAGCTGTATAAGGTGTTTGGAGCAGGTCCATTCATCTATGGTCGAAGGGCTAAAGTCCAGGAGTTTGGTCACTTCTGTGCTCAGACACAACTGTATTGATCTATTACCAGGTTTACTAGACTGGACTGCAACTTTCAGGACATGATTAGGTTACCCCTGCTTTAGAAACAACATTGCAATGAAGACTTGGACAGTATACATCAGTTGTTTACATTATAAATTTTTGTAGTCAAGTACACTTAAATTATGAAACCACATTCAAAATGCATGTTTATTAAAATACCAAGTTACATAAATGTGAATGTATGTCTTATAGTTCAAGTGATGCCAGTACTGAGCCATATTAGTCATACAAATGACTCGATGTTCACAGCAGATTGTAAAATCTGTTGGAAACGAGCTAAATTATGCAATGCTTTAAAAACCTGTTTTACAGATTTTGAGTGTATAATGGACTTCTTAGTTTTACTGGAATACAATTTTATTACCTTCTTTGGAAAAGTACATGGAGTGGGGATTCAGAAACATTTACTCTCCCTGCAAATGACAGTTCTTTTTCCAGCACTGTACACAAGTTACATAATGAGTGAATTAAAAACAGGAGGGTATGAACAGGGACTGCAGAGATTGCAAACACGAATTCTGTCTGGCAAACTTGAATCCCTCCCAGAATCAACAAATCTGTGTTTTATGTAAGAATTCTGTTGCAGATGTGAAATGACATTCTATTTTTTAGGTCAACACTACTGAAGTAAACAAAAATAAAGTGATATTCCAAATCAAACTTATTTTCCACAACTATTTTCATAGGTGTCTGTTAATGAAATGTTCTTTCACAGCCTACAGACAAGCTTAAAAAATCTCTCTAAAGCCCTCATTTGAGTGCTGCACTTGTTCCATTGGTATTACAGATAATGCAGGGGTGTGGTCACTAGTAAGTGCATCGGATTTTCAGATTTGATGTCACTCTGTTTTAGCAAAATGCACAATGATGGCTTTGGTTCTTTCTGCATTCTTCCTGCATATTCAAAGATAGGCCTACTTTAGAAGACAGAAGTTTAAGTACACATGCAATAAGCAAAGTAGTACATATACATCATGTACCAGTACTGAATCTCTCTCTTGCATTTTAGAAAGGAAACCACAGCCCAACGTTTGAATGTTACACAGATCAGTAAGGAGCTCAGACAATGTTAAACTCGCAGACAGAGGCCTTGTCAGCACGACAATTCTCGTCAAACCATCTCCCGTTGGCAGTGCTGGACAGAATGGCACAGTTCTGCCTGTTGCCACCATCAGGCTGGTGGGTGACATCTGTCTCCCAGTTTTTGAAGCGTATGCTGGAGCCTGATTTATCCACCCACTCTCCCTCTTTGACCATGTCATTGACGCCCAGCCAGATGTGCTCTTCAGGCCCGATGGTTTGACGAACATAGGCGTAGAGCTGGTCGTTTTCCTCGCCATTTACTGGAGTACTGAGGGTGCCACCCTTAGAAATACAGTCTTCACTAGCTGCATGAAAGTTCTTCTTTGCCGCATCTGCCAGGAAACATTTGCCTGGGACCTTAATGCCTTTCAGGCACACTGGAACGGAAGGGCATATGAATGACTTTCTGTTAAAAGTGGAATAGATGAACAGCAGCTGCTGGGTACATGTCAAAGCACACACATCACTTCCAGTTCATAATCCCATGTCACTGTGTGATGACAACCAGGCTATGACTAACGTAAAGCATACATTACTAAATTCCACATGTCCTGCATAAACATTATAATATAATGCCTTTTTCCCCACAAGTGTTTTGAAAAATTAGCTGGATAAATGTTGCTGAAGAAAAGTATATTAGCGATGTTTAAACAAAACATGCAGCCGGCTCTTTTGGAAATAAAGCTATTCAAGTGCTTAAAAGAAGTAATAGAGTGTCAACTGCATCACTGTCTAGAAGCAAATGTGATTTAAAAAACCAGAATACCCTAAAATCGACATTTAAGAGTGCTGGAAGATTAAGAAAAACTGTATTAAGCTCAATTTATACCTGCTTGGAGAGCTTGCTTTTCCTTTAACAAATTGAGCTCCTGCACAATCTCATCGATTTTTCTCCTCAGTTCCTCAATGGCAGCACTATTAGCAGACTCTGATTACATCAGCACATCAGGTAAGATCTAAGCAGTCATTCATGATTACTTCAAAAAATCAACAACTCAACAGGGTTTAAAAAGAGTGTGTGAGATTAAACATACCGTCTGTAGTTTGTTATTTGGAAGAAAACTGTCATAATAGTGTGTTTTGATGTAAAACTAGGGTACAAAATATACGTACCTTTCTTCCCAATTTTCTTTGAGTTCTGTTCGAGCGTGGAATGCGCAAGACAGACAATGAAAAGTAACAGTCTCACGCCTCTAAAATCCATGTTTACTTCGCGCTGAATTGACAAATACCACAAAATGCGATCAATGTATCAGGGTTTACGCTGTGACAGTGTCTGACAGTCTGATGTAAGCAAACCTACCGACGATGTGTTAAGAGCAAATCGGGACGGACTAAAACTTTAGTAGTCTGCTAAAGCGCAGTTTGAAATATCTCTCTTCCCCCTCCCGACCTCTAACAACATTGGAGCACGCGATTCTTTGCGCTTTGGAACTTTCCGGAAGTTATAATTATATAAAATTAGACTTAATTATGGCTTTATATAGTCATCATATTTTACTCCTTGTGATTTTTACGAAAGCTTTAGCCGAGTAATTACAGAACATTATAATCTATATTATTAGCTGCGAATACAATGCGTAACAACGTAGCCTAAAGTTAGGCTATAAAGCCAAATGTAATATAGCCAAACTCTTGTTTTCTGATTTAGTCTGTTTAGATCATTAACGGCGTTTAAAAAAAAACTTCAATTGTCTTTGCAGACGACCAATGAAAAAACGTGCAATTAAGTGTACGTTTAAAGACAGTACAGTTTATATTATTAAGTACTGTACACATAAATACACAAAATTCCCACATCGAGGATTACACTGTTCCAAGTGAAAAAAGGCTTGGATGGGGAAATAACGAAGGCCTTTATTCTAACCTAGTGGACTTCTAACCGAGGTTTATTTTTTTCCACGCAAAAGACGACACTGTTTTAGTGCGTCAGCACACTGAACATTTTGCGCATAATGTTTTCAACAAACCTTCTTTTTTTTTTACCTGTATTAATCAACTACAATGTAATTTTAATTTTTAAGAAGACCAAAGTTTTACATTATATCACCCAAACGTTATGCAAAATTAATAGTAACCTTTCTAGTTTTTATGTGGAATTTACCGGTTGCGCAGGATCCTGAGATATGTGATAATGAAGAAGCATTTTCTTGATTGCGTCTGGCTTCACCATTTAGCTAACATCTAAATCAGTTTAGTGTCTGTATATAGGTACTTTGAATAACCTAGCAAGTTAAGACAACATGCTCCTACGGAGGTTGATATATGAACATAAGGCGTTACAGACATGTTTTCCTCATGCACGGGTAAACACTGTTTTCAGACTGGTCCAAGAACGCTGCTTGTTGAAGTGTTTGCAAGTTGACTTAAACGGCTATCAAATAATCAGTGTGAGAAACGTAACATTCAAAAACAATTCCAAGATATGTAGTTCAAAGATTTCATGTCACATCTGCTAGAAAAAATTGACCGACGAGGTAAAAGATCATTGTTTAAGGAAGGTCATTCTTTAAACCCCTTGCTTCTATTTCGAGTGCATTGGGTGATCGATATACAGTCGAACAGATTTGATTTAATTGCACTTGCAATTTCAGTCGCAGATGACGTGCATACATTAGAAAATATAATAGAAAGTCTAGTAAATCATATAGACCAACGGTGTATGTATTATTAATCTGTTATCATTTACTGCAATAACTATTTATATGAAGTTAAATAACAAGGTTCTGTACGAAAGAACTTCGGACTAAACCAAAGTTGTGGTAGTAGTGGTGGGGGAGGGGGGCACTGTAGTTACCTTTGTGCATTTTTCCCCAACAGTTATTTGGACATGGTACCAACACATTATGTCAAAGCAGTACTCATCAGGCAAGATTCTTCCCCCCTTCTGAGAAAGTTATGCTTCTGCCCGGGACTTATAAAAACAAAGTGGCCTTTATCACAGGAGGTGGTACAGGTCTGGGCAAAGGAATGGCCAGTACTCTGTCTGCCCTGGGTGCAGAGTGTGTTATAGCCAGCAGGTCAGTGATCGGTATTTCTCTTGCACAGACTTATTCGTTATTTCTATGAATGTGTCTCCTTCACTGTGTAAGAGGTGCACATCTGCTATTGTATTTGTGGGACATTTTCCAGTACGTCATTGCACTGGAATTGGAATGCTAAAAGTACTTTGATCACATTGTCCTTGTGACTGTCTGGCCTTGGGTTGAAACCTGCTTTTGTCTGTGTAATGCATCAATGTAATGCATAGATATTTTGTTTTCTTGAGTGTGTTTTACTGATGTTGTATTGTAAACAATTCATTCTGCATTGTATGCATGTGGTCTGTACACCTAAACCACCTGCTGTTGTTGTGTTTCAGAAAACTGGATGTTTTGAAGCAAGCTGCAGAAGAAATCTCACAGGAAACTGGCAATAAGGTAAATGTTTACAGA
Organism: Sternarchorhynchus goeldii; assembly: GCA_028565775.1. Classification (NCBI taxonomy): domain Eukaryota; kingdom Metazoa; phylum Chordata; class Actinopteri; order Gymnotiformes; family Apteronotidae; genus Sternarchorhynchus; species Sternarchorhynchus goeldii. The sequence continues at coordinate 12,146,974 of JAOXYF010000008.1, forward strand.
TAGAAAAGGTTTTTATAGTCTAAACATGGCAGTTGCTCTCTATTTAATCTTGTTGTCAACAAGTGAATAGTAATATACTTCTTTTTTGCTCTGTGGCAGTCTGTGTTTATGGATATGGTTTTATGTGCTGCAGGTTTATGCAGTAGAGTGTGATGTAAGAGACCCAGCTTCTGTAACGGCTGCAGTGGACTACTTGGTTGATCATGTCGGACTTCCTGATGTACGTGGGTACAACCACCTGAAGTGCAGTGCTCCTCTGCATGCTTTAAATGTGTGATGATGTTTTTGAACAAATGACCTAGACATGCATCTAAAAAGACCGCGATTCCCCTTTCCTCTGTGACTGTCAGGTGGTGATTAACAATGCTGCAGGGAATTTTGTTTCCCCTTCCGAAAAACTGTCAGCCAATGCCTGGAGGACCATCACGGACATAGTTCTGAACGGCACGGCCTACGTCACCCTGGACATTGGAAAGCGTCTTATCAAAGCCGAGAAAGGTGAAGGGTGTTTTCATAAGCTACAGACCCGCATAATTATTGCTCTGACTTTGAGGTGAATTAAAATAAAAGGCTGCTTTGTTGCTTTTTTGTATTTCACTCTTGGGACCCACGGTAACCCTGCAGAGAATATTTTGCAGGATGATGATAGTAGTATAGAAAATCTTGCTGGATAATTAAAATGAAGCATTTAAAGACCACAAGATGGCAGTACATACTAAGGTTGCAGTATGGATGTACAACATACTTTAAGTGGAGTTTAGAAAGCATTAATCAGCTCTGTATTTTTATACTGTAGAGTTTTTGACACTATACATATACTATAGTATTTTTGATACTATTCAGTATGGGTACTGTAAAACTCATCTTGCTTAAAGTGAAGGCTGTGAGACTTCATCTAGGCTGTTAAGAATAAGATGTCCCTATGTGTTTGTAGGGGTTGTGGCAGTTTAATCTGAGTTAGATTCTCTACAGGTTCCTTCAGTCTGCCTCTCAGTCACAGCTATCCATCCCCTTCTCATTATTTTAGTTTTTCCCTCACCTATTTTCTCCTGTGCATAAATGTCTCTGGTGTTGACTACCACTGTTTCTGTCTTTAAAATTTCAATTCAAAACTTTAGTTTATAAGTTAGGTCTTGCAACCTATTTACTCGCTCTGTTTTGGAGGACGTTGTAATCATGTTTAATGGTTTTCTCAGGTGCTGCATTTCTGGCTATCACCACAATCTACGCTGAGAGTGGCTCTGGATTCGTTGTGCCCAGTGCCTCAGCCAAGGCAGGAGTGGAGGCTCTGTGCAAGTAGGTGAACTAGCTGACGTGTAGCCCAAGTCACGTTGCCTTACATGCCTTGACAACCAAAGAACATTCAATTTATACCGCAGAAAATATGCTACCTTCCAAATATGTACTTCAAGACAAGACAAGTGATTGTATGACATACTTTTGGACATTAATACAGTTGGATAGTGTGGGGAGAACTGTGTGAGCTCTGTTGCTGCAGACTGTTATGCATATGAGAATTATCCAGTCAGTGAAATTTATTTATTTTTTTGTACAAAGTTCAGAGTTCTCTTGATTGTTGCTTTAAATAGGCCTTAGTGTGGTCACAGTTTGACTAGCGAAACGTACTAATGTCTGTGCTAATGCCTATTGTTGTTAAAAATGTAAAGATCACTTATTAAGGTTTTGTGTTGTGTTACTTAAAGCTAAATAACTGTTCTGACTTTCGTGTCTGTCTCAGTTAGCTTTGTCATTAGGTGTTATCAGGCCTGAGTGCTGGTGCTGGCTTTGGTTTAAAATGAATGGGTTAGAGTTCGGTTCTTTAGGTGAAATCTTCCATTAAGGGTTTATTTTTATTTTCAGACTCACCAGGAGTAATTTACAGTATGTATATGCTTATTTTAAATATTACATTTAAATATTACATTTAAATATTACATTTAAATATTACATTTAAATGTAATATTACATTTAAATGTGATTAAAAGTATATTTAAATGTGAGTTCAACAAATGTTTCAGTAGTATTATAAGATTTGGCTCTAAATCTAAAGTTAGATGTTGATGTGAAGTTTTGCTTGGTGTTATGACTGCACTGCAAGTGAGGGAATTGCAGGACATTTGTCTTAAAGAAAAAATACTCTGCATTTCACCATTCACTTAAACAACTCGACTCGATATCCAGTGCAGCGTAGCATAGCATAGGGTAGTGTAGTGTATCTTAGTGTAGCTTAATGTAGTGTAGTGTAGTCTAAGCAGATCTGTAGGCTGAAGAAGTGAGCATGAAAGCCAAAAGAAATGCAAAGTCAATGTTTGTGATTGAAAGGGAGGAGGGAGGGGTGCTTCTGTCTAGCTTAGCTACTGGCCATATCAAACACTGTAACATTTTGTTCCTCTGTAGTGGTTCCTGATCATGAATATGTCCTAAACACAAATAATTATTATTTCAATACAGAATTTTCTGTGAGATTGTTTCTTTGATTTCATGAAATGTTCTCCATCTATGTATTTCTTTGTTTTACATTTTTATTACTTCTGAAATACTTATCCAGTTAAAACTGAGACAATGTTATAATTTGAGAGTCCTCACCCGTCAATCCCACATGATAATAGAAGGGTGTCCTTCACTCTCCTCTTGAATGCTTTCTGTGGATTGGTGTTACTGATGGTTCTCCTGAGTCTGGGTTTTCCATGGCAGGATGTATCACAGTGATGAACGGGGATCTTAATCACTACATCTGCTTGTCTGCTGTCTGCTCATGTAATTGCAGCAGAATGATCGAGGTTTGAAATCTTGCATGAAATATGCCTTATATGTGTGCCCAGAACAAACACAAACATACACCAGGAGATTTGGGGTTTTCTGCTAAATGAATTCTTATTCGGCTTACAGCATAAAATGACACCATGTTTCAAACCTTGTATATTTATGAGCCACTTTAGATGAAGCCATGTTTTTAAACACCTGCTTTAAAAAACAATTCTGGGCATAAGGGAAGTAAGTAGTAAAACTGTTGCAGCATATTGATGAAAACATGGACAGATTTTGAGATATATGGAACAATTTCTAATAAAATTCTATAGGAAACTGCTTGCCAAAATATCCATTTTATCAGAATTACAATCCTTAAAAAAATGTTTTTAAATTAAATTGATTAAATGTCATATATTTGACGGTGCTGTATTGTGAATTGAATCTCATAAGCTGAGAAAGCCCAATAGGTCAGTTTACCTTTGAGTGACCCAAAAAAAACCAGGCTGATCAAATTAGTTTCCTCCACCCCCTCTCTGCATCTTGGTTCTGTTGCCATTGTAGTGTAACCTTAATGGAAAAGTGAATGCCGTCCAGGAGATAATGGCATCCAAGAGGGTAGTGAGTGATTTTGAATGAGAGAGGCTGAAGACAGATTAGGGTCCTGGCTGATTGTGTTTGCATTTGTGCCTGCAGGTCTCTGGCTGCAGAATGGGGAAGATACGGCATGAGGTTCAATATTATTCAACCAGGGCCAATCAAAACCAAGGTTCTGTTTCTGTGTATCTGTGTATCTGTGTGTGTGTGTGTACTTAGCAAGACTCACAACCTCTCAATTCTCATCCTGGTTGTATCTGGTCCTACCGTTTTGTTTTGCTCTTATAGATTTAACAGTTTTGCCTTTAATATTTTTGTCATCAGAAAACTCATTGTAAACTCTCTTTGGTCTCATTGTAAGGCACAGTAGTTTCTTTCACTAACTGTTCTCCTCCATGTGTTCTGAAGGGTGCCTTCAGCCGCCTGGATCCAACAGGCATGTTCGAGAAGTCGATGATTGAGAGGATACCGGTGGGTCGGCTGGGCACCCCAGGAGAGATAGCCAACCTGGCTGCCTACCTCTGCAGTGACTATGCCAGCTGGGTGTCGGGTGCGGTGAGTGTGTGCCGACCTTGCGAGCTGCTGTTTCTTCAGACTATAGGTTCCCCTCAGGTCCTCTCCTCTTTCAGCCACAGGGAAGGAGTCAAGGACACAGCATCCACCTCCCCCACTCCTTCTATCAGGGAATCCAGGGAGTTTGAGAAGGGAGGCATGGATGGCAGCAAAGGGGAACTTTAACCATCTGTATTATATAGCACAGTCCATTATTAAGTATCCTTTATTACACTTACCATTGTGTCAGAGTGGAACTGAACAGCCATGACAGAAAGTCCATATTTTATCTGTTATCTGATTTATAGATTTCCTGTTATATTTCCTCCCTTCATAGATCATCAGAATGGATGGTGGTGAATACGTGTCTATGGCTGGTGAATTCAATGGACTGAAAATGGTAAAGGTTTTCAGCATTACACATATCATTCAGGCGGATGCCAAAATCCGACCATTTTTAGTGTAATATTTCATTTCTTTCATCATTACATTTAGCTTTTTTTTTTGTGTTATAGGTCACCAAGGAGCAATGGGCAATGATGGAGGCCATGATCAGGAGCACTAAGGGATCATAACGACTCCTTAGGACTGAGGACTGAGGACTGACTTCACCTCTGATCAGCTCTCGGTTCTCTGAGCGGCTCAAACACCAGTCGGTTATCGGTGGTTGTGACGCAGCAGTAAAAGGTTGCCAAAATATCAGTGGAGTTTCTCACTTCTGCTGCGATAGAATTAGTAGGATCTCTGTCCACAGCGGCACCAATCTGTGTACCATATCTTGTGGATCCAGTACATATACAGTAGACTGCACACAGGACCAATGTGTTCAATAGGCATCCTGTACAACTCGCACAGTACTTTCATCATACAGTAAGTTTGTAGTACTGATGACATCTACACTGCACAAGGCCTTTCTGAATACTAATTTTGTTCCTTTTATTGGTAGATTGCCGTTTTTTGTTTTTGTAGTTTTCAACAACGTATAGCTTTGTATGCTGAACAGTCAAATCTATGAATGTATTATTGTTAAAAGAAAAAAAATAAACATTTTGCAAATGATGATCCATTCCCAAAGTTAATGTAGTTCCTCCCAGTTTCCAGAAATGACTTAATAAATTTGGAAAGAAGACTGATGAATATTCGTAAGCAGCCATATTTTATAAAAACCGACCGCTGTTGTTATCGATTCCTTCAAGTAAATGGTTTTCCCTTGAAACAATGGCACATTACAGGCCGTGTTAATTAGGAGTTAAACATGTGCAGCTGTAGATATGTACAAATCTGAACTACACTGTAAACAAAAGGGTCATGATGGGCAGGGAAGGGTCCTTTCATTTCTGCAGTGTTTATGCTGGTACTGGCAGCTGCTTCTAAGAGAGACGGACTGTGGCCATTAGTGCCGTTCTGATTGAGATGTAAATGAGAGCAGAAAGGAGCTCCTAAACGCACTGCTTTGTGAGTTAGTGCTGAGCTTTACTGCAGTTTCTGAAATCGTGCCGTGTAATTTGTCGGAGAATCATAAATCATCTATTGTATGATTTCCAAGGATCTCTCTCATTTAATAATTTCAGTAAGAAATTACACAAAGGATCTCTGGAGCACGTTAGTATGGTTTGTCGGGGGTTCTTTCACTGTCTCGCTCCTTTCCTCTTGACTGATGGTTTACAACATGCACAAGAAACTGCTGTGAGAGAACCATTAAACTCAGTGCAAAAGCATTTTTATATGTCTGTTATTTTTAGCTTGAACTGCACAAACAATGCAGGGCTTTCACAGATAATGGGATGGTCTTTTGGAGGCATTTCTTTTTCTTAAAGGATTTTAGGTAGAGTTTTGACTCATTCATAATTTGAATCACCGTAGTTTAATACTCCCACCATGCCTGTTTAATTTCTGTTCACTGATGTATGTAAGTTGTCTTTCTTGTACCATGTTGTAGCAGATGTTGAAGATGGGTCAGGGATGTATGGGGTTTCAACTTGAGCTCAACAGCTCCATTATAAGATAAGATCATGAACCGTTTAACCGTACAAACAAATGTTGTACTGCTAGCATGGGCCTTACCGCCCTGTCCAAGATCAAAACATACTAGTTTTTAGAAGACAAGCATAGCTTGAAATCACGGGAGCACACTACAAGAGTTCAGGTAGTACTTTAATAAGCATAAGATCCTCTTACACAGTGTCTCTGGTGGTTGGCATAGTGGAGCATGTCATTCTTTACAGTGTTAATATGTTGACAAGATTGCAGAGTGGGCTGGGGTGATGCTGTCTGTATAGCATGGTATGTACTTACAGAGTCATTAATGTCTCACTGCAAGGCTTGCCTTCAATTGCAAACATGCACTGCAAACAGAAATTTAGCCTACTGGATATTACATACAAACACTTCCCTATGTCACAGTTTTATGGCATATCACATATCATCCACATTCCTCTAACACTTTATTGCCTTGGCTATAATATTATAGGATAGTTCAACTTTTATTGTGAATCGATTCACTGGTTTGGAGTTGAAATATGATTGGAGCTCATTTGGAGTGGGGGTGTGTCTCATCTCTACTGGGGTGGTGTCATGCTTTATGTATGTAGTGTCCAACCTTTAGGTCGGGTATTACATCAGTTTCATCTTTACAAAATCTGTACATTTAGAAACTGTATAGAAAGGACAGATTTGAAAAGTATGTGCCATCAGTCCTGGGTCTTTGCTACGTACACTCAGCCTGTAGATTATACGATCCGAAAGGAAAGAACAGAAATACATCCAGTGTCTAGCTATCTTCACATATGTGACGCAAAGAGCAAAGAGCTTTGCTGGTGGTGGTGTGTGTGTATGGAGAGGATGGTGATAATGGTGGTTGTCAGGGCTGGGGGCTGGTCAGAGAGATTGACGGGGAAGTCTCACAATTCTTCGGCACACAACACTAGTGCCAACTCTGTTCTGTAGAGTTTCCCACCATCAGACAGAGCCATGATTGCGTTCTTGTATGTGGAGAGTTTACTGATATCTAGAACCTGTGAAACATAAGGAAGTGTTCAGTGATTGCCATTTCGCTCCTGTATACCTGACATTTTAATGCCCACCGAATGCCACAAGCTTCAAGATGGAAAAATTCATTGATGGCTTAATACACTATAACTACACTGGACAAATATTCCATTCCATAAGTACAAAATTCATTCCATTAGCACTAAATGCTAGAAGGTGCGACTGGACATGAGTTAGCCATGTTTATCCCTCTGAGGTCTCTGCATGCAGTACATACACACCCAAGGCAGAAGAGTAGATTCTGACTGATATTAGCACGCTTTTATGAGCGCCCTAAGAAACTTGATTTTGCCCAAGCTGCTAGCAAGATGGATATGAGCAATGCTCCTCTTGTGGACTGGCTTTGCTGGGGAATCTCACCTTTTTGTTCTTCTCACACAGGTCTTTGAGCAGGGCATCGAGCTCGTTCTCGTCCATGTAGCCATTCCTGTCCTGGAAGAGGTCAAGGGGTGGTGGGGTGGGGAAACAGGCACACACAAATATTCATCAGGCACGTAGGAGACATAACGTCACAACATTTTATTGCCATTTCTTTTACTGTCATTTCTCTACAGAGACAGAAGGAGGGAAAGCAGTCGGTGAGGATTGGCTTTCCACTGACTTGGCTAATCCAACTCAGTGCAATGACATGCTGGTTGTTATGAAGCTTAGCTCATAATACAAACAAGTAGGGGGTATCCTCATGTAAGCTTCCAGAAGAAAACCATTGTCCATTTAGTTTCTTAAAAAGACAGTCTATGCTTGGTGTGGAGATTGCTCTTAGATACTCATAATAATGTAAGCATGATGAGAAAAATGTTTTCCATGTGTATTCCCTTTAAAAAAGCAGAGTAGAGGGTGTACGATCCATTGGTGCACTACTGTTACCAGCCTCAGGCCCATGCCGTTACCGTTTGCCACTTCCATCTGAATGACTGGTAGAGCTTAGTCAGGACCATATTCACTGACAAACAATATATGGCTATATGAGATGTGTAGAATGTGTCAGCAGAGCATCTTGGCACTTAAAACTCAGATTAATTATTTGGCATTGGTAGACATGCAAGTTTCAATTTACGTAAGCAGCCCCCCGTCACACTAACATGAATATTGTGTTATGTGCATACCTTATCATAAAGTTCAAAGATCTCGTTGAACTCTTTTGTGTCCATTTTTACCCCCTATGGGAAAAATATGGATAATTTGTGATCATAAGAAAATGCAACCAGCATCACTGCTGTATGACTCAATGATCTTAGCCCTGATACAAGCATACCTGAAATTTAAGCAGGAAATTCTCTTGATCCGGTAGTAGCCTGTTGGGAAGGAGAATAATAGGACTTTAAGAGCAATGCAAAGGCACAATGAGAACTTGTAAACAGCCAATGAACTGGAAGATTTACCCAGGAGACAAAACAAACCTTGCCATTTCTGCCAGGCACAATTTTCCATCGTTATCTGAATCAAAAATTTTGAGCTGCAAGCAAAGTTTGAGCAAATGTTTCAGCTGCATTTTAGGAAAAGTACAAAATGAGATGAAACACCGACTTGCTGCCAGCGGTTGCTGCCAGCGGTTGAGGTTCCCTTACCGTGATTTCTGTGTATTCTTCTAACTTGTCCTCATCAAAAGCCTTATTTGCTCTTTGAAGCAGGTCTCTCAAAAAATTCTGAAGTCACATTGGATCATTTAAATACTGTACATAATCTTTACCCTAATTTCTGTAAGACCTCCTCACAGAAAAGCATTCATAGTTCAAATTTCTTTTACATTCATTTATATGTAACGCACACGTTGAAATAAACATCATAATAAAATACTATGCTTTATTTATTTAGCACTTTTTAAGTCAGGGTTTGCAAAGCGCTTTACAGAAAGAGAAATGGAGATTTCTTCTGCATTTGCTTTCTGTTTGTTTCTTACATTAAGCATCACTACCATGTTTTCAAAGACATAATGTCTAATGTTTTCCTAGTAACTGTCGTGCCTGCAGCAGGCCCATCAGAATGACCTTCTATGTGCGTCCTGCTGATGAAACCCCTCCCCTTTTAATTATACAATGACCGAAAATCTGACATCTATTCAGAAACAAATCTCTCAGATGGTATTTCAATTCTGTTTTTTTTTTAGTTTTTTAACTTTTCTCCCTTGAGCTTTGTCTGTGGGTCAGTGCAAACGTTACAATCCCTTGCAGGTTTTCATACACTATTTCATTCAATTGCCCAGACCCATGGTTTTAAAAATATAAGTGTCAGTGGAAAAGGGCAGTACTTGACAGAAAGCTTATGGATCACTTGGCTGTAAGTGGCCCAGTAAATAACACCTTGAACTGCGCTAGGTATGAAAATCACTTCTGAAAGGTCAATGTTGTTTCTGAGTGACAAATCAATAGAGGACAGGTAAGGCCAACACGTAGTGCTTAGGCTGTTAGCCAGTGGGTTTGTGTTTCACTTACAAAATAAGACAGAATGAGTCTCACCTTAAGCTCATCAGCTTCAATGTATCCACTGTGATCAGCATCATATTTCCTCCAGGCCTATTATAAAGACAACTTAGTCTAGCGTGTTACCGCATTAGTGGTCATAAAGACATTTCCAAAAACAGTGAATTCTGATCTTTAAACTTATTTTAATTCTAAAAGTTCATTTTAATTGTTAAAAAGTTTCAAAAATAACTTCAAAGGGCAATAATGGCTACAGCTCTGATCAGTTTACACTAACAGGCACACAAAGAGATTAAAACATATATTCAGAAATACCTCCATAAATTCTGCACAGGACTTCAGCTGCTGACGGAAAAATAGGAAGAAATTTTCCTCTGTGGGTAGTATTTTTGCCAACTGTAACAAAAAAATATAATATTTTTTATTATTATTTACATTAAAGTTAGAAACAGTAACATTTATTCTGATCCATAGAAAATCTGATATAAAACTGTAGCCCTCTAGAGTGTTCCTGTCCACCACGGTGGATAATGTAATGTCTTTATTGCTCTCAACAGACTAGAGCTTAATTTGGCAGTATAACCAGACCCTTTCTGAACTTGACAAGCACTTCTATGAAACTAGATTTATATAGGAATCTTGACCCTCACACATTTTTGCATAGTCTAACTGTCATATTTCATGTTTATTCACACGTAAATAAATAAAATTAATTCTAACTCTGTTCTAATTCTAACTCAGTTTGCATGTCATTCACCTTGACGTGAAGCTCATATAACAAGAGCCCACATTTCATCATGTTTCATCATTTTCACAGCCAAACTGCAATATGCCAAGACTGTTTGTTGGTGCTAGACAGATGATACATACCACATGCAGAATCCTTAACATTTTATAAATTAAAGAAATAATTAACAGATGTTCAACATTTTTAGATTTAGCAGTAGATTTAGAGTAGATTTCTTACCTCAGTAATATCTATCTTTCCATCTGCGTTTTTCTCATATTCTTCCACAAAAGCCCTCATTTGATCTGTTAGCTCCTATAAAAGGCATGTAAAAAGAAAAAAAAGAAAACTCATCACTGTGACCTGTTAGTCACCTAAAACATTACAAAATTCTCACTAAAATTATTGAAAACAATCAAATAAATAAATAAAAATGGTCATTATAATGATGCCAGGTAATTCACAGATTCTGCTGTTCAAGGTCTGTGGTTCCTCTGCACTCATGTTCATTCTGTTGCACATACAGGTGCTTTTATGTGTGCAGTAGTGGTTTGCTGGATGAGAAGAACAAGTCGCTGGAGTGCAGTGGGTCAGGAAATAGTGCAGGTTTTGCAGTTGCATATATCTCTTATCTTATTCTCAATCACTTGGCACAAGAGCAGCCCCCCCTCCCCCCTGAAGTTTATCTAATCCACATACTATAGGAGCACAATAGAACCAGCTTTAGATAGATGGATTCCTTTAATTGTAATTTCTCAGAGTACGATGAAATCAAGTCATTAAGTGGTTAATTGCATTGAATGAAGTTTCTAACATCAAAAGAAGTCAAAGATGTGAGTCCCCCCTATTGGTGGCTTGGTCCTGGTACTTCCTTTTGCCTGTCCATAACCTTGTCTCTCCTTAGAACTAATCTGACCTTACTGATGGCAGCTTGTGCAGTGGAATCACACAACTCTGTCACATTACACACAATGAGCATTCATTAGAGTATGTTGATAATCCCCAAGGAGGGATCACATAATGACATTTCTGGAATTGGAAATGTGATTGTCTCTCTATAGGGAAATGTCTGTACTCCTTTTAGTTTCATGTTATCATGAAATGCTGCTCTCACAATAAATTAGTACCTTGCTTTAATTTTATGCCAAGGACACTTTATAAAATACTTATAAGATAGATATTACTGGTATTTAGTAGTCCTATGCTCTTAGTTCCTTGTCCATATATGAGACTTAAGCATTCTATAGAGAAACTATATAGCTTATATTATATTCAGGTGTTCACATATGACATATGATATTTGCTCACGGATTTTACAAGTATCTTGTCTAAAATGATTTGTAAATTGTATTGTGAGACTTTTGGAGGTCTTTATCTCTCACATTGGGACTGGGATTTCAGTGCTAATATCTGCCATCAGCATAACCAATATCTATTAGACCAGACTCTATCTGAACAAAAAGCTTCAGCCTGATTGTACTTATTGTCTAGAGAGCAGTCAAATTTAATTCACCATTGCACAAAATGTCAACAGTTACTAGACAATCCACAGTTTTTCCAGTGTTTGTCATTAAGCCATTAAATCCAATTCTGGGATATACATGCAAACTTGAAAATGAACAACAAATGACCAGATGAGGGTATGATGTTAACAAAAATAAATAACTGGGGAAGACTCACTCCTGTCATTTGAAGACTGTTGACCTTGTGTTGCTAGGACAGAATTCATGTTGTATTTCATTTACAGAAAGGTTGGTGCAAATTGTTAATTTCTTCTGTTTAATCAAAGGAACATTATCTTATCCCCCATAACAGCACTTAATCTCTGTTGATGTACGTTCTCATCTTGCCTTGTTACACTTGTAGGCTGCACATTATTGGCTAATTGTTAGTCACATGGTTGACCTCATGGCCTGGTATGCTATCTGAATTACAGCAGAATTGACTTGACAGGGTTGCCTTTGTTGCAGTAGAAGCTTGTGGATCACCTTCCGAGCTTGTGGATCACCATAACCCTTACCTTCATTTCTTGATACTGTTGTTCACTAATGTTCACAACTATTAGGTTGTGTTGCACACAAATTGCAACAAAATTTGTCAGACGTTCATTTATTTATTTGTTTAAGGAAAGACAGCACTCCACTGAAATTAAGTAATTGGATTGATTCTTTTGTGTATTTTTGTCATATACTGCATACACTATTAAGCGCTTACTTACCTCTTCTAAATCCTCACTAATGCTCTGTCTGTACAATCATTACTGAGTTCAAATATATTTACTCTCCAAATTAGGTGTAAGGTTTAAGTGTAGGTTTAAGTGTAAGCTTAAACATTTTGCACTCTAGTTATCCTGGTAAGAAGAACCTGGTACGTGTAGCACTCCATCTCCGTGGAGAAGAAAGTCTGCTGAAAGCTAGCACTCCACTCAGATATGGGAGACTACCTGTGCAAGTCCCTGTCTCAGGTGATCATTCCTCTTAGAATGAACGACCTTTAGCAAGTCTGACTGAGAGAGGAAAAATAAGACAATGTTTTCCCATCCCATTATAATGTAGGGTTCAAATCTAATATAAATGCTACTGCATATAACAAACATTGAAAGGATATGCTATGGAGACAGTTTCTCAGTAATATAGCAAAGCTCAGAAAAAATCACACCAAATGCACAATAGTACTGCAAATGGCACTGGTAATGTCGTATAGGTGAAATCTAGCAAAAATGGTCATGAAAACGATGGCGTATGTATACCATCTCTGTAACAAAAACACGTTCACCACTCTCTGTATCGGCGATAACTATCTGTTAGCAAAGTCAGAATGTGGTGCAAGGTTAACACTAGACGCATACACCCGATATACAATACATATCCATTACACACAATTACGTAATACATAGCCACATTATTATTATTATTATTATTATTATTATCCATAACAACAGTGACACTATCGATGAAAATACATCAATTAACCAATTACGCATGTAAGTAGGCTGTGTAATGTTTCTTTAAGATTGATAACTTTTAGAATCGTTTGTCAGTTAATACGATTAATCCATAACCTTATCCAAAAAGGCACAAACACGTGAAAACAGCCACTGTTAGCAGCCCTTACCAGTCCCGCTTGTTCCCGAGCGTGTTGAAGTTCCTTAACAAAGTTCTGCAACTCCTTGCCCTCGATATATCCATTACCTGGGAGAATTTACATCGCCACATCAATGACATTGAACTCACAGCAGTTTAGAGTAGATGGGAATTTGGTCGCGTCAAAAAAAATCTCCGAAAAAAACAACTGATTTAAAATCGGGTACTTTTCTGGTCAGATACAATAATTCAGATTATTACACACTATGTTTAACAGGAAAATAATGTTGAATATGAATCGGCTATGGAAACCTCTCTATAAAGATTCCCGCAGAAGAGCATTTGAATGAAACTTTGAAACTCGTTAAAAATCACGTGACAGGAATAATTCCAAGATTTTTTTTCACTTCATTAAGTCTTCGTTCCACTATAAAAGGAGACAAATTACCATCCTTATCATAATGTTGAAAGATATCCAGGAACTGAGAGGCAGAAATCTCAACTCCTTGAAGATACGCGTTTGCCATGTTTTCAGTGTACGTCGGTGATGCTTCTTAGAATGACCGAACGTTCGGACTGGACCTCTTTGATGTCTACGCTCCTTGTATTTAAACGTTCACTGCAAGGCAGCGCTCCAAGTACCGCCTTCCTCTCGGTGCGCCAAAAGAAGTCAAACGCCTTCGCACCTTTGTAGCCGGGTACCGCAGGTCGCGAGGACACATATACGCTGAGTGCACAGATGTGAGTAGAATTTAAATAAAGACTTGTTCTTCATGACTCTGGTTTAAGACAAAAAAACAACCAAACAAAAAAAACCAATTACAAACCCATCTACAAATGAAATTCGAAAAATTTAAGTCGCTTGTGGGCAACATCTGGCCTGCAAAAGGGCATTTATCAGTGTGACGTGCGTCACATGCGTCCTTCGTAACATCTGTTAAAACTGCGGTTAGAACTGCCGAGTCATTCCCCTGAGTCCTGAATGTTTAAACTCTCGAGCTTTGCAGTCATAAAACACTGATTTTGTTGTCCTTTTGGGACGTTAGCGCCACAACAGACTTATACTCAGCAAATATTTTATGCACTTTCAGAGAACTTGAACTGTAAGGCTTCTGTCCCTCCTCCTCCCCCACAATGAAGAAGGAGACATCATTGAGTTTGAAACATTAAACCATTGCAAAAATGAAATGTCACATTTTCAAGCAGAATAGTTTAGATGACCTTGAAAATTTTATCGATTGTACACTTACTTGAAATAGAATGAAGATATTTTCCTAAGAAGATAATAGTCCAGTAAATTGATAAACTAGCTATTTTTATTTACATGTTGGTTTCTAAAAATAAATGTTCAGTGACAGTATTATTACATAATTTTAATGTCACAAGAAGTGGACTGTAATCTTCTCATATTAACATTCCCACAAAAATATAATTTAGAATTTAAAAAGCTTGAACATTCACTTGATTCAACATCAATACATTTTCATTAAACAAGGTCCTGGTTTTAATCCAAAACTACTGCTGGTTATAACAGGATTAGAGAGAAAACAAAATGAAAAGGATTTTCTTATACTGATGACTCAGCAGTCCAAATTCTCATCTTTCTCATCCCTCTTTTTTAAGATGTGACTGTACATGATTCAGTGCACCTGCTCACCTCTTTTCAGAAAAAGAGCAGAACAGCTGTAGTTTGGCTGCACTGAATGGATTGTACGGGACATTATTTTTTATTGAAGGCATCACAAACTACTCAATGAACCTAACTATGGCACCAGGCATCCCATTATGGCCAAACGTTGTGTGTAATAACATGCTGTTCTGTCCTTTAGACTTGTGCATGAATAGCAAGGGGAAAAAAAAAATACTGGACATGAACAAGGACATGAAATAGGTGTTTCTAAGCACACATCTCTGCATGCTAACCAGATCGTTTGTGTCTTTGCATCGAACAATTTTTTACTGTAAACAGCTCCTTATTGATCCCCATCTAAGACCATCTACCTTACTAAATATATGGTGTCATTGTGGTGTAGACCATTTCCCGGTTTTACTACCAATGTTATTTTTGGATGGTTGGGTTTGCTGCCCGTCAGTGATGGAGCATAAAACAGGCATTGGGAGAGGGCTGGGGTGAGGCAGGAGAACCCATTTTATCGAAGCAGAATTTCCTAGCACACCCTAGTCTGCATCAACCGTCATAATGCAGCTTAAATTAGCGCCACTGATTTTTCCGCTTGATTATGGCAGCATTCTTCTCATAACATAGAACACAGTTTTCATTTGTGTTTTTCGTTTTGCTTTCATGTGTACGACACAATAATCCAGTCGGACGTGTGTGAGCAAAATGCTAATTCTTTCCCCTGTTTCTAGTAGCACACTCCCTGCCAAATGTAACAGACTCTGGCTCACTTGAAACCTAGCAGTAGCAGACTGATGGACGGGGGAATCACACACTCCTCCCAAAAGCAGCCGAAGAAAAAGACAACGCTTGCAGCTGGATCTTTACTCTTTTCTGAAACCTTCTGAACACACTAGTTTTGCTGTTTTGCTTGTTAATGTCAAAAATTGCTGTCAGCACCAAACGATCATTCTAAAAATTCCCTTTATTTTAGACATCTTAAAGTAGTAGTACTATTTTTACAGGCTGTTGTTTGTATCATACACTCCAGGCACCCGTGATGGTCAGCTAGACCCGGTAAAACCATGGGTGACATGACAGATGGTTAAAATTGACAGACCAGGTGCACTGTGAATATGAAGCTCACCTACAGAGTCTGACGTGAGAAATTCATATCACAGGTTAACAAGTACATGGTCACTCCGTCACAACAAATGACCTACCTCCAAGGAAATTCCTTATGAGGGAAACATTTAATACATTTCTGTCATATTAATAGGACACTGGAGCTATAGCCTTTGCATAGATATAAGACATGTTTATAGAACAACCATATAATTTATATATGAAATATGTGGTGAGTTCCATTTTCCTTTTGGCAATTTGTCCCGTTCTGAAAACATCATATGAGAGCTCTTTCCCCTGACAGACTGATGGTAAATTATGTCTTGAACCTAATGAATTGTGTATAGCAGATGATAAATTAGAGGTACATTCATTGCTGTAACCCTTGTACTAATATGCATGGGTTCTGATCTTATTGGTATTCTGCAGGCCTTGTTTAATCAGTTGTTGTCTTTAGCTTGTCTCAGACCAGGAGCCCACCATGGAGAATATATTTTCCTTTATGTGCAGTAAATCTCGACAATGCAAAAACTGTGCTAAGGCAGTAGCCGGTCAGCTATATTAACCACTAAACTGACTCACATTTGACTGAGCCACCGTAGCTTTTTGGAACACTTCCAGTACACTAACATGCACTACAACATATTCCCGATCTTCAGACATAAAATTGTGCTTTTGAAATAGAACAGGCACGTTTTCATTCGTCCACAAGGTGAGGTCCCGTAGCCGCTCCCTTGCTTGCTTTTACTGCGCGTGTGTAGCTTTTGCTGTGTGTATATATTTGTTTGTGAACATGTGTGTGTAGCTTTTGCTTTTTGTGTGTATATGTGTTTGCAGTTTTCTGCAACGTTTAGTGCTTGACGTTCAGATGGATGTTCCCCATCAAACACTGAACCGAGTCTATAAATGGAGTAGACCTCTCTGTGCCAAGAGGTCATAGAATTATTGGAAGTGACCACTCTTCTGCTGATTCAGAACAGCAGGATTGCAGTTCCTTGCATAAAAATAGAACAAGATCATGTTTTTTGCATTTAAAATTCTTAGAAAATCAAAGGGCATACTCTCAGTATTTAATCTGAATTGAAAATCCTTGATCCTTGAAACCCACAGTACTGACAGAAAATAAATCTCGTCTTGAACTACCACATATGGTTGTTATATAATGTAAGATAAGCTGGACATAAATGACTAATGTAAGATAATTCCACAAAATGGTTCTTGAGGACAAGAGCAGAAAATGAAAGTTGGTTTAAAAAAAAACAAACAAACAAAAAAACAAATGTGAAATTTTATCTTGGGGGGGGGGGTGTTCTCCTCACTATTAATGGACTCAGAGGATGTGCAGATGTCAAATGGTAGATTATATTAAATCAGCATTACATGAAATGCTTGCCAAGCTGATGGCAAAGTCACCAGGGAGAAGGTGATACAGCAAAGAAACATTTTTGGCCACAGTACAGCAACATGTCATAAATCGCTGCTAAACTACGATTCTTCTTAGAGTTTTGTACAGCTGCACATTATTAAAAGGTCTTCAAAATGATTTATGAATGTAGAGGTGGGTAAAGGACTACACTGCTAAGTGTTTAGGTGTGATGCTTCAGCAAATAACTGGATGACTAACCGAGTGTGTGGATTGAGGGTTGCCCTATTTAAAACTATATCAAGTTTGTTTCTTCTATTGAACTGTCCTGTACAAAGGTATACTAACAATGTGTTGAGAATTTTGTATTATTATTCCAGAATAAACCAGTCTGCCCTATTTACAGATGTCATATACAACACTAATTAAAACATTTAACTGTGGTAGCTTATATGTTCCTTAGATGCGATCGCATATAAAAGAGCATTTCAAACATTGGTACCATTACATTTACAGTTGTTTTAAAAATAGTTACATCCCCAAATTCTGAGATCCTACCCAGGCTATGAATTTAAAATTGCATGTGGTTATTTGGATGCATTTTGTCTGGTTATGTCTACAGTTTACCACACTCAAATGCAATAAACGAGACCCAACGGCCCCAGAGCCCACAGCCTTCCCCTCATTAGAGCTCATCACTCTTATTACTGTCACAGAGCCATCATCTCTTGACAGGCAAATATCCCATTTACTTGACAGCTTGGCAGCTTGGCGTCTAATAAAGCAGCTAGTGATTAGTGACATAAGACAGGAGAAGATCCTTAAGAGACCAACGATGGTCTAACAAAATAATCTAGCAAAACATAGTGTTAAGTAGCTTGGACTAACACTGCAGTCATCTTTCACACAGATGGAAGACATTTGTAGCAACAAATAAAGATTCCATTTGACTTTGTCTAAAAAGGTACATTTTTTTTCTATGTTAGAATCATTCAGCTGTAATGCACACGGTGGAGGCTCATCACTTTGACTTACTAAGTCATTAAGGACAAACTGTCCCCGTTCAAGGTAACTGTGATGGATGTTTTCCTGAGGTGGAACAATAAATAAACTCAGTTTAATTCCATTGCGTTAGCACATCATATTGCAGCAGAGTGAGGCCATGTTAATCTTTCCTCAACATGAAAGGAGCCAGTTGCACGTCTCACAGGCTCCCAGTCATAGATGTTACAAGGCACAGTGGAAATGTAATTTCAGATGTGCAACGTAGTTCTATACAGAATACTGTGCTTTTACATATTTCACACACAAAAATGGAAGGCTTCCAGTAGTTCTAGAATCTGGCATTTAATCTAGGGCAAAACTAGTCAACGTGCAAAATGACTCTAAAACAATGATTTCAGCTGTGGTTCTTAGATAATTCGCCTGAATGATGTGTCATAATACTTTGGCCCAGTGCACAGCTCTCCAGATGGAGTACCTTCATTGCCCTTCCTTTGTATACCAAAGAGAACAGTGCTGACAGCAGTTGTCCCACTGTGTTCCGTGTCTTTGTTCTATAGGTGGCAGTTTGCTTTTTCAGTTCAGGTTACTTTGCTTCCCGTAGTCAGACGACCCTGTAAAATCTCAGTTGCAGTGAGTGACTGAAATGCAGGTACATGCAATGATGTAGTCATGAAATGTTTGGTCTTTTGTCTTCTTTCTCTCCTACACTTTACCTCTGTCTTCCACTGTAACTAAGCTTGATATCATAGTGATTCTTTTCTCGTTTAAATGATAATACATCACATATAATGCAACATGCTGTGTGATATTGTACCATTCCCACCTTGTTAATTAAGATTTTTTAAACATTGATTTACAATGGCAAACCTCACCTTGAATACGTGAGTATATACAGTTTGGGATAAAACCGATTCCTTGTATATGAAAGACTGGCAGTTAATCCCTCTCTAGACCAAGCTCCCTCCTGCTATGACCTAAAGTCTGTGACTGTAAATCATCTGAAACCCTTGGTCAGGTCTGGCATACATGGGCGGGTGAAGCGTGTCTAGTTGCTGTTGATGCCCTCCACCTGGTGGGAGCGAGCAATGAGGGTGGTGAGCACCTTCTGCAGCATCTCCGCCCTCATTTTGCTGATCTGAAGCACCTCCTCGTGGTTGACCTTCTCCTCACGACTGTAGTCCAGCGACACCTTGTTGGTGATGAGGGATAAGCCGAGGACATGCAGGCCGCAGTGCTTGGCTACTGTTACCTCGGGGACTGTGCTCATGCCTGGGAAGGCATGGGGTGGGGGTGG
>JAOXYF010000008.1:12180892-12203412 GCA_028565775.1 Sternarchorhynchus goeldii
GAACGTTGTAGTTTTCAGTTTTATAAACTAGTTAGCTGAACGTTGTAGTTTTCAGTTTTATAAACTAGTTAGCTGAACGTTGTAGTTTTCAGTTTTATAAACTAGTTAGCTGAATGTTGTAGGCTCCAGTAATATAAACTAGTTTGATGAACGCTGTAGTTTCCTTACTGTATATGTGCATTTGAATTTCCCTGAGGAGAAAGCATTGCTGTTGTGATGGACGATATTGGCTGATATAGAAGAGTACATTACCCAGTCTGAGTGCTAACCTACTTAGCACTGTGTAAGAGTATTGCCCTCACGTTATGGTGGCACTAATTTTCACCACTGCCAGTTTACCGTAGGCCAGTTGAAGCTCAAATTGTATGTTTTGAATTATGAATGATGGTTTCATAGGCTATTATTTTGGTTATATGCTTAAACAAGAGATTCAGTGTTAGCCTTAAGGTTCAAAGTTTGGACAGCAAAACTGGCTTGGCTGATTACATTTGGAATAATTGGAGAATTGTGTAAATTAGATTTTTTCTTTTTTCTTTAAAATGTTCAAACTATCGTTTTAAAAACCTTTTGTCCTCATTTATTTAGAATGGGTGCCTTTTCAAGGTGTTCTGTGCTGCAAAATATTGAAACCAAGCAATGACAACTGAGCCACACTGAACTATAGCATGAGCAAAACCTTTTCCACTTCATGCCATGAGGAATTACAGAGTCCAGCACTGGGCCTGAAGGAGGCTTAAAGCTTGCCCGTCATAGCCTACTTTCTTTAGCCAAGAGATGGACTGGAGTGGTCAGCATTGGAAAAGCATGAATCTATTGGAGGATGCCTGTGGGTATACAACACCCAATTCCACCTGCCACAGTTGCACCTGTGGTGCATACAGAAACGACACTAAGGATACGGCTGCTAGAATAAATTGGAGGAAGAAATCATTCCTTCCAGAGGTTTGGAGATTACAGCTAGTCAACACACATACAAACAGCTTCTCATTTCAGGCAGTAAAGTCAGCCTTAACAGAGGCAGACGTTTTCCTAGGGGCATTGTTTTTTTCCTTTTTTTGCCTCTTTAGTCCACATGTCTGGCACATTTTGAAGTAAATTTTTAGACAGGTAGGCAAATGGCCTGTTTTATAACACACACACACTCTCACACACACACACACATATTGCGGACTGAAAGGGAACAGAGGTAAAGGGGTAACCAGTGTCCCTAGAGTCCAAGGCAAATCCTGTTAATGATCAACTGAAGTGAACCTAAAATTATGTTACATACATGGCCTGGTGTCCATATCTACTGCAGCCTGACAGTAAACTGTATGTGAAAAAAATACAATATGATTTCTTCTCTAGTGGGGATTCATAGAAGCTTCGTCGCATTTTTTTTTTTTAGCGTTGAGCGGAGTCAGATAAGGATGATCTAACTGATTATATAACAATGCAGCAGATGTTTCACCTTTCAGCTCGTTTCATCTTTGTCTGTATGTACATGCATATGTAGGCTTAGAGAGCAGTGGAGGTGTTTACCTAACTTTTAATTACACACACACTCACTGCCCATTCACTGAGTAAAGAGAAGGCTATATGTGAGAGAAAATAATGGAAATAAATTATGCACTTCTTGCTAGTCTTACTTTATACTTTTGTAAAGGAGACAATTGTTTTGATAATTTATAGAAGGTGCGAGACATCTATGTTTTCTGCTGCACAAATGCCCAGTCTGTGGTCTTTCTCATGCACGCACACACACACACACTTGCACTCAAAGCACACACTCCCAGTTCAAACATGGCAGGGTGGGCCATAATTGTTGTGGTCACACCCCAGAGGGGAATTATTTTAGAAGAACACTGAGAACCTGGAAGGTGATGACAGGTGAATAGCATGAATGCTGTAAAGGTGCCAGAAGAAAAAAAGAACTAAAGCTTGCACTTTCCCTCCACACAGTAGGAAGCTGGGTTATTTGTACTGAGGCTAAGGTTGAATTGTTTGTCAGGTTAACTTTACAGAAGACTGGGATTTGCTTGGTAAATGTTGGTTGATGTATGACTGATTCTTATCATTTAGGATGGTAAACTGTTGCTTATTCCCAGCAACACACACACACACACACACACACACACACACACACAAAATATATATGATGGTAATGTACTGTGCACACAGCCATATATTGGAGCTTCTAACCCTCCACTATAAAAGGAATATGATTTTGTAGGTGCTAAATCTTGAAGTCTTAATTATACACATCACTGGAATAAATTCTTACATATCCTAAATTCCCAAACATTCTCTTACACCATGATTCACCAAGACATTAAGCAAATTTCACCTCGTTAAAAAAAATTCACCTCAAAATTATTTTTAACTGCATCTTTAAATCCTCATAAACTCACTTTACTGCCATTTTCCTCAGTGGCATCAGAGTTGCACTAATGGGACAGAACAGATTGACTTTCATCAACAGTGTTATTGATAATTACACCTTTGACCTGTGCCATTACCAAGATCTCAACCTTTATTGGTTATTTAAGGGAGGAGTGGAGGAAGAGTATAACAAAACAAAATTGTTGTCAATATATTCCCTATGCTACTCATGGTGTACATGTGATGCAATAAATGTCACAGTAGTTAGTGAAAGGCCATGACTGTCACTGATATAAACAATTGTTATGAACATATGACACAGTTGGAATTAGTATGTTATTCAGTGGAGGAGCTTTGCTTTCATTCAGGTTAGTTATTCCTGAACTCCTCTGTATCATTTCTCAGAACTTCCAATACTGAAAAGAGCACCAAGGCACACCTGTCATCAGAAAGTGTCTGCTGCTTCCACCCACTGTATTTCAGGCTGAATGTGTTTCTCAGTTTTGTGGAGTGTGACTTAAATGGATCATTGCACATAATCTGTTGCCGAGATTTAAAAGGCAAGCACAAAATATTAGAGTAATATTCTCAAATGTTACAGAGTGCAATCATATATTTGAGTGAAGTAAATGGCCATTTCAGTGGTGTCTTTTCATGTTTTTCACCACAGTGGTCTCTCTGTCTGTATCTGTCTGTCTGTCTGTATTTCTTTTTCTTTCTGTCTCTCCCTCTCTGTCTGTATCTGTCACACTCCCATCTCTGTCACACACCCACACACACACCCACATACCCACACTCAAACACACAAATGTGACAGAAGCTCCAAACTTCAATCAGTAATGCAAGAGTGGGAAAGGGATTTATTGAGGCACCTTACTCTGCAGATATCCATTTGCTCTGAGTCAGAATATCATGTTTAATGTCATAGAACGGATATTACATATTTTTTTCAAAAAATACATAATGATCCTTGAATGAAATTTCTGCTGGTAAATCACTTTTTAGATACAACGAGGAACGTTCTGGGCCTTGGAAACTCTCTGACATTTACATATGAAATACTGAACTCTTATTAATCCTTGAGTGAATTCCACAGGGAATAAATTGGGGTATTCATCATCTTGGTCTTCATAAACATTTTATGATTTTAGTGTAATGTCTGTGAGTTCTGAGAAACCTTTGTTCCATGGGACAGTTGCTGAAACATTTGCCATACAGAGTGCAATACTACACCGAATGCTTTGACTAGCCAAACCTATTTTACATCCATCACAAAAAATTATTTACCCAATGATATGAATTAAACTGTTTGGCTCCTTGTCTGTGCAAAGTTGATCAAAGTTATCAAAAGTTTATCCTGTTATTCTTCCATCTGAGGAATGATGTAGGATTATTTCACATCTCATTCACATTGTTTTTAATGCTTGGTTGCATGCTGTCTTATGAAATGCTTCTTTCTGTGTATTCTGACCCAAGTGATTACAGTTTTAATCCAGCTTTAATACAAACAGCTTTAATACAGACTTGATATCTGAACTAGGAAACTGGTCTGTTTGTCAAAACAGTGATGCCTCATCAAAAATACAGCAACAAACAAACAAACAGATACACGCACAAATGGTTTGGTTACCAGAGGTTGAATGACCTACCACTATCACTGGTAGGTCATTAACTCATGGTCACAACCCATGCATTACACAACCTAAAACCATGAAGCTGTTCTCTACGGTACTGAAGCTTGCGAATGGGAGTACACATCATTTAGTAACTGAAGTATGAGACCGCTTCATACCTGCCTACTCCAGAAAGTCTGGAGAACATAACAGGGGTTTATACATGGGCAATACAGTATAGCAGGTATATGTTGTACAAGATGTTTTTTTTTTAGCAAAAATATGCCAAATCATGAGGTAACCTGCTGTAAAGCATGCATTGCTTCTGGTAAAACCATGTGAATCATATCTATTAAAAATATACTACAAAGAGACATGCAACAGACCAGTCTAGTCATTTGTAATGTCTAGCAACAAGTCATTATATCTGCACTCATACACTTGAGTGTGACGGTGGTGTGCATTACATTGAGTTTTCACAAAAAGGCTGATTGGTAAAACCATTCATTTTAGACCATAAAATGTTTTGAAAATAGTTTTCAGTTTAGGAACTATAAATTGTGACTGCTTTATGCAGAAAAAGTACCAATTACATTTCCAGTGATAAATATTGGTTTTGAAGTCTAACATTGTGGAGTCAAAATATCTTGACGGATTGTAACAATGCCCCATTTCCCACTGTTACATATTTTCAAAGTGACATAAGAAGTGTAATGAATGATTTGTATCATTACAAATCTCAGCTACTTAACAGTTCACAACTGATCTTATAAGAGATAACTATGTTACTAATGGTTGCATGTGCCTCCCTGCAGTAACCACAGCCAACACCATGTCATTCTCTTAGATTAGATGAAATATCCAATCAGCACTGAGTGATTGGATAACAGAAGGCAATTAATTTGAGCCACATTCTCACGTTGGAAACGTGCTCAGAAATCACTAGCAAGATTGGTGCTCATTATAAAGAAGGGTATTTAGATAAGACTCAAGACTTCTAAAGTTAAACCCATGACCTTTGACTTGTCCTTGGAACATTATTGCAGACATGTGAGTTCAACATGTCATTTATTCTGCAGGAAGGGATGTTGTATCAATCAGTGCATTTACCTTGACTAGTCATTCTGTGCAGGCAGAAGGAGAGAGAGCAGCTGGCCCTACCTCAGATCATCTAAAATGTCTAGGAACAAAATGAGACAACACCACCATACATCAACATCCCAGCAACACTGAAATGAAACAAACAGTCTTGTTTTGGGAGCCTGTAATTCCAGGCAGGCAGAAATTGAGCAGGAAATGAATATTTATTTTAATTTTAAATATTATTTTGATTTTAAAGCTCCACTTATCTGTAACCTCAGAACGTACCGATTGCATGCAGACACACAGAACATTTGAAAAATCTTGTTAATGGATTGCTTTCAATATTGCATGGGTTGTAAGAAAGGACAGGTTTGCTACATGTTACTGCATCACCCTAAGGGTAAAAGGGGTTGAAATACTGTGGATAGCGAGTGGGGACCACCTGCAAGCTCCTGTGTGAGAAGTTCAGCAGTAAGTCGTTCAGCCTACAGAGAGCAGCCACATGATGCTTCAGGGGGTTAATTAGAGGAGAGAGCGGTGTCCAACTGTATCCTGCTGAATTCTATTACTCATCATTGTGGTTTGTGTGGCGTTCCTGCGGAGAAAGGTCAAAAACAACTACATGGATGATTTGTGAGAACATTCAGCTTGCTGGAGATGTATAGATTTGTGTTTGAAAAGCCATCACACAATCATCTCAAGCTATCAGATAGAGGATGTTCAATAGGAGATATCCTGTTATTATGCCATGTCAACCTGAGTACAGCACGTCCTGACCTCAAATGATACAGAGAGCAAAGGTCACTTAGTAAATGGTGATCACCAATCAATATGATATGTTCTTAAACATGTGATTTCACAGTTTTGGGATGCATTGTTTCACAGATAGAACACATACAAATTTCTGGAAAATTGCACTGAAGTGCATACCCACAGAATCTGACTTCTTACCCCAGGCTGGATGAAATTGTTTTTTCCATATTTGCACAGCTCCTACAGCTTATTTGTACCACCAAGATAGACCTAGGAAGGAAACCTGTATATGTTGCAGGAAATTGCTTGAATATGATTTTAGAAAGGTTCGGTATCTCTCATCTCCGCCCATGGAGCAGTAGAAGAAACAATCATTGCCAACTACCTCTATTAGCCAACCTCAGTGTCTGTCTCACTAAGGCATGGCAGATGAATCTCACATTATTGTGTCATGTTGTTCCAGAACTGTTCACAGGTACTGTAGGTACTATGGTTCAAATCCAGTTCAAAAATGAGAAGTAGTCTGATAATGATCTGAAGTGAGAGAGATGGGCTACACTAGAATATGCTCCATGATGATATCACTGGTGAGAATGACAGGTCACTGATTTGAGACACGATTAAGATACTTTTCCGTCCATTGTGCTATCCCACTGTCTCCTGTGATGTCTCACTGAAGAGTCCTAATCTAGAACGGAATGGAATAGGCTGTGTTCAGAAGAAGATGAAAAGGTGAAGGTAGACCCCATGGTGTGATCTAAATTCCATAATCTTTTCTTTTCACGGATTTCTCATACAAATTCTTTAGACACAAATCTGCAGATAGACATGAAATTCTGTTCTATTATGGCCGGCCAACATAGCTGATAGCTATATGACCTGGATAATGGCCAAAAAAAGGTCTAAGTCATCTGTGCATAATATGTGATGGCATTTGACCAACGGCAAACAAATGCCTCTTGGCTCTATTCCAATCACAGTTTCAGTAACCACAATAATACTACTGGTCACCAGTTCATTAAATGTGAGCCTGTAACATGTATAATGTTGAGTCAGAGAACAAATGCATTTCTCTTTCAATGATATAAAGTGTTTTGCAGCTTAGAACTATAACATGATTCCTCAGCCATCATCCCTGCAAAAAGCAATCCTAGACACAGACCTAGGTTTGGTGACATATTTAAATTAAAACATGTTTAAAGGAGTCACTTTGTCGTTTCATATCTCACATCTCATTCACTATATTTAAAATATTTAAAATCAGCATGATATTAAATGAAACATTTGATTGATGAAGTGCTCTTTATCAAGCTTCATCGCTGGTTTAGTGAGACATTTTGCATGCTTCACTCCCACGTAATCCACCTTATTATTCTGCCTACGTGGCATGTTTATTAATGCTGCTAATGTTAATGTGTGGTGTGGAATTCTAAATAACAATGCAACTGCTTCAGCTCCCCTCTCTCCATCTGGCTAACCAGTGTCATGCCCACCAGTTTGTTGGTGCAAAGCCTCAGAGTGTAGCTTTAAAGAATACTGATTGATTGGATATGCCTTACTATTTAATTATGGCTTGTTGAAAGTGCTTGTTCTCTCTCTTACCTCAGGAAGCAGATCAGACTGCTTTTGCTAATTGTACCACAGCTTCAATTGGTTTTATAAATGCAACATAGTTTTGTCATCTGTCTTTATGAATGTATCTTTCACAGACTAAGGATGCATGTGTTTTTTTTTTTTTTTAACATGCTCACTACTCATGAGCCTTGGAAAACAAATGGGGCTTCTCGCCTTGTGCCTGTCGCGCCAGGAAAGGTTAATGACTGTGTATTTCAGGAATATTATTTCATTTGGATCCAGCTTATCTAAGTGTGTGCTGCACGTGGCTTTGCATATCTCTGAATTCATTAGGACTCATTAGTGACATGCCTTTTCAGAGGCAGACAGATTTCTCCATTTAGGATGCCTGGGCCTTTTGTACTTCAAATGCCAAACACTTAACACAGTGGTACAACAGCACCGCCTTGTCAGGCCTGGGTCAGACCATGAATGCCAACAAAATGAGATGGGAGTCAAACAAGATCAAAAGGAGACTGGAGTTATGACAGAATCATCAGAGAACAACAGAATATCATTTAGTAGAAATGTAAATAAGCACAGCTCAACCTGCCCACAAAATTGTTCTGTGGCTCTGTTACATAAATTACCTAGGGATTATGGAGGACAAAATAATGTTAGCCAAGAGTAACCTTAAAATGAAATTAAGCATATGAGCACAAAATGAGCTCATAATGACTTTCATCACTGGGGATCAGACAGACTCTATTTGATAATATTTAGTGGTGGAAGAAACTGTCATCTTTGTAATTTTATAGTGTATGTATGGCTGATATGAGTTGTTCTGCTGTCACTAGACCACAGTGTCACACTAAACTATGCTTGTGCTGAAGATTGATGTGGCGTCCGTGATGCTGACTTTACATTACTTTGGTTATTGTGAAGTTCTTTGGTCTCTGCGTAAAAGCTGAGTCAGATGCCACAAGCTTCCCATATTTTCTTCCCATTATGTTACTTCAGTGACATACTATATCTGCATTGCTGGAAAAAAGCCTTTCAGACTGCAGGCCCCAACTCAAATGAAAGTGATTCCATATCGACCAATGTTTCTGATCACGATAAATTCTAATCGACAGATAATTTTATCTAATTATAGATGTATACAAATACCCATAGTGGAAGATGATTTAAGTTATTCTTTATAGGATAAAACTTTCTTGCCCATTTTCACATACATGTATTGTGATGATTGATGTGTGCAAGGGCTGAGTAGATGCCAAGGCATTCTTTTGTTTTTAATTAACATGGTGTTTAAACCCAGGCAAGGGATGCTGCACACACACACAGACACACACACACACACTTAAAAGCACAAGTACAGTGACGATTAACATACAACCACGCACACACAGACACAGACGAACCCGAGGGAGGAGTCGGAGGGAGCTACAGTGTCATTTAATCTTACACAAACAAGCACAATCATCAGTACATAAACAAACATACCACAGGACATTTGTGCATGTTTAATAATCATATCCTTATATACAAAACAATCCCTTTCTTTTTTGATTCAGTCATGTTATGGAATAAGGAATTTAAAAAATGTCTTATACTATTTCTCCTACAGTTTGGATTCCTAAAACACAATTTTTCAGCCAACCTCGGGCTATTATTTGTACAGCTCTGAAGGAAGGAGTGTTACCCAGATTCACCCACTACTTCAGAGAAGATATTCAGGAGTTGTAATATCCTAGCCTTGAGCTGGGTGATTAGGTCACTGATACATGCTGAGCTTCCATATACCAAAATGCTTAGGATGGTGGAGCAGAGGAAAAAGTATTTCCTTACTGGCTCTATTTACAGCAAATACGGCAATATGATTACTCCAAGGTAATGAACATGCACAAGTATTTAAAACATGCATTTTGTTTGATAGGCTGGCTATGTATAGTAACTGGGACAACACATACGATGATATTCCAAAAATAATATATTCTGTTTTAACAGGAGGTAAAACAAGGGAGTTTCTAACACAAGTGCATACAAGCACATTAGTATAAACTGTAAAAATCTAAGTGAAACTGACATACCTTTGGAGCCCCATAACTTGTCACAACCAAAAAATATGAATCATCTCCTCTATCTAGCTACTACTTTGCATTGCATTGTATGAAATGCTGAAAAAAATCTATAAACATTACTCTTACACAAGGTCTTGATTTGCTATCATTTCAAGTGCTTTAAATCAAGATGCATAAGGGTTGGCACAGCATCCTTTGTACTACGTCCTTATTTGACACAAACAGATCTAATTTATAGATCTAATTTATCTTGTATAACCCAAGAAAGCAAACAGAGCATAATTCTCTCCAATTACTTCATTAACACACTAGTCAGGGCTACTGGCTGAAAATCATTATATTACCAAGGGTGTGTCTTTTTAGGAAACAAGACAATGTCAGAAAGATTTCCAAGCTTCTTGGAGTACACATATACAGTGCTAGTTTGAAGATGGGCTGAGATACTCACACAAAACACTAATGCCTTCACTTACACACACTGAGACGTGTAAAAACACCAGTCACCGACAGTAAACATGTCACTGAAATTCAGCTCTCTCTTTAGCCCCAATATATACTGAATCTAGTATTTTCCTGAATCTTTTTACATTCTAGTCATGTGTCTGATAAGTGTGGTATACATGTTATTGTAGAAAGCCAGGATGTTCTTAATAAGAAAGAAAGATCAAAAAAGCCTGTTGGTTTAATTGCAGATAGGACTTTTGGAGACTATGTGAAATAGTCTGTTGAGTTCAATAGCTCAGTGTTCCACATCTCATAAGTCAGTGGGTTGTGAGGAACAAGCTCAGGCTGATTATAATCCTTTCCTAGAACAAGTTAGTTTATTGTTTTCATAAAGAAGGTTTGTGTCAGAAGTGGACTGTTGCCAGAGAAAGGTTTAGTGATTAAATGGTTCATGATGTGGTGCCTGTTAAGTTTTGAAGGGCTATACTGAAAGTGGCTTGTAATGGAGTATCAGGGCATACTGGAGTGAGGAAAATGTGTTTGTGTGTTGCACAGGTTCTTTGGGCCCAAGCCAAAAAATGTAGTGTGAAATGTGGCTCATTATGTCAGGTCATACATATCGGGTTATATGTTCCCGTTGTGCCATTGCAATCTATCCCTGTAGCTTTTCTAATGCTTTTTAATATTTGTTGGTGGACTGCATGGACCCACTGCCTCATTCAATAGCAGATCATTGCTACTCACTGACTGTTATATCAGACTCACATTTACGGCATTTGGCTGACACTTTTATCCAAAGCAACTTACAATTGTGAATGGATACATCTTGAGCCATTGAGGATTAAGGGCCTTGCTCAGGGGCTCAACACAGGCAAATTTGCAGAGGTGGGGCTTGAACCAGAAACCTTCTGACTACTAGAACCAGGAATCTAGTAATCAGAAGCCATTTTAGAGCTTTGACTAACTTCATGTTTGGAATCCTGAAGATTATTCAGTTCAACCAAGTATCTAATATGTCTAAACAATTTTCTAGAGCATTGAGGGCAGCTTGAGGCTAGACAGAATATTTCTAGTGCCTACCATCCCCAGAGTGAGGGTGCTGAGGTCTTCTAGTGAATGTCAGATGGTATGCATCATCATTGAAAAAGTTACAGAAAACTGAATTCTGTAACCATGGCCTGTTATCATTATCTAGAACACTGTATTGATAGAGTTGGCTTGGCTACTTTTGTAAGGTTGATCTGGTGAAAGGATATTGGCAGGTCCCCACTGATCAGGCGAAGTTGTTGTCTGCTTTTGCAGATAATTTTTTACAGTACAAGTTTATGGCATTTGGTATGCATAACACACCAGCTGCATTCCAATGATTAATAAATCAAATATTATCTGTAGTGCATGGATGTGAAGCAGATCTAGATTATGTGGTTGTACACAGTGCTACCTAGGAAGAGCATGCTGGGTTCATCTCTTTAGGAGGTTCAAAGCAGCTAATTTAACTGTTAATCTTGCAAAGTGTGTGTTCAGAAAGGCTACTGTAACTTACCTATGGAAGATGGTGGGTGAGGGACAGAAGAACAATCAATGCAAAAGTTGAAGATGTCCAAAAATTTCCGGTGGATAGAGATTGCAAGCAAAAATTCCAAGCTGTATTCCAATATGCAATATGTTGAGACTACTCGTGCCATATGGTATAATGAAGAATGAATGTGAATGAATTATAATGAAGAACATGAAGAATGAATGTGAATATATTATAATGAAGATCAACTTTATGATCAACCAATAGACAGCTAGGGATAGGCATAACTTTAAAAAGATGTGAGACACTATGAAAGATATGACTGGTATGTCACACAATCACTATTGTCACGGGAGAGTCCCGGAGAGCTGCAAAAAGCTGGACAGCTTTTTACGCTAACGTGCGTTAAGTAAAAAAAACCCCAAAAAAACCGTTTATTTTCGGTTTCGTTATTACACGAACAACAATTATAAACGCTAACCAAACATCGACGACATTGCGAGAAAGACTGTGTGACACATACATGCTTTTATACACTCACTCTAACAAGACAGGTGAAACGTATAACAACAAGAACAATCACACAGGCCACACCCACAACACACCCAGACGTACACACGCGCTTCACTAGATTGACAAGACAACACATGCCCACACAGACACGCCCACACAGACACGAGAAAGGGGAGGCGGCCTGGGCGGCCACCGTGACAACTATAATACATTCTTTACCAAGAATATCCTGACCTTTACATATGAAATGATGTTACACCCAAGACACATTTTGGAGCTCTGCATTGCTTTTGGTTCCTATTTTACGTTCATGGATGCATCGTCACACTTGCAATATGTCTCCTTTTGGTTTTGTTTGTTGTTGGTGTCTTTTGTTTGTTTTCTGTTGTGTTTTGTTGATGTAAATTCGTCATCACAAGCTACGGTCAGCTATAATTCTGAGGATGCACCTACAAAGAACAACTGCAGCATTGAACGAGTAGTCCTGTGGTGTTTGACACCACAAGGTCTGTGGTGGTTTGTGATTTGTCTTGATCCAATGGAATTCCACGGTTATGGTAGAATTTACTGTTTGTCTGAGTGCAGTTTTGTACAGACAAACTTATTTGTAGATGTATGTGCTTTGGTCACATTGACTCTAATGATGAATGTCTTTGTTTTTGACATTTTGGTTTATTTTCCTCTTTGTTACTCGTTTTAAACAGGGAGATCAGGTACACGATATCTGTATGTTTTGCCATTTCTGTTTAGGTACGTTAGCAGTTTGGAAGCAAATTAGCTAGTAGTTGAAACACCAAAGTCCTTTTCCATCAGGTTTGAAACCACTCATGGGGGGGGGGGGGTCATTTGACTAAAAATGACATATTTTCCAACCTACTTTTAAACCTTTCCACAGTACAGAGTCAGCTTTCCTAATGGTGACTAATGACCTGCTGCTTGCTGTTGCCACAGGATCTGTGCCAATCTGGTCATGTTGGACCTCAGTGCTGCTTTTCAAACTGTTGTCCATACCTTGCTCATTTAGCATCATGAACATATGGTTGGCCTCCGTGGGACAGTGCTGAGCTGGTTTGAATCTTTGTGACAGGACTTTCTCTGCACACGTGGGTAATGTATTTTCTTCTGTTTCTACCATCTGCTGCAGAGTTCCTCAAGGATCTATTCTTTTCTCACTCTATATGCGTCCATTGGGGAGGATAATTAGGAAGTATGACATTAAATTTCATTGTGATACCCATGACACCCAGCTGTACCTCCCCTTGTGGCCAGCAGATTTATGCTCTCTCAAATGCTTGGATGAATGTTTAAATGAAAATAAGTGTTGGTTGGCAAAAGGTTGCAGCTGTTTGACGATACGAATGAAGTTATCTTCTTTGGCTCTCCCAAATACACTGACCTTTTAATGAATAATATTGGGGGTCTGTCAGACTATGTGAAACCTAATCTAGGGGGTAATATAGAATCTATGGGTCATATTTTAAAGCTGACTTTAAACAAATTAATTCTGTTGTCAGGAATAGCTTTTCCATCTTAGATCAGTTGCTAAGATTAAATCATTTCTGTCACCACATGATTTGGAGAAGATAATGCATGCCCTTATTTAATGTCACCTAAACTACTTTAAGAGCTTGTATGGGTAAGTTCTCATTAGCTTTGTTAGTTAGTCCAAAATGCAGTGGCACACTTCACAGGCACATCACCCTCTGTCTTGGCATCTCTTCACATCTTACATAGTAAACCTGCTCCAACTCAATGCTTCTGCCAGGACTCTGAGGTCATCTGATCAGTTGCTTTTTACTGTGCCACCTTTGAAGGTCAAAGGTGACAGAGTCTTTGCTAGTGCAGCACTGAAACTGTGGAACAGCCTATGCCCGGACATTAGGCTTGCACCTTCCATTCTTGCTTTCAAGTCTAGATTAAAAACCTACTTTATCCTGTGAGCCTTTGATTGCTTTAGATGATTGTGGTAGTCTGTGAATTCATGTTTAGTACTTTGAGCTTAATATTTATTTATAAATAATGCCTAATAAATAAATGACATACTTACTTGTAGATGAAAGCAAGATCCAAACAGCACAGCATGGGAATACAGGAACCATGGGAAGAGAGAAAGAACCATAGAATTAACAACCCCGCACAATGCAACACAGCAAATGCCTCCTCTCTCCCAGAGAGCTCTGTGGCACTTTATGAGCCCCTTTACTTGATTACCCACAGGTGCCCTGCAATATACCAAATAGCCAGAGGCAGACACCGGGGATCATCACAATCTAAATAACTAGCTTTGTGTGAATTTCAATAGCTTACAGATGCAATAAGCAGACATCTCACAACATGCTGCTCTCATAAGAAAAGCATAGAAAATCTAGAGGCCAGTGACAGGTGTGAGAATAGCTAGTCAGCTACTCGGAAATAAACGCACTAAACAGTGATCTCCCAGTGCAATTGGCTGCATGTTGTCACTCATTTCTCAATGCTGTTTACAGCCTAGTGTTATAATTTCACGCATGAACACACACACACACACACACACACACACACACACACACACACACACACACACACACACAGCCTGGTCAACTACCTCTACCTTTTCACACATGAGTGCTGTACGCTTGTGCTTCTGCAAAAACAGAGATAAACGATAAATCACTTCTTAGTTATTAGCAAAGACATTGTGGCCATGTTACATCAGATGCTTTATCTCAAGACAAATACATTTCAGTTGTAGATTAGATGATTTTAAAATATGTGCCCCATGGACACAATTACATCATATAATCTAACTTAGGTTAAAGTCCTGAATGTTTGATCAATCTGAATTTTAAGTAAATATCATTTTGATGGAGTTGATTTGTAACTGTTTCCAATCTACTGACTATTTTCTTAAAATAACAAATACATTTTCAGAACAACTATTTGATTCTGATACAGCAGTATACATATACACAATTATACCAGTATAAGGTCAGTGTATTAAGATTGAACAAGGTAATGCGGGCTCCTACACATGGAATAATAACAGACTTCAATATAATTTGATTTTCTTTCTGGACTGCTGAATGCACACTACAGTTACGTCTCAGTGACCTAGCTAAGAACTGTTTCTACTGTTACCACTTCCACACAAGTATTTTCTCCAATGTGAACTGCAAACCATTTTAGAAAGGAATAGACATCTCAACACTTTCTTGCTTTTCTTGTTTAAGTTATTGCTGACATTGTAATGCAAGTCATAAATCTCGTGAGATTGTTAAAGGGGATAATCGTCACTTCCCTCTATATAGGATTTATAATTTACAGGCACTGGAAGGTGAATGAAAACAGTGAACACAAAGAGAAGGTGCTGGAGGGTGAAATCAAGTTTGTAAATACCTCTCCTCTCTCCCTTGGGAGTCTCCCCCCAGACATCAGTTATTCCAGCTGAGAGTCAGTCTTCATTTAATGTTATTAACTGTTTGCTGTGTAAGGGACAGAGCAGCAGACAGAACTGAATGAACATTATTTTGCAGCATATTTATGCTGAGCAACAGGGGCACTAAGTAAACACATCAGCTTGTGGTTTGGGCCTTTTCTGTGGCACCTTCAAGATTTCACAATCTATTGCTATGGGAAATAGAAACCCAAATGGCTGGTGCAGTTGTGACACTGGCCCCATAATGTTTAAAGAAATTTGAAGTTGGAAACCATGAGAACCAAATGCAGGCATGTTGATAATAATAATTTGTTAGGCTTCCTAAGCATGTGAACAACTTTCTTGAACCTAGAGGCACATCCACAGATCCAAAGACCTACCTGGCCTATAAACTATAGACATAGTATGCCGTGAGTTTATGAAGTAATCTTTTTGTTTGCATACTACAGTGCTTAAGATTAAAAATGAAAGGAAAGAGTTTGACGCTGATTATGACCTTTTACTGTAACGGCGGCAGTGAGGGAGCGGAAGATGAAGCTACTGGAAACACAGTCTTTATTTAAGGTTGCCAGTGGCGTAGAGATCCACACAAAGCAGAGTTCAGAAAATCAACAGTTCCTAAACAAGCGTGTCTTCAGCAAAGAAGGCAGCAAACCTGCTGGAAGGCAGCGAAAAGCAATAGACTGGCGATAGCATGAACAGAGGCTGGGAGCTCAGTCCATCAGCGACGAGCGAATGTGCAGCGATGAAGTGACTGAGAATCCGGGTTATATGGTGTAAGTTATCAACCACCAGGTGTAGTCAATATGCAGGTG
Organism: Sternarchorhynchus goeldii; assembly: GCA_028565775.1. Lineage (NCBI taxonomy): Eukaryota > Metazoa > Chordata > Actinopteri > Gymnotiformes > Apteronotidae > Sternarchorhynchus > Sternarchorhynchus goeldii. Next base: position 12,197,047 of record JAOXYF010000008.1, read on the forward strand.
ATTGAGAACGGGGATGTGTTTGCGTTGAAGGGGTAGTGGGCGTGGCTTCCGACCTGGGTGCCCGACGCAACGCGACATTTACTGCAGGTCATTTTCAAATATATTTTGAAATAATATCACATACTGGGCTCAGTGTAGGTAGGGTTAATTAATATTAATCTATTAATTAATCTGTAAGATTATGTGAAAAAGATTAGAGAACTCGGATACTTGTAAAGCTGATTTGAGACAACATCTGTTGTAAAAGGTGCTATAAATAAACTTGATTTGATTTGATTTGATTTGATTCTTCTGTCATCTTGCTTGTTGGCCAATACAAGTCTAAAGCACTCTCTAAGATCTGCCCTGTGTGACCCACACCAATACAGATATACAAACTATTGTTAAAATACCTTGTAATGAAGCATTGCCAATAGGACACTTGGGCTGTGAAGATACAAACTTTGCAGCTGGTCTCCATTTCATCCAGGGAACTTTCTAGCAAAAACATACATCTTAAGGATTTGATCCAGGAGGAAGTCTATCCATTTTTCTTGTTCTTTATTGGTGTCCTGCCACTGAGGTATTTATTTAGAAAGTGAATTGCTGTGTTTTGCCACTGGAAAACAGAAATGTGCCACATTATGTGGTGAACAGTGAGATAGAGTGAAAGGAAAAGTAAGAAAGAAGCCAAAGAACTTAATGATGGCTTGATGATGTTTCCCATATGGACCTATGGTGTATTTCTAAGAATTGCACATTTGCCTTCCCAGTTCCATTAACTTTGCTTCATTTTCAGTCATTGAATGCAGGTATTTTCAACAAGTCCTACAGTTCCACTGCCCTGCAGAGTTTTCCCTGGTCTAACACACAGGATTCATCTCAAGAAGGGCTTGATAATGAGCTGATGATTTGGATCAGGTGTGGTACAGCAGGGGAAACTTGAACCCCCAGGAGTTAAAAACCCCTGCTGTAGTGAACTGGTGCATTATTACATGACTGTTCTTGTCATACAGCACAATATGAACAGTTCGCCCTTCACACTTGGAACTTGGATCTAATCTTTCTGTCAGATCTCATCATTCTGTAAACACCCCCACCAGACCACAGCCCGAAGAGTGTCACTACACTCAACCCCTCATTGTAATGGGCTGCAATAGAAAAATCAAACTGTAGTGAGAGTGATTAAATGAAGAAACTGAGCAGTTTGCCGACCGCACCTGCTGGTTTCGAGTGCGCTTGTCAGCAGTGGCGGAGGACAGTTAAGATCGTTGTTTGTTTGCATGCGTCTCCCTAGTGAGACTCTTGTTAGACACCTCGGGATGTGATAATAGCAATGCCACAGCTGCGTGTGTTTACGACAGCTTAAGCAGTGCCTCTTGCCCATCGCAGTGTTGGACTACTCTGGCCCTCCCTTCTGCTCCATACACATGGCATCTCAGCAGTAGATCACAGGGAACCATTGCAGGAGAGCCGCAGTGCATTCACAGCTTCTCATTGTCTGGAATCTCAGACAAGCGAGGAGGCACCTGTATGTGGTGTTGATGTGGATCCAGCATGGTCCAGGTCGACACTCAGTCAAATATAACCACTGGCCTTCTTGAGACTGATTAAACAAGTATCTACAAGCTCATCATGCAAATACACAATCAAGCACCACACATACACAACAGATGGCACGCAGAGATACACACACAACTACATAGTGTTTCATTATTAGTCCATATGTGCAGCTGGAGTTGTTATTTTCAAGAGTCCTTAACAGTTGATTAATAACTATGAGGGCTGTTTATCTTTGGTTTTCCAAATACTGACTACATCCCTAAGATCAGACATCGCTGACCTTTTTGTTTATATGACATGTTTAATTGAAAGGGTAAACTTGGAAATCATTTCACATATTCTGTCTGAAATATTCACTATGGGACTCTAGACATATTGTATCTTGCAGACATATTCTATCTTACAAATATATTATAATATATCTTATAATATTATTCATTTGTGGTGGCAGTCACATTCCACATTCTTTTTAGTGATCATAGTTTTGCTCCACAAGTATGATCTTCCAGGAAACTTAACAATGGGAAGTCAAATAATCAAAGGCTAATAATCAAATCAATGGTGTGTCTCCCTGTGGCTTGAAATCAGGCCAATTTACTGCAGATTTAGGAGGAAAAGACTGCAGGCTTTGTGGATAGATTGTGATAATGATGAATTGAATAACTGGATGCATCCTACAGCAGAATGGCAAAGAGGTGTTGATTTCGGTTCTGGCTGAGGCAAGAATGCACCAGCTCTGCCCACAATGTACCAGCTCTGCCCACAATGCTCCGGCACTGTGCACATTTTACATCACCCTCCAGCCCTTGGCATCAGGGGTCAGGCTCAAGCCCACGTCACCAAACCTGAGCCAAGCTCACAATACAATAGCTCTCTGCAACTAAAATACTGTTATTATAAAATAATGCTTAAGCTTTAAGTGACAATGACCAGAATGTAAGTGAAAGGGAACTGATTTTACTTCAGCCTGTTTGTGTGAGACTGCATCACCAGGAGGTTGTCTACAGCAACATGAATCGAACAGCTGGTGGCTGTTTTGAGTGAGAGCATCTGGCAACCGCAGAGCGTCTGAGAGACCATCCGGAAGCCTCCTCTCCGGAGGTCACCGCCATGCTACACAACACAGTTACGGTGCTCATGGCAACCTTGGAGGCAATCACAGCACGCCATGGATAGGATGCAGAAACCCTAACCCTAGGATGCAGAAATAGCCATGGGCACAACACTGGCCCCTTCAGTCACTCTGGTTCTTTCTTTAGAAGTCTCGTTTTGGTAAAATGGTATTGACACTGTACAGAAAGCAAAAGAGGCACTTTTTGAAACATTTTGCTCAACAGTCAGTGAAAGACCAATGAGATATGGACCAGCCCTCAGACATAATTACAAATGACCAAGCTGCAAGAGGAGACAAAGCAAATATATGAAGCAGTCTACACAGACCCATCAGGGCCCAGTTTGCAGTGTAGGCCACAGAGGCATGTGTGTTTACAGTGTTCAGCATGGTAGATGATTGAGGTGTCACACTTAATCAAGGGTCTTCTCAATCACCAGCCTGTTACTTGACTAATGATACATCATAAAACTTTCTTCTTCACAGGGCCTTTACTATCAGGGATGATCCTGTCAGGAAAAGATTAGGAAATTAATGTGATCATCCTTGTGGAAATGTCAGCTCTCTTTCTCATTTTCTAGCAGTAGATGCTCTTGCTTTAAGCAAAAGAACAAGAAGAACATCTGCTTAATAAATCTGCTATGTGCTGCTGCAATCCACAAGGCAAATATTCTAAATTGGTCAGCAGACAAACAGTTAGCACAGCTGTAATGTGATACAATTTTACTTAACATAAAAAAAATAAAATCAGCAAAATCTCTCTCTCTTTCCCACCCTCTCTATCCCCATTCATCTGCATCTCCAAACCTAGGCTTTAGAGACCAATATAACAGCAATATAGCCAATACAAAGCTAAGAAAATAACTTTTAATCCAATTAACAAAGAAACATCTTCATCTTCATCTTCCACAGACACACAGGTCATATCCTGCAGTACTTCATCACATCCTCTAGCAGCTAATTTTAATAAACAACATGCAACATATTGCCTGAATCACAACAGGATGACATGATGTGATTAACTATATCTTTTTAAACCATAAAATTTATGCAGCCAATGCACAGTACCAGGTTAGAATACAAAAGAAAACAAATCTGGTAAATAAATATGCATGAATATGCAACAAAGCAAACATCTAGGAATGTCCCGTAATTTTATATTGCTACCTTTTATAAATAAATACCATAAAATAATAATAATAATAATATCCTTAATAATAATAGTTGCTATTATTATTGCAACAAATAATATATTGTTGTTATATGTGGAACCTTGGAGTTCCGATCCTCAGCTACTGAAACTCTTGGAACATGGAACATGACCTCTCTGATAGGAAAGGAGCCTGAGCTGGTGAGAGAGGTTGAGAGATACCAGCTAAATATAGTTGGACTCACCTAAAAACACAGCATGGGCTCTGGAACAAATACCCTTGAGAGGGACTGGACTTTATTCCATTCTGGACTTGCCCATGGTGAGATACGTTGGTCAGCAGTGGGCCTACTCATAGCTCTCTGGCTTGTAGCCTGTACTTTTGGGTTTTCTCAGATCAATCAAGTGGTAGATAGATCTCTTTATTGATCCCAGAGGGAAATTCAAGATGAGAATTGTTTCTCTGCACCTTGGGGAATGGGCTCTGACTGTTGTTTGTGCCTATGCACTGAAAGGCAGTTCAGAGTACACGGCCTTCTTGGAGTCCTTGGAAGAGGTACTAGAAGTGCCTCCATTGTTCTTCTGGGGAACTTCAATGCTCATGAAGGGCAATGACAGTGACACCTGGAAGGGCGTGATTGGAAGCACCGGCAACTCCAACCTGAACCAGAGCAGAGTTCTGTTATTGGATTTGCTCATCACAGTTTATCCATAATAAACACCATGTTTGAATACAAAGGTGTCCATAAGTGCACAGGGCACCAGGACACCTTAGGCCACAGTTTGATAATGGACTTTGATCATTGTGTTTTGGACACCCAGGTGAAGAGAGGAACGGGGCTGTCAATTGATTACCACCTAGTGGTGAGGTTAGGTTAGATGATGGATGAGGATGCCGGTCAGACCCAAACGTGTTGCTGGCGAAGAAACCTGTCAGAAGATCTTTAATTCACACATCTGGCAGTGCTTCAACTGCATCCCAAGGAAGACTGAGTGGGCCTTGTTCCGTGCCTTCATTCTTTACACAGCTGATCAGAGCTGTGGCCACAAGGTTACCAGTGCCTGTCGCAGCAGCAGCGGGGACCCAGGCAAGGGTTCACCCATCACTTGGGCTGAGGTTACCAGGGTGGAAGGGTTCACCATCACTTGGGCTGAGGTTGCCAAGGTGGAAAATGCTTGCTGGCAGGGCCCTGAGGGTGGCTGATATCCACCCAGAGTTCCTGAAGGCTCTGGATATTGTAGGGCTGTGCTGGCTTACACTGCAACATCATGTTTACATTGGGAGCAGTGCCCTCGGATTGGCAGAAAGGGGTGGTGGTTTCTCTTTTTAAGAAAGGGGAATAGAGGGTGTTTTCTAACTATCAGGGGATCACAGTCTGACTGGTAGTAGAATTTCATTTACAAGAGGAACAATGCAGTTTCCATCCTGGTCATGGAACACTAGTCCAGCTTTTTACCCTTGCAAGGGTCCTGAGGGTGAGTGGGAGTTCATCCTTTCCACATTGCTTTGTGGCTCTGGAGAAGGCATTCAGCCATGTTCCTTAGGGTATCCTGCAGGGGGTGCTCTGGGAGTACAGGGTATGGGGCTTGCTGCTATGGGCTATCCAATCCGCACCTATGGTCACAAGCTCTGGGTAGTGACCAAAATAACGAGATTGTGGGTACAAACGGCTGAAAAGAGCTTTCTCCACAGGGTGGCCAGACTCTCCGTTAGATATAAGGTGAGGGGTTTGGTAATCCAGAAGAGGCTCTGAGTAGAGCCTCTGCTCCTACACATAGACAGGAGCTAGCTGAGGTGGTTCAAGCATCTGAATGGGAGGCCCCCTGAGCATGTCCAATTGGTAGGAGACCACAGGGAAGACCCAGGACACATTGGAGAGATTATATATCTCTACTGTCCTGGGAACACCTCGGTGTCCTCCTAATTGTTGAAATTACTAATGTTGTAATTATTATGTAAGAATAAAGTGTTGAAGTATAGCTAAGCATAACTAAAAACCAGCAGTTGATATAGCCAATATTCTTTGAAAATAGCTCTTTCTTTACTATAGCTGTTTTATCAGGGGACGGATCTGTCAATAAGTGAGTGTATAAGAATTATTCCTGCACCCTCCCCCAGTCTGATCTCATTGTCTCTTCTTAACATTGCACAGCATTGGTTCACCTCCCCCTTAGTCTTACTGAGAGCTAGACCTTATGAAATCATAAATACGGACAGTGAACTGAAAAGGATGCCTTCTGATTAAATGATCTTGCCAGGATAATTGCTGGGGGTAACTTGTTGAACATGACCGCCACCTCTAAGGTTAAAAAGTTATAGTAATGAAATTTAAAGCTAACTGTGCTCTTCTGATGGCCTGTATCTCAAACCCAAATGTTAGGATGGCCTTTTCGACCTTAAGGATAGCAGAACAAACTGCCAATAAAAGAATGTATTGCTCTATAAATACCAGTAAAAAAAATGTATAGCTCTCCTAGCCACTTTATCATGTGAATTTTACATTTTCAGCATTTGATAGACTGACACTGACACTGAACACACACATTATATAAAAAAATAAAT
>JAOXYF010000008.1:12215145-12234264 GCA_028565775.1 Sternarchorhynchus goeldii
GACCTTGGCATCCATCCGCTCCACCGTCGACTAACCTGAGTGATCGCGTGCAGCGGCGGGATGACAGCACCAGTATCCCAGTTTACCATAAAACCCTCAGCCAATGAACCCCTGTATCTGCAACCTTTATCTATTAACAGTTCATTCTGATCACAAACAAAATAACTATTTACGTTTACATTTTTCATATAATTGTATCGCTTCAAGTGCTTGATAAGCATTGGACATGAACGTTGTAACGTTGTAGCATTACTTGTGCTTAAGCTTTAAAGCTTTTTTTCTGAGCATCTTAAGAAAAATGGGTACGTCAGCCTTCCCTGGTAAAATGATTAGCTCTCTTCGAACTGATGGTGTCACCTGCTGGGGACAAAAAACGGCTATGATAGTGTAGAAGATGCCTGTACACACACACGCTTGCATGAAAAGTCTGACAACATTAGCCACACCTCCTCCTTTTCTCACCACCAAGCTACAGGATCACTTGAAGTGAGCATGAACAGCATGTCTCTCCAGTTCTGTCTCACCTGTATTGCCCTTTCTCTGGGGGAGCACACTGCTAAAAAGGTCTAAAAAAGCATCTTTAAAAGGTCTTTAAAAAAAAGACCTAAAAAACACAAGATGTTTTAGTGCAGGAGGAAACATAGGTAGGTCACTGTGATCACCAACATACACATTATGTATTTTGGTAACATTTACATTTGAGGTAGTAGTATCATCATACTTTCCATGATTTTCTGATTTTCTATATATCTCCTTGGTCATCAACATGAATCACTTTCCCTGTATTCTATACATAACTCCTTTTCGTTTATATTTCCTCTTGTGTTTTACAAACTCCTATTTCTTAGTTTTAAATTTAAGTTACACTTCAGGCCTAACACCTTTGAAGTCTAGCTCCATTTTATTATTCAGTTCCACTTGAGGTTGCTGACAATGTGCTAACACTCTAACCTAGAGTTCATAAGTTCAAATATGGCTTTGCATGCAAGTATACAAGCCAGAACTTGTGCAGCCTGTGTAGGATCCCCACCGTGACCTTTCTCTGTCTCATGTCAACTCAGCTGCCAGTGAGGGACGTTGTCGCTTACCAGTTATCAATTGTACTGTTGTGGATGTGAGGGAGCAGTGACTTCCTACCTATGCTGCACTTAATCCTGAGCCAGCCCTCTTTACTGTCACACTGATGCGGAATCTTGTTCTCTCTGCCTAATGACATTGACTGGCATGGTATAGTTGAGAACATTAAATGACATCATCTAATAGCAATCTTGAACACAATAGTGTTGATTAAAACGAAACACATTTTTAAAATACTGCATCTGACGTCGCTCGCCAAATGCAACTGTTCTCGACCTTCGTTTGCTTTGTAAATATTTGTGATTTGAGTCTCTAGGCCACCGTAGCGAGAGCTGCCTTATATGCGTGAGTATAAACTTTGTGTTGCAATGACTGTAGTCATACATTCATTTCGCATATTCTTAAGACATTTAAAAACCACAACAGCAAAAATAATTATAATATGCGAAACAATATATTATTTAGCATATAGAATTATAAATATGTCATTTATTTAGCATATTATTTAAAATAGATGCCTATAAAAATAAACAAAATACTCAAACAGCAATAACAATTGCGTTTAGTGTTAAATTTCTATTTCTGCTGTTGGCTGACAATATTATAATCATCGAAGTGGGTCTATGTCTTTTTCAAAGGATGAAACAGCGTAATAAAACATGAACTGCATCATCCTGCACGCGCTCGACATGTCTTCCTCCGCCCTCCTTGTTTCGTACAACGACACTCCCTCATTCTTCATAAAAAATATCTATACCTTATCTGAGTGTTTAGGTAAATAACACTCGAGACATCTGCGTTTATCTTGACAGAACCGCAGCGATGCTGTTTTTAGAATTAACAATCATATAGACTACAGCATAAAGAGAACGGTAAGCTACGAAAAGATGCTGGGAAATGATGCCGTCGTATCCCTTGCGGTAGGATCCTTTTGGTACATCTGAGGATAGCCATTTGTCAGTTGTCTGTTTATATTGTTTATATATCATTTATTATGTAATGCTGTTTGTTGACTCCGAGTAGTTAAAGCTATTGACTGGGTTTAAAGGAAATTCTAATGCGGATGTACGTCGATAACAGAACAGATGGTTGTTATAAAAACGCTCGCGTCAGCAAGGATAATTAAGTTGGTACCTTGTTTACTTATCATTAAAATGATGTCGCTGTACGATCAGTCAGCAGTGGTTACTTAAGACAAAAGCCAATATATGTAAACCTTCGTGCAAAACTAATCCTATGGCCAGATGCGGTGTCTATAGTGAAACGAAGAGAGAACCATGGAGTTTTTATGAGTTACGTGAATGATTGCTCTTCTATTTCCAAGAGATTCTCTTTTTTTTATTATAATGTTTGTATGGTTTATACTATCTGACAGACAGACTTCATGTATATGATTCAGTCTACCAAACTCCAGTGCTTTCTCATCAGCTCAGCTGTCAGGGAGACAAGGATAGTAAACATGCATTTGCCAAGTGAGCTGTTAATTAGATCATAACCCATTTGGTTAATTTGAGTAAAAGCAGTGAAAGTTTCATTCACGTCAATGCTACTAAACACATGTCCGCTTTTTACAGTAACCTACTGTGTGCTATGGTGAAAGCAGCCCCTCACACTCCCAGAACATCTGAACAGCCTCTTACTCTCCCAGTATGTTTGAATCCTCTTTGCACATATTCATGGTTGAGCTGCATTAGTTTAGTCTGTGTTTTTGTTGTTGTTATTTATTTCTTGCTACTTTTTTAGAAAGTGGAACATTGAAAAGCTGAACACAACCAGGTGAACAGGACTTCTGCTGAAGCTACAGAGGCATCATGAACCCTGTGCCTTTCATTTTGTTGCCCCTGCTATTGAACTGCATAAGAGGTAAGAATATCATAATCCACATTTACACAGTAGCACAGGGCAGACATACCAGCATAACTGTGATACTGTATAATTACAACCTGCATCCTGCAGGTTCAATTCGTATATCTAGCAGGCTTAATTTATCTTATTATTTTTTTGGTGGTTTACTCCATAGAATCTGCTGTTAGCACATGACAAGATATGGTGAAGTTTTTAGAAAGTCTTTTGTACAAACATGCATAGGTTAATGCACTTTCAATAATTCATGTCAGTTTTATTTGTTATACGGTGCATCCATCTGATAGGTTATTTTATGAGTCATTATGTAGCTGGTCTGTTATCATCGCTTAGAGCTGCTTTTACGTTTATGGTTTTGTGAAGGATTATGTTTCTTCCTATTGTTTTATTTATTTAGTTTTTGTGTAATTCTTCTGTTTTATTTTTCTTACTGTGAATGCTGGTTATTTTATGAAATACAATAGTATTTAGTTTAGGATTTAAGGATAATTTAGGGATGTTTGCTAGAAATTAGTAGTTCTTAGTTCAGGACTGAAATGTAAACAGTAATTACCCATTTCTGGTGCTGTAGATGTAGTAGCAGGGCAATGCTGGCAGGGGGCGACATATTCTGAGACTGTCGTGTCTCCTGAACTGAGAAGCAGCAGCATCCTGCGGGTCCCGGAGGTGGTGTCTCTGGCCCAGTGTGCTGGGGCCTGCTGTGACCTTTTAGGTTGTGACCTGGCCTGGTTCTTTGAGAGACGCTGCTATGTTCTCAGTTGCCAGCACAAAGAAAACTGTCAGCCAAAAAAGAGGCCTGGCACGGACTCGCTGCTCGCCTTCCTACAGCGCAACCCCCCACACACACTGGTACTCCAGTCTCTGGTCCGGGGCGAGCCTTATCCCAGCCGCTGGCGTCCGCTGCCCAGGCACAGAGGCTCTGAGGATCCACTGAAGGACCTGGCATTGCTGGAGGGCATTCAGGAATTGGATAATTCGGCAATGGAGTACGCAGCGAACTACAGGACTGCGGAGGACAGAGGAAGAGATGATGTCGTCAGTGAGGACAGGTCCAGATCAAACACAGAACAAGAAGAAAGCCCAGGACTTACTGATTGGCCTGGTCTTCAAGAGCGAGATGGATTTAACCTATCAGAGATGGAGGGAGGTAAAGGAAAGCTCTCTCTGACGGATGCCATGAAAGACAGTAAGATCACTCCGAGTTCTGCTCCAGTTGTGTCAAATGGAAGCACATCATCTCCCAATCCAGCCAAGCCTTCATGGGAGCCTTCAGAACCCACTTTGCCCACCACGAAGGTTTGTTTTACAAATGAATATTCCTAATTGAAATTCTTCTTCTGATTTGTTGTTTGGCATGATTAGTTGTGTTAGGCCTGGCCTTAAATTCTATGTGAAGATATTCACGGAAACATTATAGGTTTGTGCACTGTGTGTGCATCTGTGCTCTCAGCTAATGTGCTGACACAGCCATCCTGCCATCTTGTTTGTCCTTTATGATCTTAGTCGAAATAAGAAATGGCTGATACTGATCCTAGGGTCAGGTACCTAAAGTTAGCCTGTAAACCACCGTGTTCTAGTGATTACTCTGCAAAAATTACATTTGCCTGCAGAAGCTTTTGTGAGGCTTCAACTTAACATCTGCAGTTTGAACACAAAGAGAAACAGTTTTTACCTCCCTTTCAGGATGAGGAAGACCAGTTTAACATCTCTGTCACAAGCATGGAGCCAACCTCCCTGCTGCAGGTGATAACAGCAGATCCATCCAGCCTGAGCCTGGTCAACAGCTCTCTGCCTTCCCAGCCTGATATGGAAACCACACTCCAGACCACCTCCTCACCATCAGGTAGCCTGTGGAAAAAAATTATCGAATACTTGCTTACTGGTTCCTGAATGGCACAACAGAGAAGCAGTTGACTTATCATCCTGGGTTTTGTGGCTGAGAATCCCAGGGAAGGAATTGGTGCCGTTCCCTTGATTTGAGGGATGGCATTGCTCTGTCCCCTGTCAGTCACGCCAACAGTAGCCAATTGTGGATATCTATGTGCTAGTGCTTGCTGACAGTTAGTGCTCTCCTCTAGTAATAATTGCTTTCTGTACTTTAAAAATGTGCACATTTCCCTTTTCATGTTTATAGAAAATGACTGACTACACATGTTGTACTTTGTATTTTGCAGCACAACCCCTTGCTGTGTCTATTGGAAGTGTTGGTGAAATAACCCTACCTGAAAATGCTGTAGAACTAACTGCCTCAGTCAGTTCAGAGACTGAAATGGGTAATGCTGCTCCCTTTTCTCATGCCTAATCAGAAATCATAGCCAAACTGCCATGTTTGATGCCTGTTTTGTTTTTTGGAAGCGCGGCCCATGTTCTCATATTTTTTCTCAGAGACCCCTTACACATATGAATGGACTTTCGTGAGCTCACCAACTGGACATAAGGGTGTGATGGGGGGAAAGCACAGCAAGACTGTTCAAATCTCTGAGGTAAGAGCTCTCAGCAGAGTTCTGGTTGCAAGGTTTCCGTAATATCTGATAAGTGTACTTGCACCTATTCATTAAAACATCTTTTGTTGCTTGTGTGCCTTTGTTAGCTCTCTGCAGGTGTGTATATTGTGAAAGTAAGTGTGACAGGAAGGCAGGCCTCTGGGGAGAGTGTTGTTAACTTCACAGTGCAGCCTGGTAAACTCTCCCCTTTCTGGGTAGTATTTGGCACTTTTTCGGCAAAATAAATCTATGCTATTTAGGCCATGTCAGTTCTCATTCCAGACAGCTTAACTTGTCTCATTCTGCAGAGATGGACCAGAATTTGCCCCCCAGATCAGTTGCCCTGCCCACACACCAGGATGTGCCTCTCTCTGCTGCTTCCACTGTCATCATTAACGGCAGTCGTATGTTCACTCTTATTTCTTCACCAAAAGAATAAACAAATCTTATTAGTCAAAATAAAGAATGTAATAGCCATGCAGAATGAACCCTTATTGTTGGAAGTGTCTAGTAACTGGCCCTTTGGAATTGTTTTATTCTTCTTTCTCTCTCTCAGAGAGTTCAGACGATAGAGGAGTAGTCAGTTACCTGTGGGAGCAGGTCGGTGGACCTCTGTGGGAAAGCCAGGCCCCTATGGACACGCCTGTACTCATACTGCAGAACTTCTCTCTCGGAGAGTACACATTCAAGTATGAACAAAGCTCCTGTTCTCATCAATACATAAATCATTCCCACCATACTGCTTTGGGTGCTCCAGGAGCACAGAGTGGAGCGGGAAGTCAAGGTAGAGTGAACAGTGTGCTCTGGTGCTCAAGTGCAAGCAGAATGTGATCTCAGCATTTAATCAGGCCAGTTTGTGGTTCATTGCTATGTTTTCATTGCTTGTGCACACTCAACTGCCTCAGAGACACTTCAGCAGTAACTTACTCCCTGCTAAATGACACTCCCTTTGAGACTGGCTTAATTTGGCCTGTCCTGATTAGCTCACTGGTTCTTAAATGTTCTGCCCTGATTTATGCTCGTTCAGGCTCACAGTGACTGATTCTGAAGGACTAACTGACTCCACGACCACCACAGTGAGAGTCATCAGGCCAATGGATGATCCACCGGTGGCAAGGGCAGGAACTGACCAAGTCATTAGCCTGCCCCTAAACCACCTCTCGCTGTGGGGCAACCAGAGCACAGACGACCATGCGATCACCAGCTATCTGTGGAGCCTTCATCCCAGCAGCTTGGCCAAAGTGGCAACCATGCAGGTGATGAAATATACATTTAGAATGTATAGAGCACTTTTCTTGTTGAAAAGAAAGGACAAAGTATATTGCCATTTTTAAACAAGAGAACCAAAAACTGAAATAACATGACAAACAAAAATAATAAACTACTGTAAGCTCATAGCAGTTGACACAGGTGGAGGTCTAACCTACCTCATTCTGAGTGCTGGTTGTGTTTGGAAAGGTGCTTGTCTGCTCTCATGGTTGTTTTTGTCTCAGGGGGTGAGATCTCCAGTTTTACAGCTCTCTGGTCTCCAAGAGGGTCACTACTTGTTCCAGCTCACTGTCACTGACTCCAGTGGCCAGCAAGACTCAGACACTGTCTCACTCAGTGTGCTCCCTGGTAAATATATATAGACATGTTCCATAGCTCTTCAGAGTTTTAAAGTTTCACCAATAACCAGTCACAAATATTTATAAATTATAGCAAAATAGAATTTTTAATAGAATAGGAATTTAAAGATTGAGGCAGACAGATATCAAGCAATACAGCTGAAGTTCTGTTCCAAACATGAGAATGGAACGCAATCAAAAGCTTCTGATGTCACAGAGAACAGAGCCCCCCTGGCTGTGGCAGGACCAGACCAGCAGCTCTTTCTCCCAGCCAGCAGCGTGACACTGAACGGCAGTGGCAGCACTGATGACCAGGCTGTCACCAGCTACCAGTGGGAGACCCTCAGGTACCAGCCAGTCAGGGGTCCATGAGCACACACTCTCAGCTCCTCCCCACTCCCACAGCCCAGCCTACATCCTCACTAGCAGATGCTCCATTGTTCCTGGAAATCTGTGCTGTTGCAATACCAAATCTGCAATCTAGACAGTGATTTTTATGGGGGGTTTAAAACAGCTGATGCATGTGCTTGTTCAGTTGGTTTATTCTTGAAGATTTGAGAGAAATGCTTTGTGGTGCAATTAGTGTTCCCATCTCTCATTTATAAAGTGGCCCTCCTGGCTCAATGATTAAGGATGCAAACAAAGCAGTTGCCCTGGTGACAGGCCTCCGAGTTGGGAGTCACAAGTTTCAGCTTACTGTGCAGGACCAACAGGGGGCAGCAGACAGCACAGTGCTCACAGTCACTGTTAAAGAAGGTGAGGACACTCGTGCAGATGTGCAGAATTCACACACAATTGTTTATTCTAATGAAAAAATGATGAGTCCTGTAGATATTAAAAAACAAATGTTGTACTTGACTCGTATCAGTCCGTTCAACATGCCGTGTTTGTTTCACCATAGCCAAAAGCCTGCCTCTTGTAGCCCATGCTGGGGGGAGTCACACGCTCACCTTACCCAACAACTCTCTGGTGCTGATGGGCTCTGTGTCCAACTGTGACTCCGGCAACGTGTCCTTTCTATGGCTTAGAGACGAGCAGAGTCCTGCTGCAGGGGTCAGTAGACTTCTGGTGCTTCACTTATTCCAACAGCTGCTTCTGTCTTTCTGTATGTATGAGTGTGTGGTCATGTCACTCTCTCTCTTTCTCTCTCTCTCTCTGGAAGCAGGATGTTTTGTATGGTTCTGATCATCAGGCCTCTCTATACCTGGCCAACCTGGTAGAAGGCACGTACCTGTTCCACCTGCGGGCCACTGACAGCCAGGGCCGCTCCAGCACTTCAACAGCCACTGTGGAAGTGCGTCCTGGTAGGGTCTTTATTCTGCATGTTCTAGAAGACACCATGGCATTAACAGTCTTTGCTCACATATGTTGGAAAGTATTTTGTTCACATTGTTTTAGAACCTTTTATGCATTTGAATAAGAATTTGAATAAGACACAGATGTGAACTGATTTAACCAGTAAAATTATCCACAATGGTTTCTGATTACATCACAATAAGCGTGCAAGCCTTTTCAGTATGCACAGCAAAACAGCTTCATTTGCCGAGACAGGAAATGTTGATGAAGGTAAAACTCGGTGTGTGTGTGTGTATTCAGACGCTAGCGAGCGGGAGCAGGTGGAGCTGGAGCTGCAGGTGTCTGTAGCTCAGATCAGTCAGCAGCAGCAAGACACCGTGCTGAGGCAGCTAGCAGCACTGCTGCATGTGCTTGATGCAGACATCGCTCTGAAGGGCTTACATAGGCAGTCCGCGATCAGGTAGTGGACAAACCCGATTTTATGACCTCTGCCCAGTTTGTTTGGCCTGCAAAGCTTTGCCTTTGACACCCAATTATTCTGCCACCTCATATGGATGGACTATCTTAAAGTGGAGGGAATACCCAGAGCCTGGAGATATACTGTCCTTCAGTGATTATATTACAGACATGCATGTCAGAACCAAACTCTGCAGGCCAAAGATCTGCAGAACACCAACTGGAGCTTGAAGTTATAGTTCTTAATGATCCAAGTGCTGTGGAACTAGTTTTCCAAACACCTGTGTGTTTCTGCACATGTGTGTGTGTGTTTGTGTGAACAGCACAGTGTTCAGGTTTTCAGTACAGGGTCCTGATGGAACAGTCCCTGGCCCAAAACTAGCCCGTCTCTTGAGGTATCAGCTACTGAAGGAGAAAACAGATTTCCTGCTCTTCAAGGTCCTCAGAGTGGACACAGTCAGTGAGTGGCATAAAGTAATGATATTTTACCAGTTTTCTCATGGTCACTGGGCACTGTTTCTCAAAGAGGTGTCAAGATGATCCTAAATAAGAGCATTCAGTGTGTCATTCACTCTACCATTAATGATGATCTTTGTGTTACGATGCCTTGGGCGAATCCGGTCCTGTCCAGTGTGTTTGCTGAGCTGTTCTGGCCATGGTCAGTGTGACCCCATCACTAAAAGATGTACCTGCGACCCTCTGTGGATGGAGAACCCCTTTGGACACATCCTCCATGAGAATGAGAGCAACTGTGGTGAGTGGTTCTGCTAGACAGTGCTGTCAGCTACACATCAAAGATGTTTCCATGACAACAAAGAACAAAGAATGTCTTCCAATAGGTATTAAGAGTCTTTTTAATTAAATAAGAGATGTTCATCGAGGAAAACAAATGATTTGGCTGAGTAAATAAGTTATGGATATTCGTGGCCTCTTCCTACAGACTGGAGTGTACTGTATGTCACTATCTGCTGTGTAGCTGCGTTCGTGTTTCTCGTGTCTACGAGCTGGGTATGGTGTAAAAGGTAATCCAGACTGCGTCCAACCCTTCATTTACAGGCATGAAAGAACAAAATATTTAACCTCTGACTCACTTGTTGCATAGAGAATTGTGTTTTAAATTGCAGGCAGACTGTTTTTGGTATAACGTATTGTTTTCCTGGCATATCCAGAGGAAGACGTACAAAAGTAAGGAAGAAAACCAAGTACACAATACTGGACAACGTGGATGAACATGAGAGTGTGGAATTGCAGCCAAAATATAGTGAGTCAATATGTAGGGAGCTGTTTTTTGTTGTTGTTGTTTTTTTTAAAGAAACATGAAATAAATTGTAACTGTTTTTGCATGTCTCTTATAGATATCAAACACAGGAGTACTGAGCACAACTCCAGCCTGATGATGTCAGAGTCAGAGTTTGACAGTGACCAGGACACGATCTTCACTTCCGAGAGGACAGACAGGACCAGGAGCCGAGCTAATGGCACCGTGGCAAATAGAGACCCCTACAGCCTCCACCCCATAGAAGGGTGACACTTACCGGTTCTTCGGCGATGTTTGCCTGGCGTATGGCAAAAGCTTCAGTGTCAGAGCATTCAGAGACTGTCTAAATACACTTGACTGATCTGACGTTTCCAAGGATTACAGACTTCTGAATGTAAATATTTGTGTAACAGGCACATCCTACTGCTTGCTGGCTGCTCCTTTTTTTTCTTTAAATTGAGCTGGTGTATTAATAATTAGAAACTTTTAGTGGAAAAACAAAACACCATGAGCTTTTTATTTTTTTTGAGTATGTTTTCAAAACCTTTCCACTGCTGATGACACCAGTTGGCCTTAGTCTAAGAAATATGAAAATATATTTAATACACTATTAGCTGTTGGGTCAACTGTTTATCAGTTTTTGTCCAAATTACTATTATGTAAGAGGCAAGAAAAAAATGATCTACTTGATTTCACTGCAGAATGTTATGTGATGTTACATCTAAATAGAGAAGCACTGACAATCACTACTGTGATATATTAACTATAATATATAATAAAAGGCCTGCATTGTCCTTGTGACGAGACTTAACCCAAGATCTAGAACATTCAGGAAAGTTCTACAGAATGTGAAGAATACATATTTTTGGGAACGCTCTGTGAATTGCACCATCTAAACAGGCTAATGCTATCTATGGCATCATATGATCTGGATCCACATCTTTGGCAGGTTCAGAATTTGCATTGGATTTGCTTTCTAGAGTGATTCGAGATGTTAAGTAGCTGGTTTATACAAACATTCTCACCAAGTATAAATTATGGACTTAAGTGAAAAATACTACATTCCAGCCAAGCATAAAGTATATATGGAAAGATAATGTAAAGCACCAAGTAATACAATGCTAAATGTAATTTATTTGCATTTACATATGTTCCGATAGTCACAGTTTGAATGGCACCATTAAGAATACTACTTCAAACAATTAACATTTAATCCAACCAGTATATTATAGATTACTTTTTTTGTTACTTTATTAAAAATAGTATTAAAATTGTACATAAACATTTCAGTTATATTTACATGTTAGACAGAAACACAAAGAAAGGAAACAATTCAGAGATTTAGCAATTACAAAGTGATTTTTTTTCCCCCAGCAGCACAATCACCTAAATATTTCATATTGAGCTTTAGGGTTCAAGTCTACTGTTTTTCATTACTAGCAGCAAAAAAGGAACCCAAATACAACTAAAATAACTTGGTCAGCACCCACAACACTTACATTTACTTGTGTTTTTCCATTTTTTTTGTTTTCAGTGGTTTCTTTAAAGTGCCTCTATTTTTTTTTAATTGTTCACATTTTGGCACACTACAAGATTAAGGAATTAACTTGTGAAAATGTAGGCTTAAAAGTTTAAGGGTAGAAGTTAAAACCCAGGTTCTTTAACCGGACTCCAACTGGCTCAATGAATCAGTGTGCTTTTTGATCTCATTTATCTGGTCAGACAAAATTAGAAATAAAAGACCACATAGTCCAATCTGTCCCCGGTTCTTGCCCATCCATGTCTTAGCCAAGGTTCTCAATCCAATCTGTAGTGACATCAGCTTTTGTTCTCTCCTGGATACCTGCCCCAGGTATAAAAAAAAAAACCAGGGCTCGAGAGCATTTGGCCTCATCCAAAACCACATACTAAATGCTAGAAATTACTATGTAGCCATTTCTACCATCAATACATGAACAAACAGCCTGGGCAGATTTTGGGAATCAATGTCACACATGAGGTGTACATTTTCTGGGGTCATAAGCAGAAGCTGGTATAAAATCTCAATGGTCTACCATTTTTACACACTACTTAGGATGGTAGCATGTGGTTTTGGATGCAGTCCTTAATTGCCTGGCGAAGGTGTGTTGAAAGCTTCAATCTGGCTGGAGATCTCCAAGGGCTACATTAAGATTTTCTTGCTTAGAGTGCAAGGCCACCAATACAGACATACTTCACTTCAAGATACTCATCCATGCCATACTTGGAGCCCTCCCTGCCCAGACCTGACTGCTTGACCCCACCAAACGATGCTTCTGGGGAAGAGAACAGACCTTCATTCACCCCCACCATCCCGACCTCCAACTGCTCAGCCACTCGCCATATCTGGCTTAGGTCCTGAGAGTAGACATATCCTGTTGAAAGATACACCTTTGGTTGGCATAATTACATATAATTACATATCTAGGTAAATCATGCTGAAAGGAAATTATTAAAATGACAATGTTCCTGCACATGCAGACGCACAAACCTGCAAGCCCAACCTGAGATGCATTAGCAATGGTGAGCGCCTCCTCCTCCGTTTCAAACCTGAATTCAGAAACATTATGAAAGGGATTAACTCAACCACATCTTTAATTATTCCTCAGGAAAAACAGCTGGCTGAAATCTGTGACTTCAATCAGGGTCTTGCTATATGATGTAATAAAGTATATCAGACAACTCATCGAAAACCTGTATGAAATCACGTGCACTGTATTATGAAATGTTATGTGATGTTAACTCACTTGACAACTGGTACCAGGGGCCCGAAAGTCTCCTCACGCATACACAGCATGTCGATTGTGACGTTGGAGAGGAGTGTGGGCTGCATGAAAGAGCCTTCAAGTCTCTTCCCACCCTTCAGCACCACAGCTCCCTGGGCGACAGCATCAGCTATCTGATGCTCCACCTGAAAGACAGTGGGCACTCTTAGAGCCTCTTGTCCCCACATTTCTGCCCTTACCCACCAATGTAATAAATAGGTAACTTAGCAGAAACATGTTTAGATGATCTCTCTCCGACAGATCAACCACAAGCTCCTAAACTAATAGACTGCTGGTGGCGAGTCAGACATGTTATGTTTGCTTAATTAGTACATGCTTCCATAAAAACATTCACCAGGTCATGCTGAAATTAATCCTGCATTAAAAGTGAACATGAGGATCTCAGAAAGCACTCCCACATGTTTTGCACATATGCAAGAAGAAAAGGACAAATCAAATTGCCCTCCCAAAAACAGCAGTGCTGGTCACATCTGCTGCTGGAGACGGCTCATGGGCAAGGTACCTTCTCTGCAGCACGAGTGTTGATGAGGGGCCCCTGTGTGGTGGTGGGCTCAGAACCGTGGCCCAGGTGCAGCTCTGCGTCCATTGCTCTGCCGAGCTTCTCCACGAACACATCATGGATCCCTCGCTGCACCAGGAAACGGTTGGAGCACACACAGGTCTGCAGCGCACGACAAGGACCAGGAGTGAGTCTTACTTAAAGGTATACAAACAAGGACATCAAAAATGCAGAATCTGATGCCTGAATTATTATTTTTTTTTGCTGATGTCATACTTGGCCTGAGTTTCTGAATTTGGAGGCCATTGCTCCAACTACGGCCTTGTCCACGTCCGCGCTGTCAAAGACAATGAAGGGTGCATGACCCCCCAGCTCCATCGACACTCTCTTCACTGTTCCTGCCGCGTGTTTCAGCAGGATCTGGGTCGAATGTTAAAAATGCTTATCTTAAAATAAGGACGTTGCACTTCTGTTCTGTGATGTGTGTTATTCACCCTGATATCAACTGAGCAGCTGCTATATGCTGTTCCTTTGTTTTCCATGCTTAGGAAGCAAACATGTCAGCGTAATTCATAGCAGCATGGTCCAAATCTTAGAAAGCCACAGACTGCAAAAATATTTACATTTTACATACATTTTGCCAAATACCAAGAAAATAAAATATATTTAGCTAAATATACATGGAGATGCTTATTACAATCATCATGCTAAAGTATTGAAAATGAATTGTACTTTGCCACATGACATAAGGGCATTAGCTTATTTTAAAAATTGGGAGAAGTAGTTAAAAATGACTTATATGGCATTCTGCATATAAATATGGATTACCTTTAAATGCAACATGTCATACCTTAAGATATTCAGAAGCATTTGAATACCTTGCCAGTGGCAGTCGAGCCAGTGAATGAGACTTTGGCCACCAGAGGGTCTGTGCAGAGGACTTCACCCACAGCACTGGCCTTCTCCCTGGAACAGGGCACCACGTTGAAGACCCCAGCAGGGATCCCAGCCTGTGCTGCCAGCTGTCAAGGTACAGCCCATCATTTAGCTTTACACTGGAACCTCCATCACGTTCCCTCCCCCCCGTCCCATCCTGCTCCATTGCTTAAGACAGCAGAAACAACTGATAAAATACAAATTGAGGAAAACAAAACCAGAAGAACCAACCTCAGCGAGTGCCAGGGCTGAGAGGGGCGTGTCCTCGGCTGGTTTCACCACCACGGTGCAGCCTACAGCCAGAGCCGCTCCCACTTTCCTGGTTATCATGGCACTGGGAAAGTTCCACTGTGAGTAGAGAAAAGACCCATGAAGGCTGCAAGATCTTAAGAACAGCAAACACACCCCTAACAGATCAGTTATGTTATCAGGTTGTTGGAGAAGCTACTCACTGGAGTGATGATGGAGGCCACACCCACTGGCTGTTTGAGCAGTAGTATCTTGCGGTCCTTAGCTGCGGGAGCAACAATGTCCCCATAGACACGACGGGCTTCCTCAGAGAACCATTCCAGAAAGGACGCAGAGTATGCAATCTCACCTAGGGATTCTTTCATGGGCTTCCCCTACGATTGCATAAATGCATTGCTGTTAGTCACAATAACACATGTCTCTGGTTTCCTCTTTATTTGTTTTGCAAACTTCCTAATGGGCATTCATGGACTGGGCATTATCCATTGAATACTAACATTTATGCACAGGCATATTAATATTTATACACTACACTGTTCCAACCACAAACTCAGCTGATATACACTATAATCCCTATGGTATATCCATCTAGACTAGTTTTGTATTCTAAATACTGAATAACTGACACTAAGGCTGGCATACACTTAAATGGCACAAAGCAAATAACTGTGTACTCCATAATAATTCAAACCACTCACACATTCTGCTGTAATAAGCTTTGCCAGATCCTCTTTGTGCTGAGTGACCAGGTCAAACCACTTGCGGAGTAGAATGCTCCTTTCCTGAACAGTGTGTGAAAGTAGAGATCAGACACACATACACAGACTTTCACCTAAACAGTCAAGAAATAAAAAAGGGATGAAAGTATGAAAAGGGAGTCAACATGTTTAACTTAATAACTTTAACTATATCACAGGAAAATGGGCCCTGCTGATTAATCAAAACAAAATACAGAGTAGGCTAAATAATGTATCAAGTCAACACTAATAATGAAGAATACCTGTTCCATGTACAACGCAGCATATTTACTTACTCTGTCACACCTAATTCAACTCATATGTTAATTGATTTATGCGTTGAATTAAATCTGTATGAACAGGAAAATTCGAACACCTGAACTCGCCTGTATGACATCACTAACTTTTAAATTCGTCACAAAGAGAATACTTAGAAATAGAATATGGATCAAAGTCTCGCAATTCGAGAATCACACTGCCAAGATAAACAGATAAACACACATGTCACGATTGAGGCGTCACTCTAGCGAGCTATAATTTTAACTGCCACTCCACCTTGCAGTTGCGCAGAAAACGGTGGACCGTCAAGTAATCGGTTACAGTATGAAAGAATTAATGTTCAATTTATATACCGCCTTTCTTGACAATCAAGGACGCTGTTACACACAACTTCAAGACATATACCGGTGGTAGCAGAATACACGCAACATACTTAAAACAATTGTTACGCCTACCTTTGCAGTCTGACTCTTCCATGAGTAAAAGGATTTGTGAGCAGCAGTGACGGCTTCCTGTGCTTCCAGAGGGCCACAGTCAGAGACTTTAACCAGTTCTTTGCCTGATGCTGGATCCAACACCGGAAAAGTCGATGAAGCGGACACCCAGCGACCATTAATGAAGCCCTGCGTCCGGAGCAGTTCTGCAGAGACGTCGAGGCTGTACTCACGGCACAACATGTTGGGTAGGCCCGGAAGGATTCGGCGAAGGAAACATTTACTGCTTGCAAGACAGAAACTGCCCATTGCAGGACTACTCGGAAAATGTCAAACTGAAATGTACACGCGACGGAGGAATAATTCACATTAAGCAATAGAAACACACGTTGCACAATGGCCACACACTGTACTCCCAGCGGTCTCTGGCTGGCTGACTAGCTCTGGTCCACAAAGAAGCTACGTGATGACGACACAATATGTCGCTTGCCATCGATTTGCACGATTTGACGTCCCTAAACCCAAGTTAATAAATCATTTTTCCAACGCTTCCTCACATTACGATAGATCCAACATACTGGCACGTGATGGCCATCCTGTACTAAATATGTTTTAAACATGCCCACCTCCATGTGGGGTACCTACTCTCTCGAAAATAAACTATTTTATTTGAGAACTACAAATATGTTTGATGAATCTCATGTGGCCTACACTTTAATGAAAAAAGTCTTTAATGAAAAAATATTTTGGTGGTAAAAAAGATTATTAGTATTTTACAAAATTAGTTCAACGGCGCTGGATTTGTGGTGGCTTCTTTTGTGGCCAGTAGTTTTCACAATTTTTCACACAAAAGAGGCTGGAGTGCAGATACTGGGTGGTTAAACAGCACTCCAGTAGGGGGTCTCCATCCAGACCAGGTGAGGGTCTTGAACCAGAGTAAATTAAAGCAACAATTAATTTCGATACAAGATGGGAAAATATTCACAGGATCACCGTTCTCAACTCATATAGCCTCTGCAGTGTGACAAAAAGTGCCATTCCATGTCTACCTCTTAAACAAATCTAAGCTTTGACCTTCCAATTTGCACCTGAATGTTATACATCTTCTCTTTGACTGTGGCACTTAAATTGACACCATTTTCCATGTGTAAATGATCTCCTGCTCTGGGGTTTGTCCTAGTGACTAATAATATGGGACTGTGCAGAACAGGCACCATGGGTTTGAAGAAGCCCAAAAGCTTAATTTCTAAAGTGATATATTGACAAGGATCAAATATGTAACCATCATCACTTAAGTCCACGTCAGCAATAAGGCCGCCAACGATTCATCAGTTCTGAAATGGCTTCGCCCCTTGTGGCACTAAACATGGCTGTCCCAACCCTAACCCTGGTTGCATTTTCCTTTCCCAGGGATAGTGTAGGTCCAGTAACTGAATGATTTTTAAAATTACGTATGGATTAATGGACAACCATTTTCTTTGGTAGATATAATTTTAAAAATTCCACAAATTGAAATGCCTGGTCTAGTTTTTGCTTTCCGAATACTATGATGAGTTGTATATAAAAACTTAATTCATATTTGAAATAAATCAACAACTTTACACAAGTAATGTTTCTCAATTTTTGCAAACAATTGTCAGCTATAGTTTATGCATAGCTATACTATTTACTAAGACTAATATGTATATGTGAGAAGAAAAATGATTTCAAAGCAATAAAAATGTTTTATTTGAACTGATTCAGTTATGTTTCAGAAGGTTCTTTACAGGAAATTCCTATATGGTACTGTAACAATTTAGCTGTGAAAATGGACACTCAAAACTTAAATATATATATATAAAACACACTAAGCAAGCAACATGTTATTAGATCACACACGCACAAAGAAATAAAATAAACATTAACGATAATGCATAATCTGACACTATGCAAGTCAGTCATTCACACATACAAAAAGTTAGACCAATTATAAAAGCAATCTAGTGAACAAAAGACTCCTTGAAAGGCATTCAGAACAACATGAAAACAACAAAAATGTCAACAGAGCATATAAACATATGTAAGCATTCTCACAACCATGCAGATATACACATACAAATAGTTGGCCTAGGCCACACACACACACACACACACACACACAAAATAAATAAGTGGAATAGAAAAATGACAATTATGTTACTTATGAACACTTCTGTGAAAATCAGATGTATAGTGCTTGTCCATAAACTTAGCAATTATAAAATGTAAATCAAGTCAGATATTTCCATCACATAATTACTTTAGAATCAAATTTTAGAAGAAAATCAAATTTCTTTGGGACAGTACATGTAAAACTATATGTATGTATAAACGTACATATATATTGGTACATGTACTATACAATACTATACACATATTCCCAAATGTAAAACTATACAAAAAAGGATGCAAAGCTATTCAAGAATTCTGTATCAAAATAAACAATATAAGCAAACACTGAGCAGTGCTTTCCTGAAAAAGGCTAACTATACACATGTATGCACTCCTCAATGTTTCTACACTGGTCTTCAAAAAGTAATCGCTCCCTCCTGTTGGTTTACGATATTAACTGCAGAAAGACAGAAGAGTAAACTTTGTGAAAGACATGAACATAACATTATTTAAATCTGAGAAATTAGAGGATCATTTTCCTGAGACAAATTAGTTAAGCGTCAACTAGTTGGCCAAAGTAATCTAAACTGTAATATAGAACATCATATTCCTAGCTAGGGATATTTTTTTTTTCTCCACTCAGTCAAATATCATTACAAACTTACAACATGCGTCTGTTGTGGTGCTCTGTATAAAATGTTCCTTAGTTATGCTCATCTCATAGTTTAATGAAAATTCAGCACAGTTCTCTCAAACGTTTTGGGGAGTTTAATGATCACTAGACAGTTCTCCCTTACGTTATGGAGAGGTTACTGATCACTAGACACATTTCTCTATCATTTGTTATGGTGAGTTGTGAGACATTCTGGAGGGAAAAGAATTTGCTCCAGATTATATACCCAAGTACTAGTTTGTCTACGCTTTCAAGAACTCCATTATTCACTTTAAAAAGTATTACTCCTTAATTTTTATATTTCCCACCAGTTTTTTTTTTTTGGGGGGGGGGGGGGG
>JAOXYF010000008.1:12234364-12274614 GCA_028565775.1 Sternarchorhynchus goeldii
ATAGGTGCATGGGTCTCGTAACTTCCTCTGCTTTACCTACCACTGTCTTTCCAAGCTGATATTGTGATTTTTCTTTATTAGGTGGCCTAGTTTATTAAAAATAAAAAGGTCCGAGTTGGTCCAACATGCAAATCCACAAAGTACTTACAGTCTTCACGGTCTCCTTGATAAAGTCTTTTCTCTGCGTCAGATCGAAGTCAGGATACCGGTCATAAACCTATTTATAAATACTGAATTATTATAAAGTCTATTGACAGCATTTCCCCCAACAAATCCAGAGTATAAATATTAAGTACGTACTTGTTGGCAAATCTGCTTCATTGTCACTTCTTCTAAGTTTGCATCTTTCAGGAGGTCCTTGACAGTTCCTTTCAACTGTTCATTTGTAGGTGGCTTTTTAATCATTTTAATTAGTGGCTCATCATCATCGTCTGAGCTTTCGCTTTTCACTGAAATAAGGAGATTTATAAATGTACTAATCTCACAACTACTAGTGCGCATTTATAACACACGCCTTGTTACAGACCATCATCACAAATACAAGCTCTGTTGAGTTAAGCTATACAAGACATGAATGCAGAAGCTTTCTCTACTACAATAATTCAAGTGATATCTAAAATGGCAAAAAAAACCAAAAACAAGATTATAGATTAGAAACAAATCAACAGGACTTAATCACCAGCATTTTTAAATGTGCAATGTTGCAAACACATTCACCTGAATTTTGTTTGATATGAGGGCTGGAAAAAAAAAAAATTCCCCTTCAGCTCTTATTTACAACTTGCTTTACACTTGCCAAGACCAAAAAGAACATCACAGTTTGTGTACAGCATGTGATAATTACCTTGGCTCTTGGGGGCAGTATTTCTTTTCCTGTTGCTACTACTGTCTGCTTTCTTGGTTTTAGGAACAGGCTTGGCTGGTACTTTCTTCAGAGCAACTGGTCTGTTCTTAGTCTTGCCATATAAGGAATAAAGAAGTCAGTGAACATACGGGCTTACAATAACATTTTAGTTAAAGCTTTGTAAGCCCTGACGAAAATGACCAAAAAAATTCTATACGCATTTTTAATATCCAACCTTTTTTAAATGCGTGTCTTCAGAGTCATCGTCATCAGACAGGGTCTGGTCAGACGTCTCCTCGGCTCTCTTCTCTGCCTTGTTCAGGGTGGATTTCTTTTTACCAATCTGTTTCTTTGACTTTGAACTCTGCTGAAGTGTGCACAATCACAAAAAAGCATTATAATTAGTACTGCTGACAGTTATGATATTCATAAATACACACACAAGCTGTGTGTGTCAACTTTTATAGGGATTCTGAGTATGGCTTTGTATTTAGTTGGTATAAACTGAGTTACTGATCCAATCAATGTCAAATACTTTTAACTAACATGCCTCCATAATTTCAAACTCAGTCCAGAATTTTAGAAACATTAATAATAATAGTTAATAGAAAGGTAAACATTACTGACTGGTCACAATCAAACCTTCACACTGGTTCCTAGATAAAGACAGAGAAACATCTGTAGCACCCAGACATGTGATTTCAATACCTCTGATTTAGGAGCAAGGCAGATGTCATCCACATACACCATAATTAACAATGAGAATAAATTAATTGGGCTGAATTTCTATGAACATTTCACTTTTCAGGGCTTGTTCATATATTCAGGAATCTGGAGTGTTTACCAAACAACAAACTGTTAAATAAGACAACCCAATCAGCTTGTTGTGGACGGCACATGTCTTATAACATAGGTTAAAGCAAGTCGTTTAGATTTGGCTCCCTTAGTGATACACGGTCACTAAGGGAGTAGTTAGAATTAGAAACTCAGGGTCTGACTGGTTCAAACATATATGGTTGGAGTGCTATGTTTTTTCCGGCAGCCATGGAATGTGCAATGGCTCATTATCATTTAAAGGAACAGACCTTCAAACCAAAAACACTGTTCTGAGCAAGACTGACTGGGTGAGAAGGGAGCTTTTTTGCTTTATTCCTGTGGTATTTTGAGTACATCAGAGATTTCATTAAAATCCCAGGGCCTACAGCTCTTAATGGCAAAGCTGAAAGTTACCAAACCAGCAACGATGTTGATTTGTCAGATGTGACATTACAATGTAGGTCTGTTTTTCTTGCTTATTACTATAGTCCTCCTCACTCTTCCTGATGCGTTAATATTCTGCAACTAAAAATTTACGTAACAATTTGTGGCCACTTTTGTTAATACTTCTGAATGAAGCTGCACAAGTATGTGCATGTGGAAAAGTAGGATCTGTTTACATAACAGTCAAGGAATGCAGTTCACATTGTTATTTTTTGACAGATTATTGTTTTGAATGAATATAACTTTTTTGTGCAAAGCATAAACCTCAGCTCTACAATTCATCTGCAAGTCAACATCTATAATCTGTCATTGTAACATCTCTAATACCTGCATTTTTCACTTACCTCTTCCTCTTCATCCATACCATCATCAGAATCCATGTTTTTTCCCTCCTCCTCTTCAGAGTCACTGTCATCATCTTTATGTTTTTGACTGTCTGATACTGATGATTTCTCAATGTCTTCATTTTTAGTTTCATCTTCGTCCTCATCCTCATCACTACTAGAATCAGTAACAATTGCTTTAGACTTTCCACTTTCTACTTGCTGTTTCTTGCTCTTGGAAGCGGTTTTCTTCTCTCGCTTAGCATCCTTTGTAATTTTCTTCTTTTTTTTCTTTTTCAAAATTACTGGCTGTGTAAAAAAGGCAACAAAACCCCAAATTTTGCAATTAAAAGTTTAATTACAATTTTGTATGTATGCTTGTTCAATTTGAATGTTTAGTTTAAAATACAAGTCTCTCACTGACTGAAGAAAAAGAAATTTCAAGCAAGTGTCTCACCTTCCCTGAGTTTGTTGGGTTTATGAGAAACTGCATGATCCTATCAACCAGAATACATTGATTTCCACTCCTTTCAAGATCAAGAATTTGACAAATGGTCTTGAGTTGTACTTTGGGGAGCCTGAAAAACAGACAGAATTCAAGATTTACACATTCTTAATTCCAACTGTTAATAAAACAATAGGCTTAAAGTCTCCTACTAACATTCATTTTTTACATGTTTAATATATACATACATTTAATCCTAGCATTTTTAGCAAATTGACAAGATTAGACAAACTACCTTGTCATTTTTTCCCTCTTTTTGTTGTAAGGGTCACTGTCAACCTCAAAGGGGAAACCATTAAATAATCGAATGTGTTTCCTCAGTGAAGACACCTATTAAAACATATTGAAACATGGACATGAACAATTTGTAAAAGGAATAAAACTGCAGATGTGTTAATGGTTTGTATGTAGGCATCACTGTCTATATGCACATGTGTAATTTGCCATTTAAAAATGCTTACAGCTCCTGGACGATCATATAGAATCTTGTGAAGAGGTTTCAACTGCGGAGCTTTGAGCTTTCCAACAGCATGATTAACCCGAGCAATGTCTCCCAGTTTGTACCCCTTTCCTATACTCTCAAACTTCAGTTTTTCTTTTGGTTTACCCATCTGCAAATCCAGTCTTTGGACTGTTTTCTTTTCTCGTTTTCCTTCAATGATTTCTCCTTGGTCTATAAGCAGGAAAGCCAAAAATGTAAACAAAGGGTAAGCTTTTCACAAATAAACATACAATTTATACATACAAGCGATTATGTAAAAATGTTGGCACATACGTATTCTGCTCTTGGGTTTGTGTGTCCATGATTCATCTTGCTCCAATTTGTTTGATGCATCATCGACCTCTTTAGTGTGGTCTTCTTGCATACCAGCTGATTCCATTCTCTCTTGGACGACAAACCTGTTTCCCCTGTACTGTGGCATAAATGATGCCATGAACTTTAAGTAGGATTTCGTCTTTAGTACTTTTTGCAAACATTTCTCCGCTTTATTCCTATAGCTATCTATTCGTCTAGCTAATACTAGTTGACAAGGTTAACTTCGATTTCGAGGTAGTTTATGTAGCAGCTTAAATTAACCTCGAGTCTTCAGACCCAGCCTTGCTATATAATGCCAGATTCATCTAATCACCTATAGGTCAAGTTACAGTGAAAAGCTTTGCGGGACTCCCGATGTTTGGAATGCAGTGTGCTGTTCAAGTAAATATAACTAGCACAGCTAGCTAGCTAGTTATATTGCTTACACTAGCTGAATTTACAACATATCGTAGGTTGTAGCTAAGTTAGTTAGCTAACTAGTTAGCTGCCTACCAAGCTAGCCGAGTTTATTAAAAGCATGACAAACATTAACGTTAGCATTAACGCGACTCAGATTTCAACAAGTGTGCAATCGGAATGCGCAATAGCCCTGACCTACAGCCAGCAGGCTTTAGTTTAGCTTATAATCGTATTGCTTAGGCGTTACATAGCTATTTAGCTATCCAACTAGTTATCTGCGAGCTAGCTAGCAAGCTATCTGCTTCGAGTTCAAACAAATTTGGCGCGAGTGACTTAAGCTAACTACAGGGTATACAAGCTTGCTGGTCGCTTCCATTCTATCCAGTCTTACTACATCACAGTTTAACGTGGACAGTAGTTAATACGATGTAAAATTAACTAACGATATACGTATCTGGGACCATTCTTAAGTCACTTTCTAACATTTTCCACTACAACATCATCCTGGCTTTAATGCCCAGCTTTACTGATAAGCACAAACAGCTAGCATAGGTAGCTAACTAGCTAGCTAGGTAGCTAGCTAATGAACTGTCCCGCCCCCAAATATAACCAAAACAAATATATATATATATATTTTTCATTGCAGCTTAGAAAGAAGACTACAAAAAGAAACTATTGTAAATATGTCGTTTAAACTATTTATTTCTGCAAATGTATTGTGTGAATAAAAAACTGCACTTACAACATACAACTATCCAGTCGGTGGGTGATTATCAGAAAAACTCAACAGAGAAGAATCAGCAACATGGCGTTTGAAAAGTGTGGGCGTGTGGTCACATGACCTGGTCAACCTCTCCTGAGTACAAACAGTGTGTCAAACTATCAGTGTGGAATGTGGCGTGTGGAAAACAAAGATTAAGAATTAGCCTGTAGCCTACATATGTAGCTGCATAAGCCCTCTTTAAGATCTTTGTTTAATATATATATATTTTGCTATAAATGAGCCAATCCAAGCAATTAGAGAGTAGAAAAATAATAAAAAGATATGATAAATAATAAAAATAATATGAAAAGTCCATAGAACATATATCGAACTGCGAAAAAACAATTACATTTCACATTTAAGACGGGAGAGTTAATTCAGAACATACTCTACCTCACGAAACATTAAAAACAAAAACAAACAACTATTATTTACAAATATTAAAAACATTTGCAGTACACAAAATACGCTTAATTTAATTTATTGCCATATAATCGGTGATACTTTTTATTCACAGCAGAGGCCAGTATTGCAATGGTTGCTTGGAAAGTGGTCATGATCTGCACCTAGCCTACTTTCTCTACTTTTTTTCTAGGTCACATCTTTATAAAAGCCATGGTACTGTTCAATATAACTTTATTATACGAAGGAAGGTTAACATCCTACAATTTAATGCAACATATGAAATATTCCAGTCTCCATGCATACATATTTATATCTTACAAAAATTAAAGATTTATTTTTCAAATAACTTCTGGTCACAACAACTTCATAAGCAACCCTTAGTTAAGTATATTACTGTCTTTTGACATCAATTAAAACTCAATAGCTCCTACCATTTCCTGCTTTAGATGCAGAATTTAACGGTCTCTGTGTCCGAGGGTTATTTCTAAACTTAAGTATCTTACGCTAGACCTATATATTCTTTCAGAGTGCATTTTCTTGTAAGTATGTAGTCTATGTGTTTTTTAAGAGGTCTATGCTGAAAGTTAAGACTTTGTGGACTAGATCGTGTTTAATTTGATTCAATTGCGTTGTGTGTCTGGAGTTTGTTGCCTAGCAGCATGGAAATCCTCTGATTGGCTCGTGGCTTGCCCTCGCTCCAAACCTTTTAAAATGCGTGTGAAGTGCCAGAGCGCGGTGCTCTGCAGAACTGTTCCGAACTCATGCGAAGCGACTAAAATTCACAGGCTGTTTAAGCCCTTTTTAAAACAGATCTGTGTTCCCATCATGTACTGGATTATGCATTACACGTTGCTGTATAAGCAAAACAAAACATCTTATCAACTGGCAAAAAAAGGATTTGCAAAGAGGAGCATGAACTCTGATCTTTACACCTTTCTTCTGACTACAGACTTCTCATAAAGTAGGCTGGGCATTAAGTTATTATGATATTATACTGCTACTTTGGTTTTCTGTTTAATTATATTGTCTTAACGTTTCTGTGCATATAACGACAGTTTATGTTTTATTACTTGAAAAGTCAAGTCTGTGCAATGCTGGAGAGCCAATGCTTTTCAAAGCGCTCTGCAGTGCACAGCTAGTCTACTTGATTAAGACTCGTATGCGTAGGCTGTCTAGTAAAGAATATCTGCGAAAAATATTTTTTAGACTACGCGACTTTAACATCACTAGACCACTGGCCGACTACTCTTCTATTTCGCAGTTAACTATTTTGTTTAATTAATTTTGTGAACATTAATAGTTTTCAAAATAAATCTTCACAAAATGTTTTTACCCGGCAGACTCATCATATGTTAATCAAGATCGTGTTAAATGATCTCTCAGTCAATTAAAGTCAGTGTTGATTGCATATTCCGATTTTGAAACATTTCAGTTACATACTATTTATTTACAGAATCAATTACTATGCGTCTTTGAACATGTTAATGTGATCAATATATTCATTGTAATAATTTCTTAGAAACTGATAAACTGTGAGGATGGCATTGTGCACCTAAAGCCACATTTAACAAAGATGGAAAATGAGACTACTCACTCAAGATTTTGAGTGCAAATTGTGGTTAAAAATACATCAAGGCTGTACCTTCTCTCCAAATATTGCAAAAGCTTCCAGCATGTTCATGTATCTTTGCAGTGCGTGGGATTTGCTCTGGGATCTATGTAATGTTAGTTCATGACATCTGATTAAAAATTCAGGCCTAAAAATTACCACCATGACAATATCATAGAGAGGAACTTACCAAAGAGAATTAATGATTACAAGAATAGTACCATTAGGCTATTAATTAGCCTGGCTAGCTAAAATATTAAAACCTCAATGAGCAGCTATATAGAAGTAGGACACTGCCAAAGGCTTCTTCTTGCCGCCGTGCTTGGTGTGTGATCAGCCAGCGCTGGAGGAAGAAGCACTAATTTGCTCATCTGTTGAAGAGAGCATCATTAAGAACATGTGTTGTAGTAATGAATCCCTCCAATTTCATGGCAATATTTCTACAATGTTTACATGAGAGGGTGTAAACATTCATCACCGAAATGGACACAAACATCAATAGGTCTGTTTCAGCACAAATCAAGATAGTTCTACTCTATGATTATTCTTATTCTAAAAATATGCATACTCATATGAATATGCATAGGCATATTTTATTTTAACATGTTCATTTTATTTGTTTTTTCCCCTGTTTGTAGCAAGGCTCTACAGCACACAGAGCACTATGATCCGTGATGCCTCAGGTGCAGCAGAGTTCTATAAGGAGACTTCCTCGGTGTTGTCTCTGGATTCTAGTGTATTCTTCAGTGAACCTCCTCCACCAGTGGACAATTCACTGGACTTCTTCATCATCAATGTTGGAGGGAGTCGGTACATTTTGTCCCAGGAGCTTCTGGCCTCTCACCCAGAGACACGGCTGGGCAAGCTGGCTCTCTCCACCCGAGACTCAGCATTAGACCTGTGTGATGATGCAGACTTTCTGGAAAATGAATTCTTCTTTGACCGCAACTCCCAGACCTTTCAGTATATAATGAACTTCTACAAAACAGGCCATCTGCATGTTAGAGAGGAATTATGTGTGGTCTCCTTTTTGCAAGAAATTGAATACTGGGGCATTGATGAGCTCCTCATAGACCACTGTTGTAGGGAGAAATATTACCGCAGGAAAGAGATGAAGGAATCTCTGGATATCTGTAGAGATGCAGAGACAATGGAAAGTAAGGAGGAGGACTTTGATGGCGTGCTGTGTCAAGACCTCCGGCAGCGTCTTTGGGACCTCATGGAGAAGCCAGACTCCTCAAAGGCAGCGAAGACATTTGGAACATTGTCTGTGTTCTTTGTGGTGGTGTCCATTGTGAACATGGCCCTTATCTCTCTGGACTTCACTATCCTTGGTGCCCCCATCTTGGATATCCTTGAGTACATCTGCATTGTGTGGTTCACAGGGGAGCTGGTGCTCAGGTTTATGTGTGTGAAGGACAAATGCAAGTTCAGCCGGAGTGTGGTGAACATCATCGACCTGTTAGCCATCTTGCCCTTTTACGTCACCCTCGCAGTGGAGACTCTGCATGGCGGATCCACTGAGCTGGAGAATGTGGGACGGGTGGTACAGGTTCTGCGCCTGATGCGGTCTCTGAGGATGTTGAAACTCGGACGCCATTCAACAGGTAACACTACTGTTGGTGCTAATTTGGGCAATGAATTATTAGAATGTCACATTACATCAAAGCAGAAGACAAGCCCACTTTAGATGACTCTTTCTTATCACAAAAACATGTGTTCATCACAAATATGACAGGAATGTTCATATGTTTATTACAAATATGAAAGGAAAGAACCATTTAAAGGTCAAAAAGTTAAAAGTAGGGTTAGAAGAAATCTAAATATAACACAAGTTTCTCTTTAAATTATATATTTAGATGCAAACGTTTTTGTAATAAAATGTATGTATGACATATGTCTTAGAGGAAAAAAAAATCTAAATAGGATCTTGTAAGTCTTCGGTTTATTTGTTCTGACCTTCCTGGTGAAATTCCGATTAATAGAATTCTAGCAGTTTAATGTAAATTTTTGTCTTGTCTCGTTCCATTTTTGTTATGTAACCCAGAATATCTAATTAGCCAATCAAATGGAAACAAAGTAATGCATTTAAACAAGCAGACCTAGACAATATGTTGAAGTTCAAAAAAAGTAAGGGGATTTAAAGTGACTTTGAAGGAAGCATGATTGTTGGTGCCTACCATGTATAAATGGTTCAAGTTGTTGTTGGTTGAATAATGGAATTGAAGATATTTTCTTGGCACACTTTGCCAAGATTTGCAGCAACTCTGATGCTATCATGTTAATATGGACCAAAATCTCTGAGGAATGTTTCCTTTAACTGTGTGTCTATATTTGGAGAGAGAGAGAGCACAAAAATGTAATCATCTATTCATATTTTGACATTGAACCATAGAGAGCGGGAGAAGGAGACATGTAGGTGGGAATATGGCTATGACTAGCTTTGATCTAGTAAATTATGGACAGCAAGGTTCCATGCACCAAAATCCTAAATAACTGAAGTGAATGATGTGTCAGCGTCAGTAGAAGAGGTTATGTGAGGAGCGCTTACTTGTATCAAGAAAACTAAGGAATAGAAGTCAAAAGAAAAGTCAGAATTAATTTTGAAAGATGAAAGAGCCCAAGGTTAGTTCAGGCTAAGGAATTATGCCTTTTTTGACAGTCCTTCAGCTGTTTTTCAAGATTTTCTTAAGCAAGGTGACTCATCTTTTAACCTTTTAATACCGTTTTGATACCATAAGTAATAACATTAAGTAATAACATAATAATGCAGGTCCTAACATTAAACATCACGAGACGTGATGGTTTGTTTTCTGAATGAATATTAAAATGTGTGGCTTTATTGCTGAACATAGGCTAATAAACCACTGCCTACAGCCACCCTTCTGTTATATCCATTTTAATAATGTCTTTCTCACATCTGCACTCTGTCTCATATTGAAGGTGTTTGTCCTTGGCAGTGGCTAATCTGATCTGGGAAACACAAAGAACACAAAAATGAATAGATGAAGGTTAAGTCTGATGTATGAGCCTGTGTGACAATATCTTTGAACAAACCTCTTTGAATGAGTTTTATTCAGACACAGCTGTGATGCCTCTGTCAGATAAAATGGTTTGAGTAAGGGAATGAAAAATAATGTATATTTGATAGCCCCTAGTACATTTTCCATCTTTCAAGCAGACTCAGTCAAACAAATCGGAAAGTTATTATTATTATTATTATTATTACCACAGACCAAATTCTTCATGATAAGATGTGTGCAAGTACTGTAATGCTAATACTTGAGAAATATGGGAAAGCATATAGGAGTCATAAAACAAAACGATGGCCTCTGTTTACAGGCAAAACCTACCTAATACCAGTCCTTTTAAACCAAACATGTCCATTGGTTTCAATGTATTTCAAGTTCATGCATTTCATAACAAAGATTTGATGTAATGAAATACCTCAGAAGAGACAGATCCAAACATTTCCAGTACCTAATCAGGGGAAAAATCTAGGGGACACACGTACTAAATATGCTGAAGTATTAGGCAATATTCTACCCCTATGTTTAGCTCCTCCATTTGGTTATTTCATACGCACAGGAAATGTAACAGTTGTATTTTTAAGAATACAGTCATAAACAGGCATTAGCTTAATATTAAAATGGGCATTTCCAAATGCTCTACATACTGTAAATGTATTCAATGTGGTTGTAAAGATAAATAAAGAGGTGCCATTTCAGAGTGTGAAATGATAACAGCTGTTCAGTGCAGCCTATATTTAGAGGCTGACATCTCTTGGATGGTGTTAAATCTTTTTTTTCATAAACTTTCACCCTAAGCTTCACACATCAATATAAGCTATTTGTACTAGGCTGAAACCAAGTCCTTTTTTAAACACTAAAACAAGCTTTTATATAAATGTCCTCCACTGATGGATTTAAACTAGTCCAACATATGCATTCAAGTGACTCTCTGGTTCAGCACTCCTACAGCAGTACTACTTTTAGTCCTTTAAATGACAAGCACTGGTTACAAATACTAGTGTCACTTATATTTGAAAAATTTAACTGTGTGATATTTTGGCTGTGTACAGTTCACTATAGCCTCTTGTCATATTTCTCTTCATTCAGTATTTGATATTTTACTCTATCTGTCATATTTTGAGGGAGAAGTTGTTCATCTTGAGTGATGCCTGTTATGCTGGTCATATAGGGTTAGACAGCTTTTGATGACCCGTTTGTAAAGTGCTTTATTTAACCCATGTTTTAATGGCAGTATGTATTTGCTCATCAGGTCTGAAGTCTTTGGGCATGACGATTGCCCAGTGCTATGAGGAAGTTGGTCTGCTGATGCTCTTCCTGTCCGTGGGCATCTCCATCTTCGCCACACTGGAGTACGCTATCGAGCACGACGTGCCTGACACCACCTTTACAGACGTGCCCTGTGCGTGGTGGTGGGCTACCACCTCCATGACTACCGTGGGATATGGTGACATCCGGCCTGACACGGCCATGGGTAAGGTCATGGCCTTCATCTGCATTCTCTCAGGCATCCTCATTCTTGCCCTGCCCATCGCGATCATCAACGACCGCTTCTCGGCCTGCTACTTCACGCTGAAAATGAAGGAGGCGGCGCTGCGGCACGGCGAGGCGCTGCGACGCCTGACGCGGAGCTCCGCCTCCGACGTGACGACAGCAGGGCTGAACCTGCGCGACGCCTACGCCAGGAGCGTGCTGGAGATGCTGCGGCTGCAGGGCCGGGAGAGGGCCAGCACTCGGAGCAGCGCTGCCGACGACATCTGGTGGTAGCGGGATATGTCAGGGAAAGCTGTCTGGAAAATAACGCAGAGGAACGGCAGAGTGCAGCTGGATGATCAGCAAAAATCTGAGATTTCCATACGTGTGTTTCAGTGTGATGACTGTGACTCTCTGTACAAGTCTTTTTGGTGGATGTCATAGATTTGCTGTCTTCAGTGAGCATCCAGTGTTGCGTTTGTGTAGTAATGTTTCTCAGGTCTTATACCTGTTAGAATAGTTGACTTGGATACAGTTTTAAAATAAAGCAGATGTTTGTCCCTTACCCTTGTTTCATGTACTCTCTGTTCCTTTTCAAAATGTCACCAGTGCCTCAGAGGTCACATTGACCTTGCAAGTTAATTAGTCATGTGGACCTGAAGCAATCTGCAAGCACTGGGTGCATCAGCAACACAAATACTCAAGCATGAATCACCTTGCCAAAAAGTCACTGCTTTGGGAAGAAACAGTGCTGACATTTGTCCATTTTAGCCTTCCTGAATACACTCAAAATGTCTTTATTTCAAATCATAACGTGATTGAGATGCATGTACATATAGTGCCTTGCGAAAGTATTTACCCCCCTTGGCTTTTTACTTATTTTGTTACATTACAACCTGTATTTCAATGTTTTTTAATCTGAATTGTATGTGATGCATCTGCACAAAACAGTCTAAGTTGGTGAAGTGAAATGAGAAAAATATATAGTAAAAAAACTTTGGAAATAAAAAACTGAAAATTAGCATGTGCATATGTATTCAACCCCTTTGCTATGAAGCCCCTAAAAAATTCTGGTGCAACTGATTACCTTCATGTTTAGTGATATGAAGTCCACCTGTGTGCAATCTAAGTGTCACATAATCTGTCAGTATGTACACACCTTTTCTGAAAGGCCCCAGAGGCTGCAACACCATTAAGCACAACTAACCAAACAACAACATAAAGTCAGGGTTGGATTATTAGAAAAATATCCAAATCTCTGATGATCCCCCAGAGCACCATCAAATCCATTATCACCAAATGGAAAGAACATGGTACCGCCACAAACCTGCCAAGAGACAGCTGCCCACCAAAACACTCAGACCAGACAAGAAGGGCTTTAATCAGAGAGGCAGCACAGAGACCAAAGGTAACCCTGAAGGAGCATCAGAGTTCCCAAGCAGAGACTGAAGTATCTGTCCATACGACCACAGTAAGTCGTATTGAGCTTGGCTTTATGGAAGAGTGGCCAGAAAAAGCCTTTACTTACATGTGGGAAAGTAAAGACATGTGAGAAACTCCCCAAATGTATGGAGGAGGGTGCTCTGGTCAGATGAGACCAAAACTGAACGTGTCAGTTATGTCTGGTGCAAAACCAACACATCTCATCACCCCAAGAACACCATCTCCACAGTGAAGCGTGTTGGAAGCATCATGCTGTGGGGATGTTTGTCAGAAGCAGGGACTGGGAAACTGGTCTGAGTCGAAGGGAAGATGGATGGTGCTAAATGCAGGGATATTCTTGAGTAAAACCTATGTAGGTCTGTCAGTGATTTGAGACTGGGATGGAGGTTCACCTTCCAACAGGACAATGACCCAGAGCATACTGCTAAAGCAACACTCGAGTGATTTAAGGGGAAATGTGTAAATGTATTGGAATGGTCTAGTCAAAGCACAGACCTTGGACAAAAATCCCAGTGGCGAGATGAGGCATGCTCATAGAGACTTATCCAAAGTGACATGCAGCTGTAATTGCCACAAAGGGTGGCTCTACAAAGTACTGACATTGGGGGGGTGAATAGTTATGCACACTGAAGTTTTCTTTATTTTGCCCTATTTGTTGTTTGCTTCGCAATACAAAAAATTAATTGTTAAAAGTTGTAGAAATGAAAATGAAATGATTTAAACCCTTAAATAATCAATTTTAATTCCAGGTTTTTAGGTAGCAAAACACTGAAAGTGCCAATGTGGGTGAATACTTTTGCACTGTAGCTGTTTGGCAACATGTGGGACTTTGCTTCCTGGATATTTAAAGGAGGCAGCCTAAGGCTGTCTGGAGTGGATCTGCAAGCAATAAGCTGGTTAAAAACAGAGAGGCAGAGAATGGCTTCAGTAAGAGGTGGTCATTGGTAAAAAGCTGCTACATACTTAAAAGAGATTCACAATTCACAATTCAGTCTAATAACGAGGCAGTACTAAAAGGCCTGGAGATTTTCATGGTCATGTTCTGTAAGTTCTCAGACCAAAAATATAAATGTACCTATACTACACTGTGCTCCCTGGTTGCCTTTTGAAGGATGTCCTGGATTTCTAGTACTTACACTGTGACACAGTGTGCACAATTAAATCCCCAGAGTGTACCTATAGTACAGTACCCCCAGTTTCTGTGTTTATTTTTTTTTCACATGCTTTTTTTTTTTGCTTTTACATTTCATAAAATACCCATTCAGATTATTCATTTGAAACCAAATCAAACAACAGCTAACAGGCTGCCTGCCCTGCTTGAGCTATAAATAGCATGAATTTGAATATATTTGATACACAGGGGTGGGCACCTTAACTATTCTCTAGGTGACCAGCGTCTCCTCTAACTGTCATCCTAGCACCAGAAACACAGAAAGAATATGTCACCTATGTAATTAGATGTTGTTTGTATGTGTGCATGCAGGTACACATGAGATAAAGAAAAAGGAGAACAGCAAAAAGAGACAGACTGGAGAGAAGGGTTGTTAAGGTTTACTTGAAGAGAAGAGCAAGTATTTAATGCAGGCCTTGAAACAATGTATTTTCTCCTTGTCTCCTTGTCAGCATCTCTCAGTTCCTGCTTTAGGAAAAGAACTAAACTGACCTGGCAGGCTGTGATCGATTCTGTTTTTCCCTTACAGAAATAAAACAGGCTAGTGCATTGTATCACTTCAAAGTAAAACATTTTGACACTGTGGGCCCAAATGAGAAGCAGCGTTCCATTTTTTAAAATGTTGTGATGAGCAATAGAAATGTAAACGTCTTAATACAAATGCTGTTTGTACACATGCCAGACAGATGTACACTTGAATGGTCACAGAGCCTGGATTATTTAGCTACAGTTTTGCTCCCAACGCCAAGTTCTTCAACACACACCTTTAAATCACGGAGAGACATCCTGAGGCTAGCAGCTGCGTTGACTGTACAGTGAATAATGTCAGGAAGGAAAATCAAGCAGTGCAGTCTACCTTATCCTAAACAAAACACTGTCAAGAAGTGGCATGGCAACAAAGTAACAATATATAAGCCTACTTTAAAGGTACAGTGTATTAGTGACTTCTGTTTTTTCTATTCTTCCTAGATTATATGTTAGTTTATCAAACATATACTGTATATCCAAAGCCTATTTTAAAGTTGATGGAGGAATATCCTTTATCTGGAAAGTGACTTTGCTCAAGCTCTTCTCCTTTCTCCTGGGAGAGGATGTGAGTGAATGTGAAAAATGGGTGTTCAAAGTGACCCATGAAGCTATATAGTATCTCACAAATAGGTCATGGCAGCAGGGAGCAGGCAGCAGGGAGAACCTTAGAGACAGAGATAGTGTGGTCTAAAACTGACTGAGAGCGTTTGAACTGCAAGTACTTTTCATTTATTTAGAAAAGCTCTGAATGTGACAAAACAGATCATTTTCTTGTACCTACTACTTCAGAGCAATGAAATCTGACAATGAATTTTTACCAAATTATATATACATTTGAAAAACTGTCTCCAACTAAAAATATTTTTAAACCATTGATCTGCAATGTCCTTTATTGTCCAAGTGGCAACAAACCATACATCCGGCATAATTGTAATATACAGTGGTGAAGTATAAACAAGGTGATACATATTCAAGGCTACATACTTAAAAATAATGAGCAAAAGTACTAAATGCAAACCAATCTCAGGGTACAAACTACAAGCAAATGTCAGTATCATTGAATCGGAATAAACAATGAACAGCAAACAAAGAATAAAACATCATGCAAGCAACAGGCCGGCTGGAGCTGCACATCAGTAGACTTTATTATTATGGCAGGAAGATGACAGAGAACAAATACAGGATCAGGGCTGCTAAGCCCAGAGAAACATACAAGAACAGACCGAAGAAACTCACGACAGCTGCAATACACTGTGAGACGTAACATCAGTGTGTAGCGTCATCAGTATTAAACTCCTGCAGCTTAACAGTTGTTTTATGGATCTACTGAGGGCAAAATGCGTAGCCAAAGTACGAAGTGGCAAAATACAAAAAAGATAAATATAAATTTGCCTACTTGTCAGGAATAACAGCAATATAATAGTATGTGTATGAAAATATAAACCTTGATGAGTGCAAGCTAACACTAGAGAAATAAATGAAGAGATAGTTACACTGATAAAAATGATATTGTCTGAAGTCATTATGTTATTATGCAAGATGTTATTAAAGGTCTTTTGTTTGTCGTGTCAGTTTCCTGACATGAAAGCAGTAGAAAAAGACATGCTTGCAGAAGTAAAACAAACAGAAATATTAATGTTGTAAGGCTGGAGATGCCAATTTTGAAGATGAAAAAACGTATTAGTATGCTAGTTGTCTAATCATACAGGTTAATGTTAACACAAGAAATGTTGGTGAATAACTCGCTTCAAGCTTTACACAAATCTTTCATCGTTGCCCAGTCACTGAAGAATGTAGGTACCAACTATGGAGCCTGGATAACACATTTCTACTAATAAAAATAAAAGTTTTAGTACAATTTCACCCAGATGTTCATACAGGTTGATGGTATACCTGCTTGATGCCTTTATCAGTGTGTTTCAGGTGGTCTTTACTACCTCTGTGGGTTTAGTCAGGTCATTAGCTGAGGATCACAAATCCTTATTCCTTTAACCCTCCTGGTTTACTTCCTTTAACATCTCCTGGTGGTGGAGCAATGCCAGATATCAATCCCTGCCAGTCAGTCCCTGACTCTCTTTGTTGTCTCTCGCTATATATATATTTTCATATGGAACAAATTTGTTCATATGGAACAAATACTTTATAAAACACAACTGTATAAAAAACGAACCTCGTGATACCACTGAAAAAATGATGTTCATGATAAACAAATCCCATTAATTAAAAAGATATCATTAAAAAAGAATAAAAAAGACAGCTCCCAACTATCCTAAAGGAAAGTTTCATTTTTTGACTACTGTCAGTTTAAACCCTTGACACACATTTTCAGAGACAGTTTAAATGATTTGGGTCAGATCTGCTACACTGCTCAGAGTTTTACAGGCTAAATTAATATCGGTTAGATATCTTGACCATTTCTAGTGTGCCAACTGGCTCTTGATCTGCGACTATTTGGAGAGACATTGGAAAAAGTCAATTTGGTTCTGGATAAGATGAGACCTGGTTAAACTACACTCATAAAACCTCTGTTATAACCCATACCTGTGTGGTTTGAGTATTTATCTATTTTCAGTGCCATTATTGTCACCACTATTCTAACTATGGGAAGTCAATCTTATGTGTCTTACATCATAAAACAATGATTTCAATAGAAAATACCTACATGTAAGGCTTGACACACCCTTAAAATAAGAATGTGGGAAAAGATGGAAAAGATGGCTCAAAATATTTCACCATTAAACCAAATCATATAGTTACATAAACTCACAAAAGTAAATGTTAAACTAATAAATAAATGTTTTTGCATTTGTATGCACAAATGAAATTTGTTTCTGTACAACCTGTACACATTTGACCAAGGCATCAGATTATTATTTGCTTACTGCCTGAATATATACATATGGCCATCAAAAAATGTACATGTACCAAACAGAAAGGGGAGCAGAGATTTCTCTGGCTTTAGTGTCTTCTCTAAGTAGATATACAGTACCTCTCTAACCATATATATTGCTTTATGTATAGGATTATTATAAAATCTGCCAAAACTGATGCAGGTTCTTATTCTATGAAAAAAAA
Organism: Sternarchorhynchus goeldii; assembly: GCA_028565775.1. Classification (NCBI taxonomy): domain Eukaryota; kingdom Metazoa; phylum Chordata; class Actinopteri; order Gymnotiformes; family Apteronotidae; genus Sternarchorhynchus; species Sternarchorhynchus goeldii. Next base: position 12,252,009 of record JAOXYF010000008.1, read on the forward strand.
CTGGCAACAGATTTTTGCACCACAACATAAAATGGGAGAATGAGGAGAATAAATATTACAGCGATATTTGTGGAAGTCAAATCCGCAGTGTATTTTTCCCTCTTGGGAATACTTGCTCTCTCTGTGCCTCTTCCAGATCTGCTCTGAACAACTTTCAGATGCTGCTCATCCTGATTATTCAGATTATTCAGATACAGCTCCCTGTAAAGCAACACAGACAGTGAGAAGGATGATTCATTAATAAGTCGGTAACGTGTTGTGTCGTGTGCTGCTTCTGTGTCTGCAGCTGGACATGTCTATGACAATGCAATATTTAATGAACTCTGGGAAACCTTTCATCACAGTCACTTCTATGGACAGTTGCTCCACACATGGAGCTGTATTGTTTTGGGGCTGATTCTGGTGATGAGGCTAATTAGCTTGTCTTTTAGCACCACATTAGCACACTGGATTGTGCCTGTGTGCCCCAGGTGCAGGCAGGTGTGCCAGGAAGCGGGCTCCCAGATCAGCTATCTGATCACGCCAACAGACTTCACACAATGGGCACTAATCAGACACAGTTCATTGTGCATGGACTGAGAGAGTATTGTGCTTGTGCAACTAAATGCTATGCATAAATCACGTCTTTTGGATACATCAAAAATGTCTTTGATGAATGAGTGGGATGTGAGAGGATAAAAGCCAACACTGAAATGATCTATTAGTCTATCACCATCTACCTGCTGAACATGGAGGTCTTCTTGGTTTGTGCACAAACCAAGACAGAGCATCATGCAGCAGAGTTCACATCTGTGTACATACCAGTTGTAAAGGTGCAAAGAAGTTGTATTGTATGACCAGAAATCTATTGTGAAAATGAAGTATCACACAACAAGATAAATGTTATTCAGGACTATCAGTTACATTACTTCAGCATGCATTCTGAACTTCTATTTTTATCATCATTATTTTGTAATTTAGGTCAGAATGTAGGACAGGTTTTAAAAAAAATGACAATGACACTTGCATAAGGCTGATGTACAAAACTATTGTGACTTACTTGTTTGTGACATTTAAAGCAACAGCTTTTTGTATCTGGGATTCTGACTGATGTGTTTTACTACTCCTATTCGTTCTTGAGTTCCAGGTTACAAATGCAGTATGATCTTTTCCTGAATCACGACAACAGCTACATTTAAACATGTGATATATTGTTGGATTGCAGAGGAGCAGAAGAGAAGACTGGGACAAAATATACCGTATTATTTCATGTAAGCACTAAATTAGCTAAACAAACGTGTAGAATAAATGAGACTTAAGGGCTTTAATAATTCATGTGAACAAGTCTGAGAATTGACTAATTCCATACAAATGGTAACTAATCACTAACTGCTCTTTAAAATACTTTTTATATTTTTATATTTCCTGAATGTATCATTAAATGTCTAAACTGCAAGACTGGAGCACAGTGCTGTTGGAATAAAGCACAAGATTTAACAAAGCTACAAGATTTAGACCTACCACTATATTAACGGATGTACTTTTTTTACCAGCTACTTGCATAAAAATATTGATTTACTTCCCAAATAAAGGAAACTTAAAATTCTTAATGCAGTCTTAAACTGGATCTTTCCATATGATTGCTCTGCATTCCTGAGAATGCCCACACTTCCCTGCGGTATTCTAATTTCTGGGACAAAAGGGGAATTGTAAGTGTCAGGTTGCACTCCATCATCACCCCCATAAAAAAGGTGGAGACAGTGCACGTTCCCACTTTTTTTATAGCACAAAAAATCTCACTCAATGTAATGCAAGGAAAGAGTTTAAAGTGTTTAAAGTGTTCTTTGTAGTTAATGCTGAGTACATTCATCTTTTATCCAGTCAGTGATACAGTATGTACCACTAGTCTGTGATACATACTCTGTATGTTACACTGCCCTCTTCTGGATGGCTAACATTGCTGTCACAATTAGTAAGTTACAATCACAACCATCTAAAGCAAGGGTGCCTAACTGCAGTTCTGGACATCTCGTACTTTATACAGCCTAATCAAGGCCTTTGATACCAATTGGATATTACAGCTAAGCGGACAAAGGTGGTTCCTGGGGCCTTGTTAATAAAACTTTGCATGGAGTCCAAAGTGAACGTTTACATGCACACAAGTAATACAATAGTGTATGCAAAAAATGTCCAATTTAATTAAAGAACTTCGAGTATTATCAATCTTCTTGAAAATGTGTGCAGGTGAATGAGCCATATATCCCACCCTGTTACCTGTTAATATCTATAAATGGTCAATGCAATTTATCTTATAAATAATTAAATATGGGGGTGCCCCATTCATTGTGTGAGAACACCAAAGACAAAAAAGAATTATGGCAGAATGTGAATGTTTTTGTAGTGGAGACTGAGACTGAGAAAAATGTGCTGTATTTTAGTCTCAGCAGTTGCATCACTAATAAATGCAAGTTTGAATGGCAGCATGCAGCAGTCACTAGTGTTTAGTTCCACAAGAACATTGATGGAACTAAAGAATGGGAGAAAGTGATTATTTAAAAATATTTAAAAGTTTGCATCATTATGAAATGGGATAAAGAGCCAGATTCGTATTAACAGAGTTATAGTAATATGAATGCAGTGAATTACTCTGATTACATTTGGTAAACTGGACATTCCTTTAAATTGCACTTTGATGCTGGATAGGTATTGCCCAGTTTCACAAGGTTCACAAGGTCTCTATAAAACTGGGCTCAGTTCAGTACATAGTACAGTACCATAGCTCTATAGCTATTGGAAATCTAAGTTGGCTAATAGCCAGTCAGTATCATTTACAAGAAAATCTTTGTTGTCGATTCTAAGGGCCCTAAAATGATGTTGAGGTGGTGGGGCCCAATGTGATATTTTTTCAGAAGGCCCAAAATCTCTGGCGGCGCACCTGATTAACTGTCTGAACAATTTAATGTTATTTAATGTTACGACTGTTACGTGCGAGGATTTTCGCATTTTAATGCAATTCCCTACTTTATTCGAGGGTGTCGCCAACTGTGATCCTTTCAAATGTTGCGAATGGCGCTACGCATGAGTCAAATCTTCTCTAAATTTATTTACAATTTCGCGCCAAATGTTTTTTTATTAATCACAGATAGGTTGCGTAGATTTCAGACCCATTTTTGTCCGCACGGAATATTTGCGCCCTCTGTTTTGAACTACACTGTGAACAGTGTTAAGATGAATGTTTCTGTGAAATCTAGAACCACTTGCAGTGAAATACTGGCCCAGAGGGTTTTGCTTAGAATAAGCGGAGCCATTTTGTTGCATCATATAGGCTAGTCTTTCATTCATTAAAACGTAATCTGGCAATAACTTGCCACTATGACCACAAAGATGTTAACTATGTTCCAGTATGTCTAACGTGTAAAAATAGGCCTGCTTTGATTGAACCTTTAAGGTTATAGCATATTAAGATCTTAAGAAAATATGTTACACTAGCCTTACTTGTTTTTGTTTTATGAAGTAAATATTTATAAAAATGGTAATAAATCTGACTGAACATTTTCAAGTCTGAGAAACTGCTTTCTCAAGTTATCATGCGTCATGACTTTCTGCACGTTACTATAATATTTTTGGTTTGGGTAGTTGGTTCTAGATGAGTGTTGCATTTAGATGGATCACTTCGCATTATCTTATAGTACGTAGCACTTCTGCGTCTCCTAGACAGACCGGTATTGAGGTACAAACATTGTATGCTGTTGAACCAAGTGGACAAGCAGTTATGGTTAATAACGGCTAGTTCCCCTCCCTGATCATGATTCCAACCACCTTGACTAAGTTTCGCAAATAAAAATTAGTAGCAGATTTTTTTTAATCAGCAGAGAAAACCGATATTACGCCCCCCCCCCCCCATCTCCAGTGACTTGTTCCAATTCCTTTCCTCGTGGTGGCGCTTCGGTCCTATGAGGGTCAAAACTGCAAGACTACAGGAAACTCTTTGTTCTGTTATTGTCATGAACAGTTAATGCACATAAGTGTTTTTCAGTGCTACTGGTGCAAAATGCAACAATGTTTAATTTTTCTGTCAGATATGCATCTGATCGTTGTATCCTGCATTATATTCAGTATTATTTGCACACATACTTTCTATATTGAAACGTTTTTCTTAGTTGTTATATATTTAAACTATATGTATGTGTGAATGTCTGAGAAGAGATCCGCGTTTCAATGAGAACGCCTTTACGTAGAATTTAAGGAATAAAATGTTTAAGAATACAAATACAGCTGCGTTGCAATCTTTGTGTGACCAGACAAATTACCTGGCCATTAAGTCTACGAATGTGAAGTAAATAATATATTAAAGTAAATCTTATCTTCATAAACATTACTCTGGCAAAATGCTTTGTACATCGCAGAATCTTTACAGCGCAAGCGCAAGAACGAAAATATACACATCGACCAACACGTAGCAATTCCCGGAAATAAGTATGAAAATAAAACGCACATATTTGATAACCCAACCTATATAAAACCACCTGTAAACAATTAAGCTGATTCTTAAATACGTTTGTGCGGCCGTCTCAATTTTCTTAAAGGGTCTTGAAACTGGTTACAATTGTGTAGAACACTAAATAGACAAAAGTTTTACAGATGGAAACTGAATGGAAAAAACACCGTTTATTACAGACACCAAACCGCCTGAAAATCAGGACTGTTAAAAATACTTCGTTACGAAGCATACAAACATTATACAGAACGAAAGCAGAAAACATATCCCATGAACTCCATACAGGAATCCGAAAAGCACCAAAGTGTCTCTGTAGTGATAGTCGTTACGTCTCAGACTGTTCTCTCCTTATTAACTGTTAGACCTGCTGAAAATATCCAAGCAGTCCATGCATTTCGAAGAAAACGTGATGGAAAAGTCCAAGTAAAGGTGTGAATTCAAATAAAGACTTACATACAAAAGGCAGTACATTACTGTTCTGACCGAGTATAAACAAATGTGGCCTAACTCGTATCGGAGAGTATCTGTGACGGGCCATTCATATAACTTGCTATCAAAACTGTAAACAAAGCTGGCGAGCTGAACGCTCACAAAGCTTGTTATCTAATGAGGGCAGAATGCGAACTGTTAGCTTGATACCCAAACATGGTGCACCACCCGTTTGGTGTACTAGTCTGCAAACAGCAAGGTTGCAAAATACAGTTAGACAACACAGGGTGTATGAAGTGAAAAACAACCAGCCTGCATGTCATATTTCATTCCGAAAGCACACCAATTGTAATTCGCCATCTCGTGTTTGCAGTAACCAAAAAAAATCAGTCACATATCACACAGAAATCCCGCTAGATAGCCAACAGTCGAAATACAATGTCATTTGTCCATCATACAAAACATTTGGATTTAATAAAGTTCGTTTTTACAAACTTCCAAAAACAACGTGTGACTATTGGTGTTAGCTGGTTAACTCGTTAGCTAGCTAGGTTAGCTATATCTAGCTAGCTAACAATATAGCTAACCTCTCATGTAAATCAGCCAACTAGCTAGCTTGCTCAATCCAACACATTCGTTCATCCGCTAGCTTGCTGGTGGCATATCCTTTAATATCAATTTCAGTCCATTTGCTTGGAGAGGTCGTGGTCCGTCTGTGATGAAAATTGAAGTCGTCTGACCGCTTCTTTGATTAGATTTCCAGATAGTATCAATTCCTGGAGGAGCTGATGGGGGTCATCTTCGTTACCTGTAATATCAGTTCCTTTTCGGTTGCACGTTTTAAAATGGTCCCATTCCTGATCACTCGATCCAGGTATATTGTATGGACTTGCTCGGCTACGTAAATTTCGGCTTCGGATACGGATACAACAACCATTACGCCTTTGGGCGCCTGCAGTGTTGTTGCTCTGTTTGACGTTGTGGCTGCCGTTGTTGTTGGTAAGGCTGTTAAGACATGACATCGTCTGGTTAGCGCTATTGTTGTGAAGCTGCAAAGCCTCGCCGATTTTTGTCACAAGAGCGTCCACTTCCTTGGAATCAACCGTAACAGACTGCTCCAAAAATATGTAGTTCTCTTTTCGACACGGCATTTTCGTGTGTTTTGAAGACGTTCGGACACAATTTTCGAATATGAATGAGAGGGCTTTACCGGCGTCCACGTTCACCACGCTACCCGACAGAAAGCAGTCCCTGCGCTAGGTTTGTAAACAATGGATGACGCCAAGAGTAGGAATGTACCAATTGTCTAGGAGATTAGAGCATATTTTATGTTTTCGAAATCATTTAGATAAGTCACAAATAGTTATAATATAAAATACCACAGTATTCTTTATGTTTATTTATATTTACAAACTAAACTAGGCACAGTTATTTTTAGTACTTAACCGTCAGTTATTAATATTTTACATCCCCCACTTTGCCTCGATGACAGATCCCCACGTCTTCAAACCAAACAGCATTACATAAGAGCAACTGTACTTACACTTAGTTTACGTTTGGAGTATGGTGATTTTCTGTATTCCAGGGTAGGTTAGATAAACCGCTTCAATTATTAACTAACATTGAGACAAACACAAAAATCACAACATAATAAATTTAATAGACATATCCGCTGGTTGAAAGTTTTGGATTTGACAAGTCTTCGTAAACAATATATTAGCTCACACACTGGGGCAACACAGCTCATTTTAATTAAGTACAAAGCATGAATACATTTTCCCCTAAACTATGATCTGAAAAATTATTTCATCAGAGTTGTTGTTCTAACTTAACCAGAATCTTATATCCTCATTACAGTTCAGTCATGTTCCTTGCAATAGGCTTCATTTCCTCAAGTGTCTCTAGAGGCACAGAGTATAAAAAGTCTCCTTAAAGCTAGAAAGCTTTTACAACCAACTTTGAGATTGGTTCATCTATACATATAAGCACTTAGGTTGAGGCATGATTTGGCCTCTAAAAGCTTGTTAGCTGTTTATTGCTCTCATTACTAAACTCACTACTTTCAACACTTCCCCCGGCATGGTTCTCCTTATCAGAAACAGGATACCACCACTACCACTACCACTATTCTCCTTAGCCGAACTCCCTTTCACTTCTATAATAAGCTTCAGCTGTATTAGAGTCATTGTTTTGTAGAACTTTTTTATATTGTAGTATTTTTAAAAGATGACATTTAACAGACTTACTGAATTATTTTAATTAATGTATGATTTGTCCCCAAGCTATTTCATTTCTGCCTATTATGTACTGTTTTGAAAATAAATGTGTAACATATTTATTGCTGCCCAATTCTGAGAATTGTTCCTTGCCCTAACATTCCAAATGATTGGCTACAGGCTACAGGCTTTTTTCATTGACTCTGTTTTCAACAAAGAGAGGTTCATGTATGATATAACCAATCAAACGATTATCTAACAAAGATTTCTGTCACATTTCTGATGAATAATATGACCAAGCACGGCAAAGGCTTCTGTACAGTGAAAAAACATACTCATGTATCATTTTACTTAATATTTGTTAAGGTTAGTTAAAGTTAAGGTTATCATCATACACAGTCCGGTGTTACTTGCACACTGGGTTTAAGGGCACAGTGGCTTTACATGTCATTGGTTTTAAGATTGTGGGTGGTAGAGGAAGTGAAGACTACTGGCTAGGCATAAACAAGACAACATTTCCTTTACACTGTAACTAATGTAGTTGTATAATAACTTATGATGAAAGTCAGAGCATCCAATGTATTGCAGTATTGCTGCCTTTGTTTGTAATAAGAATCAGATAGAGGTAAGTGAAGGGAAAGCTATGAAGTGCTCAGTTTGCAAGAAGTAAACGGGCAACTTTGTTGTGCTGTTGCTGTTTCATAGTAATCGGTGTGACTCTGCGGGTACTGTTTCACACCAATATCCTTCCTGAAAAACAACTAATACATGTACTGGTTTCTAGTTGAGATCACCCTCACATGTAGCCCTGTTCACTAACTCTGGCTGTGAAAATACTAGATATGTAGGAGTGAGTACATGTCAAATAAGATACAGTAGTAATAACTTCCAGCTGCCTGTGAACAGTACTGCAAATCTGCCATTATTTCTAGCAAAAGAGGTTTTAGACAGAGCTGATGTTTTAGTCACTTTTATGCTACAATGTTTCCTGGGACAGCTTGGCTTGTATAAACACAGAGGATTTCTTGATTCATCCAGAATGTTTTGATACACGTTGCATTGAATTGTGTAAATGAGTGAAACGTGTGTATACAGCTGACATACACAGACACACCACTGTAGTGTTATTTGCACAGGCTTGTCTAATCTTATGAATGTTATGTAATACTATCATAAAACATATCTGCTGAGGAACTACATGTTCTGTCCAAGTATTCTTAAAACATACTGGTTCAAATTCTGTACTAGGGTGTGCTAATGTTATGATAAACAAATTAGTTAATTTTTTTCAAGGAATGTGGAAGTGGGTGGTGGCATATTTAAATTATTACTTGGCATGTGATGTGTGTAATTGACAGTTGTCCATGTGTCACATTACATGGTGTAGCAGATGTGTAGATAAAAAGGGAACTTATAAAAAAGGAAAACATTGACCGTCTCATTTAAGACTAGAGCTCTGCTTTCACATGGACACTCTTACCCTTGATACCTTTTGGGTAAAGTCTTATGCCAGGCCTCTCTTTCTTACTTAAAAGAAGCACAAACCAAATAAATTCCACATAACCAAGGAAGTAAGCGAGAAGCATGTAAACTATGTAAACAGTGGTGTGCGTGTCATTTCCTGAATGCTAAATTGTTGCCGTGTCCCTGTAACAAAGGAATAAACTTCCTTTTACTATTTTCTGCCCCAGTCCTAGGTGTAAGATATTTCATAACATAACAAGTCATGTATAAAGTACTGCATATGTCTGGCCAAGCACAAGTGGAATTCTGGAATTCTGAGAAATTGCTCTCCCGCAGGAGTACAGGTAGGTTACTGTGAAGGGAATATACTTCAGTAGTAAGTAAAAAAAACAGCTTAACAGTTGAACATAGTGATAGTTGAACATAGTGATTTGGGAGCAAAGTCTAGTAAATGATTTCCAAACAGCTGCAAAATAAATATATAAAACAAGAAATACAAATATATTTAAGTAAGTTTAAGTAGTAGCTAATTAATTGTTTTATTTTTTAAAAAATCACATAATGTTTTTAAAATGCACATGTAATTGTTGAAACACATTCACCACTGCTGTTATTATGGTTAGCTCTTTTATTGAACTTTGCTGCTTAATCTTTTGAGACATAAAAATGACAGACTGCTAGATGAATTTTCAGGCTTGTTTCATACACTTTCCGTGAGACACAGGTCAAGCAGAGGCATCCAGCTTAGCCTCTGTGGTTTGAGTGGATATCAGGACACTGCTGAATCAACAACGCCAGAACTGTAATTGAAGTCAAGGTTTTCTTGTTCACAAGACCGATGCAGTATAAAGTATGTTTACTCAACAACATTACTGATCCTTACCCTTCTGGGGACCATTATTGTTGGAGTGATTTGCCTGTTTTGTGTGGGCAGTGGTGAAACGTAGTGTGTGTGTGTATTACCTCATACACACAGACACACACTTAACGAAGCACAGAAGACTTTTAGAGTCTGCTCATGCACACCCTCCCCTAACAGTGGAATGCTACTCTAACCACATGGTGTCATCTCTTTCAGACATGTGCTCTTACTCTTATCACAGCAGTATATAAAACAGCAGTCTCTACAATTCTAAAGGCCTGGGCAGGTAGTAAGCTGAGTTAGGACTCACCTGTCTTTATGGAAACCTTTCCCTCTCATTGTAAATCTGACTCAGGTGGACTTTAGAAAGCCATTTCCTCAGCAGAAAGTGAGATTACACAGGAAGAACTGAACTGCAACTGAAGGGCTGTTTTGATATTGTACTGCTGCTAAATTCTAGCATAGGTTTTATTTATTTAATTATTTTAATATTTCTGTCTTCCATGCAATGAATGTGAAAGGACAAATGTCTCTTTAAATGTATATATTTTAAAGCTTTGTATTCTATGTACATATATGTACTACTTTATGCTTGTACGTTTGCCTTTTGATGCCATCATTTTTCAAAACAGATATGATGTTATGAAGTATAGATATATTTAGGTGGGGAATATGTGAAATATAATCTGACTTGTTGCTCTGAGCATGTGCTTGAAAAGTCAGTCTTATTTGAATATCCCAAGTAAACAAACATTTATCAGACAGAGTAAAGAGCCAAAACACACATCAGTCACAGAGAAAAAAAGGAGAAGAAACACTAGAAAGAGTACGAGGTCAAGATGACTTTTATCCCAGTTGTTTTCTTTGAAACAGGGCCACTCCCACTCCACACTCTGTTTGTGTTGCGAGCAGCAGGGCCACGTGTTGCGCGGTGCACCGACTGCCCTCTGCCAGCACGTGTGTCCAGCGGCTCTGTTCACCATAGAGACGTCTCTGCCTGCTCGCTGGCGTTGCTCCAGTCCAAACCCTGGCCAGTGAAAGCACAGCTGCTTTAGGAAATGCTGCGGTTAGCAGGCCCAGCCTACCCTGCTTTTACCATTGAGCTCCACGTCTCCCCCTACTCTGCTTTGCGCATATTTGGACCCAATCCAACACAAAACGCACTACACAAATAGGGCTCAAATAAAGACTGGACTATGAAGTGTGAGCATAGTCACTGTTGAAATATGAGAATACAGGCCAATTTTAGAAGCACTTGCATTCAAGGACTAGGCCACGCAAACAGCTGGCAGCTCAGAGGGTGGGACACCATTCAAGGCAAGAGGAAGGTGAGCTGGTGCAGTGATTACTACCATCAAGAACAGACGTTTATAAGCATAATGCCTATGTACTCTCTTTTGCAATATGCAAATAATAAATAATATGTTTACTACTGAATATAAACTGTTTATTACTTTACCACATAACTGTCAACAAAAAACACCTAAAAAGGACAGTGTCACTGTCATATTGATTCAGGATACAAAGAGAAGATTTCCTTATGAGAGACAGGTGTCATTAATTTATTTGACCAGTTTCTGTTTAATTGATATAAATCTATTTGGGCACATTTTCTGTTTGCTTCTCAGCATTAACTGATTAGAAGTGGAGTAATTAAATAGCGTACATCTTTGTGAGGTGTTGTATGAAGGTGTCAGTTGTACCAGTCAAGTAGAGATCGCTGAATACACCTTTACAAAGAATCCTTATAAGGCATAATGCATATAATGCATAATAAACCTCTTTACCTCTCAGTCTTATATGTTTAATCAATGACACTTTAATTTGAAAATGCTCAAATGGTTTGATATCACTTTGAAATAGAGATGTCAATCTTATGAATTTTATGCTTTTAACAAAACAGAATCGATATGGAATCACTTTCCAAATGTCCAAGTATGTGTGTGTGTGTGTGTTTGACTGCATTGTTTTAATTTTTAAAAGACTAAAACAGCCAAAAGAATCCTAGTTCTAAACAGAGGTAATAGTAACATATAGTTGAGTGGAAAATGCCATAAAGGTTGTAATATGTATTATGCATACCTATGCCTTCTGTGTGGGAGAGAAACATTCATAGTATGTTACTGAGAACTTGCCTTTGTTCTTCGTGCAAACTCAAGGTATGTACATGCACAGCTCTCAAAAGCTTCCCGTAACATATTTCCAAACACCACGTCACTCTTCCTGGAGCAAGACAGGGCCTCATTCATTGTTGGAACGTTGTAGATCTAGTTTGCGCCATCTGCATTTAAGAGGACACGAGGTTATGTGGTGCTATAAACATTACACTTGTGGTTAGGTGAGGAAACACAACACAGCTGAAAACACTTGAACACACCCTATTTTTGTTTTGAGTTTCTTTTAAGCACTTCGTACTGCACCTGTATATTGAAATCTACTGTGCATTTTAGGACAAAATCGGTGGTTCTCTATTTTCACATTATTAAAAAGTTCTTGATAAGCGGAGTTTAAACAAATGAACGTGAATAGCTCGATTATTGGTAATGTTCAAAATCGCCAACAAAACACCACTAGGGGGCAACATTCACATAGAATACATTTATTCTTTTTTATACCGTTGACGGCATGTGTTCATGCCTCTTCACACTTCCTCTATCCAACAGACAAAAAATAGCTATCTAATTACAACGGATATACACTGGATATGCATTATAGTTCTCATTGCCGAGTTCACAACAAACTCGAAATTTTAGAGCCAGTGGTAATACTGAATTATTTGACCGATTTACGACACGTTCGTCGTCAGTATGACTATTAATTGTTTGAATCTGTTTCAGTGACTCTTTGCTTGCACTGCCACTGGTAGCTGGTATAGAGCGACAGTTTGTCTTCCACAGACATTTTGGTAAAGTGGCAGGCCTTGTTGTAAGGCATGTCCTTCCTCCACTCCAAAGACGGAAGGGTTCACGCACAAATAAAGGTTTCCCAGACGGACAGACAAATGAGATGTAATAGAAATGTGAGAGATTTAATCATATTTTCAGACAAGGTGCTACAGACACACTGCTCAGATTTGCCAGACACCTCCACATACGCGCATCAAAACAAAATGCTTCACAGCCTTGAAACTACATTAGAGCGATGTTCATGTACTTTGATCTTGTCATAAAATGTTTACTTTTGTGCTAGCTAAACCTTATCACGTTTAGTTCAATATAGTTAGCTATGTAGTTAGCTATACTTATCACTCTATGCAAAATGAATATGTATGAATATGAATTCATTTGCTTGCTAGCCGACATAGCGCAGCTGGTTGACAGTAACAGCTAACCAGGTAGCTGATAACTAGTTGTCTAGTTAGTTAGAGTAGCTTTGGGGCCGTCTATGTTTAACGACTGTATCCATCAAAGTATATTTCACTTAATTTACTTGTAAATAAGGGTATTTTAAGAAAAAGCATGTATGTAAATGAAAATGAGCTAGTTAGCTAAATACTGCGTGTATTTTCAGAGGTGCATAGTCCCAGAGAACAAGTGAGGAAGCTAAAGTAGGAGCGTCAGCCTGTGTTAAACATTTACTTTATTTTCTCTTAGCATGTGTGTATAAACTGCCTGCGAAAATCTCCAGTACGGAATCCAGTTCTGTGTTCACACTGACCTTCTGTCAGTCATGTTGAGAGATGATGTATTATCACTGTACTATCTCACACCGCTCCCAAACACCTGATTACTGATATGGAGCACCTTTGCCTTGTTTGTCTCTTTTGTTACCTCCTGCCATGGCTGCGCGTTGTTCGTCTCTAGCTCCTGCTCTTCCGCGTCTCCGCGCTTAGAGTGTTACTGCAAGCGTGTTTTACGTTTTTGTGCTTTCTAGCCATCCAGACGAGTTGCGCTCTTCTGTTATATTATTCTGCTATGAAGAATAAAGACGCTCCTTTTTCGCACTCGCATCTTGCTCCCTTCCTGCCAGAGTCGCAATCATTACTTCTTACTAGTAAAATTCTATACAAGTTTGGCTATTAATATAGTTTTCCTCAGCGGTATATCTGCAAAAATTGACGTTGCTGCAGTGATACTACACGAATTCTGTGAGCAGTTATATAGTTAACGGTTGTTGTAACTGTGTATTAAAATGTGTATGCTATTGTTTATTTCAATGATATCGCTACCTGGTCTTTGTTACTTTATGCTACTGTTCTTCCATTGACAAAAAGTTATTCTCTTAAAACAAGATAAAGAAATCCAGTTTAATGTTTCTGAGCTCAGTTTAGTTTTGACTCCCCTTCTCAGACATATTATGTCACCTTTTTGTCTCATGTTTTTCCCACAGGACTTTTATGAGAAACATCTGTAAGTTGATACTTAAATTAGATGTAGGCCTAAGTGAGATACATCTTAACATCTCTTGAGCCATCAGACATCCACCTTTGAGCAGTAAAATTTTCATATGGCTTGAAAGCTCTGCGACATCTAAAACAAGCCTATTACAATGATCTCACCACTGCTATAGGTATTTGTGTATTTTGCTACTGTAACCTATCGTACACAAGGTTTTTGAAGTGAATAAACTTGTCTTTTGGCTGTACAATACAACTGTGTATACATAGTTCCTTCACCGGTTTGAGGCCATGCATGTGTACAGCGTGCATTTTTACGTAAGGCTTTTTGTTACAGTGGATTGTGGTCTTTTGAAACTGGATATGTTTAACCAAAGGACACATTAGAGTTTGAGGATGGAAACTTTTGTTTGCTGTTTCTCACTGAGAAAAGTAACATGTTATTGCATGTGGGGATGTAAAACATGGTTTATTTCACAGTGCAGGGCAGTTACATATACTGTTTGCTTTCTCCTCTAAAAGAATTGCCACACATACAGTAGCTGAGTACACACTACCTCAGGGCCATCTCTGATTTATTATACCATTTTTACCATCGTATCTTCTCACCCAGTCAGCTTTTGCGGAAGAAACATCCACATTCTTTGCCTGCGTTTGGAAAAGGTGTTTAGTATGAGGAGTTGTAGCTTTTGTGTGTGTGTGTGTGCTGCGACTTGTATCATTTGATGTTTATGATGGAATCTCTGCTTGGGAGTTGCCTGACATAAATATGAACAGCCATGAATACACTACCACTGGTACCATCTGTAATCCTATATCAGTAACCAGTAATCCCAACGAATCAACACAGCAAGTTCACTAAACTTGAAAAGTTGCCACCAAAGATTTTTGGTATCCATTAGAAGCTCAGAAATGTAAGAAATGTAAGGCAGGGAGAAAGACTCTATTGCTTTCTTTCAGCATAGCCAGACATGTACTTCCTGATTAATCGTAATAATCAGCCCTGACATTAGGCTCAGTTAGGGTTAGAATACGCTGTATATTGCACTTCACTGGAATGCTAAAAATCTAATTATTTTCTACTCTTTAACATGAAAGAGATCCCTGCTATTAAATACTCTCAGTGAAGGAATAAGTCAAAGACTGAGATATTGCTTGTATAAAAATGCAAAGTAGTGTTGAAAGTATACACTCAAATATTCACATTAGTTATCATTCATAATCTAAGAACGGAATGATACGGAAACTTATATCCTACTGATATTGGACCGTCTCTCCCTATCAACACTCTAATTTTAACACTACAGTTGAAACTGAAAAGGTGATAAATGTGATGAAATGTACATAGGTGGCTGATACAGGCACTGAGGAAAGTTTTTTGTGATGAATGGGAGAGAGGATTTACTAGATAGAGCATTTTGGCATTCATGGTGAGGCTTCTCTAGATCAAAACCCTAAATATTTCACCATAATACTTTTCTGCAGCCAGCTACTCAGAAATGTTGAACCCTAGTGCTCTCGTGGGTATTCACCCTTACAGGTTCTGTTGCTGGCAGAGCTACAAGAGCTGCAGGTTAGTGGCCTCTGCTGCAGCTTTAGGCAGAGATTCGTGAGCCAGCACGTCCTTCTGTACCTGTATTTTACAGGGAGTAGCAGGGTATAAGAATATTCTTATTTTTTACACAGTAGTATTTTTGACAGATGGAAAATATGAAAGTGATGATGTATTCTGTGGTGTCTCACTCCAAATTGGCCTTTGGCAGTTTCTGGAATTTATGTATCTAGAACATCTTTGCACTACTAAATGGTGGTATATGTAAAAAGTTCTTCCTTCATGATATGTTCCCTAAAGCAGCAGTTGTTGATCAGTCTTGAGTGAAACTGTAGAATATGGTGAGGCCTTTGAAAACAGTAGAAAATTCTCTGTTCAAAAGAGCCATGGCACACTGAGCAGTGCTGGGGATTTCTGATTTTACAGTCTGATATTACTGCCCTATAGGAATGCTGGTGGTTTATTCTGCAGTCTGAACTGATCACTACTTGGTCCTTTTTATTTTCACATCATAGTGGCAAAAATGCCACAACTCTACACAAAGTAATAAAAATAATTTTATTTGAGTAAAACAATATCATGACACAGCAAAGGTTCCCAATTTAAGGCATCAAGAACTCTCTGTACTGCCATATACTGTATCTGATCTATTTTAAAACAACAGACTTGTTGTCTGTTGTTTTAAAAAGGATCAGATATATGGTGTTAGATGTAAAGAAGCTCAAAGTGGAGTAACCTGTGTGTGTGTGTGCTCCTCCCTCCTCTTCAGCTTCTCCTCAAAATCTTGGAGAGCTGCAGTATTTGGCAGTAGGCTGCAGGTCTTGAACCTAAAGACAAAAATGTCACTTTCCAAAGTATCACTCTATATATCATGGACCTTGTAGCATCTCAATTTTTCAATGTCTGTAAATATCTATTCTATTTCATTTATAGACTTCACTGGTTAACAACTACTCTGTCCCATGGAAAAGTAACCATTTCTTATGTAATTGACTAGTAATCAGAAGATTGCTGGTTTAAGCCCCACCATAGCCAAGTTTCCACTGTTGGGTCCCTGAGCAACACCCTTTACTCTCAAATGCTCAAGATGCATACAGTCACAATTGTGTGTTGCTTTGTATAAAAGCATCAGTCAAATGCTATAAATGTATGTACTGTGTCTGCACAAGCCTGTTCATATCTCAATAGACAATTTTATATCCCAACATACTTCTTACTTTTTGTATTGTATCGTATATCTATTGTATTTCACCAACTTTCTGCCTACATAGAGGGTCTCCACTTTACCTGTTACTGCCTTACTATTCTATAAATAATGATATATAAGTATACTGGAGCAAAAAAAACCCTATGGGTGTTAGAAACGTTCTGTAAGCATATTTGGATTCATTGAGCAAATGTAAACAAAAAACAGATATTCTTGCACGGGTCAAAATATTTGTTAACCAGTGTAGTCTGTAGATAACATGGTGCTTTAATAAAAAAAAAGAAATTGTATGTGTCATGCTTCCCTCAACACGATGCTGTCAGACTGCATTTCCCATCATCCATCTGTCACTATACCCAGATCCACCAGTCACAGCTCGCTACTCTGTTCAGCCTCTCCTGATTATTAATATCTGTTATCTGTGCATCTGTTTTGCAGTTTTGTTTCATCTTCACATTGTATTGAATTGTATTGTATTAAAGTATTGCCATGATCTCTGTGTGTACCGAGTTTCTCCATTGGTTGCCCTGTCTGTGGATCCATCTTTTTTGTTTTCTGGTTCTAACTATTACTTTTGTCTTTCTGGTTGAAGTTGCTGGATTGTTGGATTGTCTGGCTTTGACTACTCAACTGTTTGCTCAGTTTCCTCTCACCTGTTTCTCATGGTTGCTGTCTCTCTGTTAACATCTGCTTGGCACACCAATACGGTTTTGGATTGTTCTCTACCTAATAAAACTGATGTGTTCATTTCACTCTGCAAATGTCTGCGTATTGTCTAGTATTACCATATGGGCTGAAATGTCATTTAATGACAGCAATTAAAATATTACAAAACCCCCCAACAAAACATTTTGTCATTTAAAATCAATACAAATTTAATTGGGTGCATATTATATTTTTTGTAGACCTGTCTGGAAATCTTCCAATTAAAAACTTGCCTTTTTATTACTATCTATACTCTTACTAAAGTCTAAGACGTAATCCCTTATTATTTTTTCTTGTTCTGGCAAAGCCTTCCATGAACAAAGGGGATTGGTGCCTTTGGGAAGTGATTCCAGCAAAATCTGTAACAAGCTCGATACTGAAGGACTGACTGGCAACAATGTAAGTAGGTGTATTATTATAACGCAAACATGAACTGAAGCACATACATATTTGATATTCTCCCAATGGGTGCACCATATAACAGCTTTGCTTAGTAGTCCACTGACAATGTAAGCGTCTTTGTGAAGAATGAGAGGAAGAGGGAGCGATATACTCTCTCCATATCATTATGTCACCTACCTATCAGCTAGTGTCTTTCTGGCACAACTGAGAGCTGTGCACTGTTCTCCTGGCATTGCAGCAGTGTTGTGTGGTCAAAAGATTCAGCAGCTCGCTGTTGTGTGATAAAAAGAAGAACTACTGCTACAGAGGGAATTTAAATGACTATGATTAAATTGGAAGGAAATTCTGACTGACTGTCCAAATACATTTCGGGAAACAATGCAATAGTCAGAACCAACTGCTGCATGATATTCTTCTGTACAAGCCACATTGTGTGTCTTCTGAAACCGTCTTGCCTATGATACTCATGCAGTGACAGAGCCAGGCAGCCTGCAGTGAATTCCAGGACTCCATAAGAGAAGGGAAATACAAAAATACCCCAGAATTATGTGATAAATCCTGGCCTGTGTCTGAGCATAGCTGGTTCAGTTGTTTCACAATGGTGTTCAGCACAGTTCTTTTATGACAGATTCTGTCAGTTAGCAAATAACTCTTTGATGGTTTGTTGGCCAAGGTTCGATAAAAACCATGATGACTAAGTGACTTGTCCTTGGGTCAGTAACTGGGACATATGATTGTACTCTCTCTCTCTCTCTATCACTGTCTCTCTCTTTCTCATCACACACACGCTCATTCTCCCTCTTTCTCAAGGTTGACTGTCTCACTAATGTTTTGTCAATGTACACATACATTGTTTCTAGTAAAAAGATGTGTGGAATACTGAAAGGTTTATTTTGGAATTGAATGCAATGATATATTTGCCCAGTTAGCTGGATTACACTGTTGACAATTCAGCATGATCCTGGGTTTTTATGTTATTTAGAGTTGTTGTTGGACTTGTACCCAGTACAAGAAGTTTGTAATATCAATTAATATTCAAGGCATATTTAACACAGAATATATGTAGAATATCTCAAGGTATATTCAGCATAAAGAAGATCTACATCACAGGTTTAGAAACGGTGTTTGTTAAAGAAGTCTTTCATTGATGCTCCTTTCCTTTGGGAGCAACCCACCGAAATATAATATAAATATTACTAATAATTGGAGAGTTGATATTATTTGACACCAGAGAAGGGGTGGCACTGTTTGGCAAAACTGATCAATCAGGAATCCAGAAGCTGCACTCTCCCACACAGTAAATAAGGAACAAAAGAAAAAGAAAGCTGGTTAGAGTGGAAACTGTTGTTGATCAGTGAAGATAACTTTTTGTTCTGATGGGCTCAATGGAGAAGGTGGTGGGCTTTAAACTCTACACAAAGGTAACAGAGTGAATTTAGTATGCTTGTCCAACAAATGTGCGACACCCTTTTCTTAATTCTTGCTAGACTTTTTCCCTGGCCAGTAAACAAACGAGATTTTATTTAATATCACCTTCTAATTTTCAGGTGCTTAACAGAATTATATTCAGACTTAAGTTGCCTGCATAAAAAATTGTGTACTCCCAGCACATGCCCCATGGTTGGAGGTATACCAGGCATGGCCAATTGAGAGAAGATCTTGTAGAAGACCCAGGATGTGCTGAAGGGATTACATTTCCTGGCCAGCCTGGGAAGACATGGAGGTCCCCCTGGAGGACCTGGAGGAAGTAACAGCTGAGGACAGAAACACCTAGGCTTTTCTGCTCATCCTAGGGCTAGACAATAACTTAATATCAGTATATATCACGATAGAAAATGTTTTAATAAAAGTGATATAATTTTTAAACACATTTCCAATATTTCAATAAACATTATTAACATTATTTACATTACATTATTTACATTATTTATCTGTTGTAACTGACGTTCATTACAGGGCGCTGCCATCAGTTCATTGCTTTCAAGCCGATCTGAAAAAGCAAAACGCAGTGATTGATGACATACACCACAGGCACCAGTTCTCACAAATAGCAGGCTAGGCTAGGTTAGGTTCTTGTTACAATGGTTAAGGGGAGTATTGAAATATTTTGGTCTTTCTGTGAACATGTAGTTTTGTCACGCAATCTCTCCGTGGCGCTGATTTCCCCTCATTCTGCAGTCTAACTAGCTGAAGGAGGTACGTTTTACACAGGGCCCTACTTTTTGTTAAATTTGTCAAATTGAGTCGTAATAGTGATTTTGATTCATGGAAAAAAATGTGTTCTCATTATATCTCATAAAGATCTCATTATATCTCATAATATCTTAGCTGCTAGTAGCGACAGTCAGTAGGAAAGGGTTTCTCGTTAATTCTTAACATTTATGTCGCTTTTCTTTAAGTGTGGTAGGAGTTTACACTAGCTGCAAAATTAGTACCAATGACCGCAATACAAATGTGACTGAACGAGCTTTCATGAGTGATAATAAAGCAGACGAAATAGCTGATAAAAGAGGAAAGACTGACTCAGTGGTGTTGATGTGGTTCGACTAACGGTAATGTAGACCAGCTTGAATTTCTTGTCAAAACCTCTAGGACTCATCATAGGTTGTCATCAACCCTCAGACATGTCCCTCCCCCAGCATCATGTGTTTTTATTGGTGCTCACTCTTTTTTTCTGTATTCTGCAACCCTGAGCACTTTTCATATTCCTTATCCTGGCTGAAGCACTTTTGTAGCAACCTATGTACATAAGAAAATGAAGGGTATGAGAGTATGTGTGCTTCCCCAGAATTGACCACATATCCTTGACGTTGTTAGCTCATTGAGCACCATGCTATACTAGGTGATTTGAAGAAGTGTATGCAAGACATGTTGTATGGCAATAGCCTCTGCATGCTAAGTTGCAGAGGTTTCAAAAGTCAGGGATCACCCTCACTTTTAAATGGTGACCTGTCTACACAAGAAGTTATTTAGTTATCTGGGTCAAATAATTTCAGAAAGGGCAATAGACATGACCACGGAAACTGAGGCCATTAAGAAAATAAAGGAACCTTCCAGGGTAATTGAGCTCAGGAGTTTTCTGGGAAGGGTTTGGCTGAAAGTTTTAATTTGTCAGTTGGCTCATTAAGACAAGCCATTTGGAAGTCAAGGAATAGCATAAATATCTGGGGCACTGAGGAGACCAAAGTTTTCCAAACCCTGAGAGAGTCGCATACACCTCAAAGTCCATGTTCCAGTTATATATAAAATGAAAGTGCTTTCATGCCACATATAATTGGAACATGGACTCTGAGGTGTATACATATGTATAGGTTTAGGAGTGTGGAAAGAGGAGAGAAAACCAGTAAAATGCCATAAAATGCATCTTCTAGTGGGGAAAAGACTTCATTCCACTAAGTCAATAATTCTAGCTCTAGTGGACCCTGTCCTGAGGTGTGACAAATGTTCAAATGGAGAACAAGAAGAGAATAGTGGATGCACAGTACTTCAACAAAAAACATCAAGTGAGAGATCTGGGAAAGTTGTTGCGAGAAGCTCCAGTGTGAAAATGTTTAATATATTGTGTGCAGTCACTTTACTCAATGATCATATCTTGTGCATGCAGCTCAAGGTATTATGGGGTGTCGTTACTATATAATTCTAGCTTCATATTATTGTTCTGTACACAGTAACATTTAGCAAACTGGATTTGCTATGGAACAATTGATGTAAATGTTTAAGATTTACCTTAAACCTTTTAGCAAGATTGAATTCCATAGCTATTCTTAGTTGAGTCTGATGTTCTTCATCATCTGTAAGACTGTAACTGTGTAATTATATGGTTGTTGAGTTCATAAAACGAGTTACAGTCTATCCAGAGGAAGCAGCATGAAAAGTCATGTTGACACTCCTACTGCTGCTGGCTCCTGATCGCACAACACAAAGGTCAGGCACCAGCAGCTGGAGTGAACAGCCAGAGTAACCAAGGTCAGGCCCAGGCAGCTGAACAACGAGAGAGACTTACTGGCTTTCGGAGCTTGACAGACTGTGTTCAATATCAAGTTGGGAACATTAGTAACATCTAGCATCATCTATAGTTAAGAGAAACGCATGAATACGCAATCTGAGATGTTGAACATAAACTAATATTATGGCTTGTATATCCAACTGAAGCGTTGAAGAGGTTTTGCTCATGTTATTTAAGAAATGTTGCTATTCTCTGTACTGAATAGTTTACTTGGTCCTGTAACAGTACTGTACAGTGCAAATGAGTGCTGTAACAAGGCTATATATTTTTAACAAATTATGTAATTTTCCCATTAATAATACTACTTCGCAAATTAATAATTAATATTCAGACTTAACATACCCTCATGGTAAGTTCATAATTTGTGTGATTCCAAAAGACTCGCCATGATAAATTTCCTCTGGGATCAATAAAGTATCTATGCATGTATGTATTTATGTATGTATGTATGCATGCATGCATGGAGTCGGACCATTGGAGACACACAGTCTGCCATACCAGGACTAGCCAACAAGGGGAGACAAAAGCACACTCTCATCTCTTTGAATATCTCTCTCCCCAGTTTTTCTTCCCCTACTTATGTTGCACACTAGCAACACTATCTGCCTTTCCTAAAGCTAAAAGAGAGAGCAAGAACATCCACATCACTCACTTACATCCATTCAGAACTCGTGCGTCACCACTACTTGTGCATCTTATTAGCAGCCAAGTTGTACTGAAGTTTTTGGACAAACTTTGGAGAAGCAGTGGTAAGTCTCCATGGCGGATTGCTAGGATTTTCTGAGGCATGATTCTCAGGTTTGAGTGCAGCTTTGTGCTGTTCTGGCTTTTTGTTGCTGTCCCCCTAAAGCTGCAGATTTATTTTCTTCACACAAACACACACACACACACACACACACACACACACACACACACACACACACACATATATATATATATATATATATATA
>JAOXYF010000008.1:12299125-12323913 GCA_028565775.1 Sternarchorhynchus goeldii
CCAAAGCAACTTACAATTGTGACTGAATACATCTTGAGCAGTTGAGGGTTAAGGGCTTTTGCTCAGGGGCCCAACAGCAGCAACTTGGCTGAGGTTTGAACCAGCAACCTTCTGACTACTAGCCAAGCACCTTAACCAGAGAGCTACCACCACTCCCGCTCAGTGGCAGTAGCCAGATGTGCTACTGCCTGGTGTTGGGTATTAGAAGGCCGCTCTCCGTTCCAGTACTGACAGACTGCAGTGACTGGCCTTACATGTGAAGCACACAGATGAACTACACTCCATGGAGATCTTGTAGATGCAGTCTTTTCCAGTCTGTTCCAGAGAAATGACTATGGTAACACAAACTGGCTGCACGTTGTAGAATGCAGTTCTTCAGTGGACAGCATTTACCTCCCCTGGCACAGTGAGTTCACTGTTCAGTGGGGAAACCTTATGAGAGTCTCTCCATTGCCCAAGTCTTTACTGATGTATACAGATGTTACCTTGGGATGGCACACATGAAATTTGTGGTTCATAACTATTAGAAGAATTTTATTACTGAATTAAATGTAAAAAAAAAAAAAAATTCATGTGGATACTAGGTTAACAGCGGACTGGTGAAGTCATGCAGACCAGCTCCTATATCATCATGAGCAGAAGTGTTCTGGAAGGACAACAGAGTCAGAGGTGACATCACCTTCTGACATCTTTACAGTGTCACATACAACTAAAGAGAAGAGACACTCCATCATGTCCTCAGCCGGTCACTGTCAGAGAGAACAGATCATCAGTGGTGCGGTATGGGTTGGCGTCTGGCAGACGTTACACATCTTGCATGTGGAAGCCTCCAGATCTCTAGGCAATCCAGAGCTATACCAAGAAGAAGCTGGAGCATGTGGCTTGGACTACATTTACTTCGTGTAGAAAGTCTGAAAAAGAAAGGAGCAGAATGATCCTCTGAACTGGCTCAAGGTTCTGGGGCAGTCAAACTACTTTTAGTTTATTTCTAAAAATATTCCAAACTGCTGGGAGTTGACTTTACTCATATATTTAGTGAAATCACAGTTTTCTTATTCAGCATATGGAAGGACTACCATACTTATAAGGTACGATTTGCTATAAGAATCCATCTTCTTTGAGCTTGATCTCTGGCATGCTATAGGGCATTATATTTGCTCAAAGTTGGAAATGTTTTTTAAGAAATCATATTTAAATTTACATTGAAAAACCATTTTGTGAGTTAGTAAATAAGTTATTTATAAGTGTGAGTTATTTGTTTTCTTGCATGCAATTTAAAAATGACATTGTTCTGTACAGAGTGTCCTTGGCTCAGTTGTTCGATAATCAACTGCATGCATCAGGTGCCATTCAGACTTTAACAAAATCATGCAACACTCATGCAAAGTATTCATTCAGAGAGGTAAAATGTGTGAAAGACAGACACAGATAAGGTGTGTTGGAGCTTGAGAAGAAACAGAAGAAAATGCATGGAGACAGGGAGATGTTGGTGTGAGGATGATCTGACAGAGTGGAGCAGGTACAGGCAAGCTGGCTCACAGAATGAAATCTTCTTTCTGGGTCTCCAGGGACAGGGCCTGGGACTGTCCCACCACTTATCAGTATGTCAGTGAACATACACACATTCAGTTCAAGATCTGATGCACAAGACATGTGTGGAATAGATACTTGATCTCAGCACAGGGGGTGTTGATAGGCTGCATGCTGTCGGAGAAATGGGGACAGGGAAATCCACCTGGCATTTATAGCCTTGCTCATCATATTAAAGAAGAAAAGGAGGTTAGAGAGATAAGAGCAGAAGAAGAATTGGGACCAACTACAGATGGAAATAATAAGGGAACCAGAACAGAGACGTCAGGAGGGGGGTGACTAGTCAGCCCTGGTGACCTTTACACAGAAAAACCCAAGGTTTGTGGTATTACCACCTTCTGTCTCCATTCCTGTTCCCTTTCTTCAGAGGAGAGGCATGCTGAAATATGATAAAAGACCGCTATGAGTGGCTGTGACAAGACATTCCACACCGTCAACTTGAAACCCATTCCCCTGTCATAGACACACTGCCACTTGGGGTAAATGGCTGTAATTTGTGCTATGCTTTTCAAAGAGGCACAGAGAAGGCTGTCTGCTGCTGGAGCACTGAGGTTCCATGCTTAAACAAAGTCTGTTTGACTGTGGAGGAATCGAGGAATGTGCAGGTGATTTCCTTAATCCCTTTAAAGTGTGCATATGGGCTTTAGAAAGAGTTTTATTTCTTTCTCTCACGCTCTGTTGCGTTTAACTGATGATTCTACTTATTGTAATCAAGACAATGTTTGGGAGAAAGAAAATAGGTGTTTAAATTAAACTATACTTGCATATGTTAGAAGTTTGCATATTTATTTGATGATACGCTTGGTTGGTTTCCAGAGGTTCAACAATGTAAGATGATAAAAGTCAGCATGAGAACAAATCTATTTGAATATGATATTGTGTTTTTCTACTTCATAACTTGTTATATACAGATATTATATGAAATTGTACATAATTTGTTATATACTAGATGGATGTTTTCATTCAGCAATACAGGACAAATGCAACAGAATTCAAAATAAAAGCATTCTAAAATGAGAATCACACAGAAGCAGAACACTTAAACAAAAGTCAAAATAGTACGTGTAAGCATGTGTAATTTGGCAGTTGCACACACTAGTGGCTTTTAAAATCTCATTAACAGCAAGTTTCCCCATATGGCATATGCTTGTTGGCAGGTGAATTGAGAAAATAACGGTAACAGTATAAAACCATGGGGTTCTTTGAGAACCAAGAGTGAAGGATATCTGCTGTTGTGCACTCAGTGAGGCTCATGACATGTGTCAGACACTGAGGTCTGTACACTGTTTCCATTAGAAAATAATCTGATCAATTATAACGTTATTCACTGATGTGTTTATGGAACTGAAAATGATATGCCACAAATACTGTATTTTGCAATATTACACACAAAAAAAACATGTAAAGCAATCAAATTCGAGCAAACCTCATTTTGTCCATCCTTGAAATATAAAATACCGTCATTTAACATTCATGTGTAAAAAGTTGTCAGTTTCACACATAGACCATGAGGGTTTTTTTGTATAACATCTTGATATAATGTCCTTCCATAATGGACAGGTAATCTCTGTGTAATATTGGTCTTTAAATATCTTTAAGTATATTTACATAGTAGAGGTTAACAAATATCTTTATGTTTTATAGACACAGTTCACATATTTTTTGTGTGCACCAACTATAATTGGCTTTGATATGTTTCATCTCAGGACAATAGAGTGCAAATTATAACTGTCATGAGAGGAATTGCAGGAGTAGCAGGGATCTTGTAGAACTTAGACGTCTCTTTTCTTATTTGTCATTGGGTATATTATAAATTCAATGCAATAAATATTTTAAATAGCTTCCTTGAAATTGTTGTGTTGTATAACTTCTGCAAAGTTACTACTAACCACTTTCTCTATAGGTTGTTGCAGTCAAAATAATTTAACCAGAATTACGCAGTTAAGCATTTACATATGCATCCTGCAGTTAGACTTAGTTATTTACTACTTGGTTTATAGATTGCCTATTGTTTGGTTATTTTTAACAGACCCTACTTTGTAATTTGTGAGTCTTAAGTCCTTAGTTCTAATATCCTCTATCGTGTAATTGATAATGACCTGAAGGCAATTTTGTTTTCTGGATTTAAGCCTCTTGGAGAACAGTAATTTGAAGTAATTTGAAACCCCTAGTAATTTAAGATTTGACCGTTTAAAGGGGTAGGGCTTGGGGGCTGAATTCTAAAGTATTTAACGTTCGCCTTGCTAGCGTTGCGGGTTTCAGCAGCAGCCTGTTCTCGTCAGGTAGGTGGACCAAAACGCTCACTTCGTCCTATTGGTCGCTGAGATTGGCGGCGCGCTGTGGGCGGGGATGAAGGTACCACATGGAGTCTGAGCTGCTGTGTATCAGTGGATGCTGGGACTGGTGGAGCTGGATGATGACCGTCGAGGAGCTGCAAACGACAACAGCATCTTGATTTGAACAGTTGGCTTGGCATTTTCTTTAGGAATGCTGGAAAACTTTTTTTATTTGTAAAAAGTTGTTCCTTTTCTTGGGGGTACACCCACGTTTTCTATGTAATATTCTTGTGCAAAGGTAGTTTTATTTGTATTTAAAAAGTGACTTCATTAGTGGAATCATGAAGGTACATCGACGAGACAGAAAACTTTTGCTGTCTGCAATTTTTCTCGTCGTTTTCCTATCATTCTCTTCTGTGAGTACTAATCCTCCAGTTTATTATGGACAAGTTGAAGAAAACGCACCAGTCGGAACCGTAGTGGATGGTTTACTTTTGCCTTTTGGACACGAATGCGGAGTGTCGATATATACGGGACTGAAAAGTGCTTTACAAGGGGAGGACGCATCACATTTTTCTCTTGTCTTTTCGAGGGAAAAAGCGCTCATTCTGAAAACCACTAAAAGTTTTGACAGGGAGATGAAATCGTCGTATTTGGTAAATGCTCTTTTACCAGACTGCAAAACTAATTTAGTGACGATGAAAATTGAGGTGCTGGATAAAAATGACAATACACCACTGTTCATCAATAAAAATGAAATAGTAGAAATTGACGAATTAACCCCAGTCGGTACCGAGCTTGTACGCCTAAGTGCACAAGACAAGGACTCAGGAAGAAACGGTGCGATTATGTATTTTACATTTCCAAACAAAAACGTGCACGTGGTTCCCAATACGGGTCAGGTACTGCTTGTTAATTCTCTTAGTGCCCCGAGAAACATAACTGTTCCAATTTATGCAAAAGATCACGGAGACGTAGCCCTAGAAAGCCATCCGTTTCAGCTACAAATTGTTGTTAAACGCACGGTGTTCGCGAACAGAAGGAGACCGAGAGCAGTATCGGAAGAATTGTATTATACTGTAACGCTGTCTGAAGATGTAAAAGTCGGCGACATGATCTTCACCGTTCCTGATCAAAAGTTCGAGAAGAAGTGGTTCGAAGTGATATCGGAGGCAGATCCGCCCGTTCAAATAGAACGCGAAACGGGTCGTGTCTACTTAGCACACAGCCTGACATCCTCCACGCAGGTGATGGTTAAAATCCAAAACATCAGAGGTAAGACTGACTTGTCCTTTGTGCCTTCCCAACAGTGTCCATACATTATGATAAAAGTCTATGACAACCGAAATACTATAGTTTCACGTTCTGTGTGGTTTTCCTAAATTTTCATACGTTTTAAAGAAGTTATCGTCGCAATAAATGCGATGCAGAAAATTCACCTTAGGTTAGTCGAGCATGTTCAAATTTGGATGTATCGGGATACTGGTTATACTAGGCACTGCGCAAATAACTACCCGAATACGCGGGCATTGACTGCTCGTTTGTGTTGACGAATAGCGCAGGTCCCAGGTTGTGTGACAGATCGATGAATTACAATTTTTTTGCGACCTCCAGTCATATCTTTTGTACTAACCAGGTTTTCCCACAAATTCATGCAGAATTTGATTTGAGTAGACAGGACAGATAATGAATAAGTTTGTATAGGTTAACAAATCCAAACAGAGGATTTAAGCGCCTCTCGAGTCAGGTTGTTGAATCGCAAATATTCATATTGTCAGTATAGCACTTCATCACCAACTCGATGGTTTTGACATTCCCTTGTTGGTTGGTTTGGAGATTATCTCAGGGCGCTGAAATGTAAACAACATTAAAGCACACACTTATTGCTTATTTACTCTTAGTTTATAACACCCAACGCGTCAGGTTTATTGATGGCCGTGACGTGTGTACAGGTTTTGTGCGTAAAAGCATGTACTAATCTGACTAGATGAGATTATGGTGTCTACTTGGACCTGTTTTTTTTTTTTTTTTAGTTATGCAGTAGATTGGGAAACACATGGCCACCACATTGCAAAGAGAGCATCAGTAGAATTGTGGTTCTAGCCATTCACCTAATGGGGATACATTGTGACATGTTGTGTAAGCTGAAATAAGGATACCAACGTCACAGGGCCTAGTCAGAGTAAATATTATGACCCTGGTCACTAATTAGCAGTGTGAGTTTAGATTAAGTGGTTTGGGCCATGGCAGTCTCGTTTTGTTAATCAAGGCCTCAAATGTGAACCTACAGCCACTGTTTGTTTGGAGTAATTAGCAGTATTTACCCATCTGGAAAGCACAAGAGACACATGTTTTATTTATCTGAAGTACCTTGTCCAGGACAGGATGTATTGTGTGTGTAGGGGACAGGAGTGTTTGTTATTGTATGCCAAGGCCCTCTGCCTCATTATATCACTGCATTTGCCTCAGGGCCTGATTTCAGTCATGCAGTGGTTGTTTGGGAATTCAGAAGGTGAACGAGAATGACGTGTTTACTGGAGGAGTTTGGGCAACCCTGGGGCTCCTGATCATGTGTAATCAGCAGTTTCAGCCTCCTCTGAATTCACATTCACCAGACTGTCTAGCAGCTCACATCCACATCACCTCTGTTGCCATGTCTCTAGAATTCAGGACTTTTTTTTGCTGAACGTCTCCCATGACAGTTTTGTTTTCTGGGCATAATTTGGTGTTGTCATAGCTGGCAGCGTCTGACCAGCAATAGTGCTCCACTAATCCAGACAGCGCAGGGGACTGCTGTCAGCACCGTAGAGCCGGCCTGAGCGTACTGAGCGTCCTGAGTGCGGTCCCACCGCTGCCGAGCGTGTGGGAGGTGGAGCGGCTCGGTGCAGCATGGGGCTTCGTTCTTTCGAAGCTCAGAAGCTGCGGCTTGGCACAACATTTGCCGAGCTCAGTGCTCCTTTCCCTTCTTTCCCCACTTTTACGCTTCGCTAGCTTGTGCAGCCGTTTGAGGTCAGTTTAGACACACCACGGTGGGGTCCCAGGGGGCTGTGGGGTAGGAACATGTCCCGTCGGCTGCGTGTCTGCTTGGTCTTGTTCAGTGTGGGGATGCTGGCAGCAGGACCTCCTCCCCAAACGTGTGTGATGAAAGCAAGGGGCTTTTGGGAGATAATTATTCTGGAAACCATTGCCTGGCCTCACGCTGTTTGTGAAAAGTAATGCTTTCTCCTGTTTAGATGAGGAGATTAGATAAAGCAGAAGCATCTACATGGGCATTCTTGGTTACTCTCTTTTTACACTTTGAAGTTCTGCAGTCAAGAATGTACAGCAAAATATACACTATTGTACAAATTACTGAAGTAAAATAATGCAGGATTTCTTCATAGTTGAGTGTATATCCATTTAGTGATGGAGCTAATTGCTGTACCCAGGGTACCAGGAGTTCAGGCGTGTGCATGTTCTCTCCTGGTATGATGTTCAGGCCAGGGTTTCGCATGTTTTCTCTCAGTATGGCTGGCACCAGAGTAGTTGACTTACTCCAGTGTCAGATGCCATTTAATTAACAACCTCCTCATAGTGGGGGTTGGGGATGATGGCGTTAACAGTTTATCCTGCTCCATTACACACAGTAGCATTAGCATGCAGTGTGCCTCTTCAGAACCATGGGACAGCCTTCTAATCCCCATAAAGACCATCCCTGTGGTGCCTCTACTGGCTTGGTAAACACAGATAATGGCTTGCGTGCTGCATGTGTGGGGCCTTTCTCTGTGCTGTGTTCCTATCAGCACTTCATTGGCCCCTGTCAGGTAGCACCGCAACCATGAAAGCTGGAAAAGCCCTGGGAGGAGCAACGTGATCTTTCCAGGAACATGGAAGCTGAAAGGCTTGCCTGGGGTGACGTGGAGGGGATATTGGAGGGCGAGAAGAACCGTGTTGGGGTGGGCTGGGGATGTTTTTAATTAGGGGGGGGGGTGATGCAGTAAGGTGTGAATGGAGTAAAAATAAGAGCATCTGTCCCTCATTTCAGGTCCTGCATAAAGAGATATCTGTTCCCTATACTGAGTGAATCCCTATTAGATTTGCATCTGGCTAGAAATAATCCATATCTCCTGCAAGCTGATAAGATCTGCACCATGAGTAATTTCTGCATGCAGTTAGCAGACCTTTCCAGTCTGTTCATGTGTTCTCCATCTGCCCTATGCTGAGTAATTGTACATTTTCAGCTTCTGTTGCTTTTCTCGTGTCAATAAGCTGGAGAGCCTGGCGATGCAGTGGGGCTTGTTTGGGGTGGGGGGTCACAGGGTGTGGGAAGCCTAGTGCCAAGCTGGATGTGCTCACTTTAAGCTTCTTGTCAGAGTCTAGTGGTCTTTTTGTTGCTGAAGCTCCCAATTATCCCTCAGTCGTCCCTTGCTGTCGCCGGTGTCTGGCCGGCTGAGGGAGCAGAACGTAGGTGTAATTAGGGCCGCATGCCCTCTTGCCTCCCACAAGCTCTCAGTCATCCAGGAGGGCACCCCCTCCCTCACCCCGGCTGGCTCAAGCCGGGGCTGCACGTCTGGGTTTTGGAGAGGGCCGTCAGCTTCGATTACGCTCTGTGATGCACACTGTGAAGTGGGTACCCAGCAATAGCCAGAAAAGTGTAGAGGAGGTGGGTGGGGGGTTAAACTCTGGCTCTTCATTCCCCCTTCACTGCTCAGGGCTGCAGACTTCTGTAATCTGAACCGTGACGGTGATGATAAGTATTAGTTAAGCTCTGCTGTTCTCTGCATGGTGCTTCTTTAGGCAGCTTGGATGTCAGTAAAGGTTACATTACAGAAATGATGGTCGGGCATTATACAAAGCTGACCGCGCATTCCCATTTTCAAACTAGTGTTTGATCGGAGCGATTTCTGTGTGGTGTGAGAATGGAGCATTTTGCTTACGCTGTGAGTGGCTGATTATTCTGCTCACCCACTAAGAGGCAGCTCGGCCACGTGGGCTTTCCTGGAGGGTGACTTCCCAACATTGGACGTTAAGGCCACCAGAACCCATGCGCACCAGCCTCCATCCTGGAAGAGATGACGCTGCTCTAAATAGATAAACAGATCATCAATAAAATCAGCCATATCCTGTCATCTCACCCTAATGATGGGAAAACAGAGCACTGGAGTCTTCTCTGCATGAGTGCACTTTGGTGTCACAGACCACACGAGGGGTGGGAGCGCTCGCAGACTCTGCAGACCACCGCTGTCTCATCCATTTATTTAGCTCAAACAATTAGTCTTGTTCCCATCTGCTGTGTTTGGCCCGAGGATCAGCCTGTGATGCTGAGCTTATGCACCCTATAGACAGCCATTATAGGAATGTACATGAGAGATTTTGGCCTGCACTGAGTGAATCTGAAGGGAGGGTGTGAGGGAGAGAGAATGCTGGAGGATATTTTATAGTATTATATGGTATAGTAGTATATAGTATAGTATTTATTTTTGTAAGCGAGACACACAGTCCAGATTGCTGGGAAAGACACCTTGCTCTGTAATATCCGCCATTCGTCAGAGAGCAAACATGCGTAATGATGGTAGTCCATCAAAGGGTCTCCGCTGTCCCATGCTGTCCCCTGTTGTCCCCTGCTGTCCCCCCCACCACCCCCCCCAACCCCATGGGGGGAACCAACTGTTCATCCCACTCCTCTCTGCAAATGGAAATTCATACCAATGCAGACGTTGTTCTCTTCATTGAGTCATAATAGGTTATCGACTGGCAACACATCCTGGCCCAAAGCATTTTTAATGATGGAACAGGACAAGGTCTGAAGAGCCCTGTTTCAGCCACTCTCTCTTGGCCTGGGTTACACTACACCAAGCCTGGGACACACAGGGCTTCCAGTGCTCCCTGCCTTGCTGATCTTAATTCAGAAATTGGTCACACCAACAAAGATTCTGTTTAATTCCTGAAAAGGAACACCATTACTTTCCTCTCGCAAAAGTAACTTTCCTCTCGATCAAAATCCTTCACTTCTGCTATGAAGAAAATTGCAGGTGAAACACTGTCAGTTTAAAAGCACATCCTAGATTTCAGTAGCAAACTCATTTATCTGAATTGGCAATGTGCATTGTTAGTAGACTGTCAACACATTAATGAGATTCTTAAAAATGAAATGAATAGCCCCCATGGCTATCAGAGTGGTGAGCTCGAGGATGGGTGAATGCTGTTTCATTAGCCAATCAATACAAAGCGATTGTTCTCCACTGTATGGAAACTGCAGCTGCAGAAAAACGCTGTACATTGTTCATCATTGTGTAATAGTCCCTGGGAGAAGGAAGCGTAGTGCTTTCCATTACGAGGCCACAGAATGAATCTTTTTTAAAAGCTGTGGTACCCTTGTCACCAGGTTGCTTTTTCCTGCTGCACTGCGATCAGAATGAGATCTGGATCTTTCTTTCAGCTGGACAGGCCCCGTGTGCAATCCAGTCAGGCCTATGAAGATAGAACTATTTTAGGTTGGCCATTTTGACATGGTTTGTGTGATCAGCATGTTTCTCCTTGTCTTGTTGATGGTGGTGTTCAGCAAACTGAGAGCTTGCCAA
Organism: Sternarchorhynchus goeldii; assembly: GCA_028565775.1. Lineage (NCBI taxonomy): Eukaryota > Metazoa > Chordata > Actinopteri > Gymnotiformes > Apteronotidae > Sternarchorhynchus > Sternarchorhynchus goeldii. The sequence continues at coordinate 12,309,552 of JAOXYF010000008.1, forward strand.
AGCTCTGACTCATAGTAATTAGGTGAACTATGTTTACATCTAGTAGCTCCTCCCCATATGCTGGATGTTTGCAAGGTCCTGATTTTGGCAGTATATGAGGAGAAATAATAATTGTTAAGCAGATACATACCTAATTGGACTGTTAAATATGTTTGGACTGGAGCTCAGCATTGATTTTGATTGGTGGCCCTCTCTCTCTCTCTTTCTCTCTCTCTCTCTCTTGTCCTGGTGAGATGGAAGCACATTAGAGAATGGCACAATCTCCCTATACAGTCTTCTGCAGCAATCCACATACACAGCTTGTGGTGAATGAACACCTGTGTTTCAAAGCCATGTGCATATAAACCATGCACCTACACTATGGTGTGCTGCTCTCTCTCTCTCTCTCTCTCTCTCTCTCTCTCTCTCTAACACACACACACACCAGCTGGCTATGGCCCTGTGCGTCAGGGGCATGTGCTGGTGTTGTGGGAGGTGACAGCAGAAGGAGGACACTGATGAAGAGTAAGTTAGACATGGGAGGGGGAAAATCAACATGCGTGGAAAGTTCCCAGGCTGCACACTGAGATGGGAAATCAATATTATTTTAGTGTGGCAGTGAGAATCCCTTCTGGGTTATTATTGATTTCATATGGGACCACAATACAGACCTTGATAATCATTTACATATTGCTTTGTTGTCCTTCCATTCGAGATGCCAACTTCAAAGGGTAGAAATAAGCTGCCAGTAAAAGGGGCTCATTTAAAGATTTAAAACAGCTGAAATCAGTTAAGCAAATATGCAAAGAGCTCTTTGGGTGACACGTGGCAGAAAATCAACAAATGCGTTCAGTTGGAGGCTGTCTACATGAGAAGAGCTCAATTAACCTTACAAAGATAAATTATTTATTTATTAGCCTTGTTCACGAGATTCTGAAACACCCCGTATAGGTTTGGGAGAATGTGAGAGAATGTCTTGAGTCACACTAGAGTTCATTGAATGTGAGATATAGGGTATGGAGTCTGGTCACAAACTCAAGCAGAACATTTCAGCAAAGAGGACACAGTTTCACATTAAACAAGTTTGCTTTCATACTGTTATACAACTGCTTATTTATTGATGACAGTGTTCAGTATTTGATTACATTACTGCCATGTATGAAGTTTTCTTGACTAAAGAAATTTCACTGCTGCAGAACAGGGGAAACAGTCACTTTTTTTATCTAATTAAACACACCCTGGAACATACATCAAAAACACATCCAGTCAAGTGTTGCAAGTGAGGGAGTTCTCATTGCAAATCTCAATTAAAACAATGAAAGTTTGTCAGTTTATTAAAATTAGGTCACCAAGAGAGCACAAATGATGTTAGACAAAAAATGCAAATGAGAAGCAGCCACAGTGGATGTTTTGCAGAATGTGCTGTTGATGGAATAGACTCAGACGTGTAGGTAGGTACATTAAAGCTCTGGGAGAGGAGGTCCAGCAGCGATTGGACACGCTTCTCTTTCCCACACGTATCTCTTGCAAACCTCCCACTCTCTGAGAAGGAGAAAATGTTTCTGAAGCTGGCCTCAGCATGGGAGAAACAGGTCCCAGTGATTTACTTGACATGGTCTTGTCAGACGAAAACTTAATGGAAATCATTTAACCTATGTGTAACCCTCTGTTTGAAAAACAAACAATGTGACGCAACTCATGGCTCGTTTGGGTAGGGGCAGCGTTGGGTAGAGTGTATAGCTATAGGTGGACCTGGACAGTAAGGCTGTGGGTATCTGGATAGCAGTCTCCTTGGTCTTAGTCATTGTCACACCATATTGTCACTGTGTTCTCTGAGAAAAAAAAAACTCACAATTAGCACTCTGAAAGAAGACTATGTTAATTAGCCATATAAGAGTGGTGAGGAGAAACGGGTGGGTATCCCCACATTCCTGCTGTCCTTCCACATCCAGCTCTTCTCAGTCCACAGCGTACCAACCCCGTCCTCCGTGTGATTATAAAGCATGATTCATAGCTTGATACAGGGGGTCACGTCTCTCCTCCTGAATGTTGTTCCTGTATCTCCTGAAGAAAGGATTATAGGCTTGCGTCTCCCTGGCAGCTCAGATGTTTCTCCAAGTAGAACATCTCCTTGCTCTGGAATGTTAACGATGGCACCTCATGCGTATCAGGCCAGAGGATGCTCGATGCTACTGACACGCACGTGCCCGACCTTCCCTGCGCGCCCGATCTATGCCGCATCCCGCGGAGCCAGATTGATTAGTGGAGATGCGATGGGAGAGATGATTGCAGTGCTGTGATGCTTCAAGCCAGACCAGATGAGCGTCGGGCAGAGAGTGGAAGCTGGGGGGCTTCCCAGCTGGCTCTGCTACGGTGCACCACAGACAGTATCACCAGGCTGATTCTCCACAGGGCGTAAGCATGGCCCCAGGCTGGGGGTCTCCTAACAAAGAAGAACCCGAGTTGCCTACACTTACTTTGCACTTCACCATGTTACTCTGCCTAGCTGCATATTGTGGGCTCCGAATTTCTCTGTTTGATACCATTATTACATCATTTTACAGTTCAGCTCCCTGATAGAGCTAGTAATGAATTATTAACAGTTTTTATTTCATGAACTATTTATAATATTAACAACACATTTTACATTAATAAGATCCGTTGGCTTTAAGGAGATAGTTTAGGGCTGTCACTCTGTGTGCTGTCTGTCAGTATGCATATATGACTGCATAAACACCGGGTACCACAGCAGTTTTAAAGTGAGCTAATGACCTCCTTTTGTATTTTAAAGAGTGAGTTCACCAGTTCACCACACGGGACATTAAGGTCAGTCCAGCGTGTGCTTGATTTATGAAAATGCAGGAAAAAGACCCCATCAAAGTGTGAGTGTATGTATGTGTGGGTGAGTGTGTGAGTGTGTGCATGTATGTGTGTGTGTGGGTGTGCATGCATGTGTGCGTGTGTGTGTGTGTGTGAATGCATATGTGTGTGTGTGTGTGTGTGTGTGTGTGTGTGCAAGTGTGTACATGTTTGTAGACAGAGTGAGTAAAGTGAGTCATGGAGAAATAATTAAAACTGTTGTCACATTTGCTCATCTTGGAAGTTGTGAAAAACTGGCATTAAATGAAAGCACTTTTGTAAACGTATTGATTTCACCGAAACAGCAAGTATTCCTGGAATTAAAGATTAACCATCTGCACAGTCTACCACATCTGATATATTTAATGCTTTCACAGCTAAGGTATGTTTAATTAACCGCCAGCCTAGTCATCCCACTCATAATAAAGGGAAGATTTTAAAAAGGAGAAAAACCAGAATGATATATTGGATTACATTCATCAGCACTGCTGCATGTATATCCAGGCAATGAGAAATATTTCAAGCATTTTCCCAGAGGATGTGCTGTTCTGGGCTTTAAACGTCTATAATCATTTTAATAGCGTTTATGTACCAACATGCTGTAAGCTGTCAGTTAGTGCACTTTCATGTGGTACCAGATAGATGATTTAGCTCAAGCACTGGTACTTGTGATCGAGTGTGAGTCCTGCCAGCTCTCACCGCACCGCACGCACTGATTACACTTTCCAGTTGCGGTCCGAGGGGCCACAGAGCCGACCTGTGCCCCTCCCCTCTGCTGCTGATAGGAGGGCTGCTGGTAGGGGGGCGGGAACATGGAAGTGGGGCGTGGGGTGGGAGGGTGGTTAAAGGGGAGTGGGGTGTATGGTGGGGGGTGGGAACAGGGGAGTGGGATGGTAGGGTTGGGGTGTCCTGGGGAATTTATGTTCCCTGTCAAAGGCCTTTCATCTTCTACTGCACACTGTAATAATTGAACGGCACAGTTGTCACCATTTGATAGCACTTTTGCATTACACTAGTCCCTGTCATCAATAATGCAGAGCTTGAATAAGACAGCATTCATTACAAGGATCAGAGATTTTCTCTTTAAGTAGGACTAGTCTATCATTTTTTTGGCCCTTATTTTTCTCCAAGCACACACAGAAGAATCCTGGCACACTTTTCTTCCTGTTTTTTATTTTTCATTTTATAATCCACTCATACAGAACAGTGCGTTAAATTGGTGGACTTGCAGAACTACGGCTGTTTCTCTTTTCCTTTGTGCCTGCTGACTGCAAGCCTATTAAAAGCGTCTCCCGTGGTGAGCCGTGTTAGCCGCTCTCCTCCGCCTGTGGCCGGTGGGAAGCTCCGGTCCAAACGCATTCCAGCCCACGGCCTCGTGGGGCCCGGCGAGAGGGGGGTGGTGCTGAGGGAAGGATCCAAGCGAGGCCTGGATGTTGTCTGGATGCCCGTGGTCATTACGCCTCCTTGGGCTGACCTGTGGCCGGGGGCTTCAGAGGCTGAGCGACCCACCTTCCGTGCTCCCGCAGGGCAAATGGAAAACACGTGGCCTGGGGCCCCTGTAGCCTCCGAGGAGCCTCCTCTCATCCCATCTCTCAAGTCCTTACACACCCAGTCCTTTAGTGTTGAGCTTTGAACAGAGGTTCAGCAAAATCGTGTGGAAGACTATAGGGAGGCTGCCATGTTCTCTCTCACCTCTTGGTCTCTGTTTCTTTATCACATCATTAGTGGCTCATTACTCCTGAACCACATAACATCCTCCTTACCTTGTACTGATTATATAAACAGTTAGTTAATTATGTAGGGAAGTGCATGTTTTCCTGTCCAAAATAAGTTAATTTGTACCTGAATCTGTTTGTGGTAGGGAGACTTCCAAAGCTGTTTTGTTTTCAATTTTTAAACAAAATTATTTCAGTGGTTTATGAATAAATGAAAGTGAATGAAGAGTAAAACACTGATGCAAATTGAGCACAATAGGAATTATATTCCTAGAGTCTTACAACACAGAAGAGCATTTTTTCAGTTTGCTTGCTTTCATGATTGTACAAATGTACAGATCTCCATGAGAAATGTACAGATCTCCATGAGAAATGCTACCCGTGGCTGTGTACGTGGCTGCTCTGCACCTTTGCGTGTATGTGTGCGTGTACGTTTATTACAACATTTGTACTGAGGATCACCTCGCTAAACTCCTGTGAGGTGGTGTATGTGTGAAGATTACTTCATTTCCCCCTGAGACAAAGGAAGCAGGCCCTTTTGTTAGCATGTGCTTCTTCCTAACCTCAGCATGCGCTGTGACGCGGGGACCTGCCTCTCACTCTGTTTGCGTTTCTGAGTGAGGCAGCGTGAGAGAGGCAGGAACAAGGCCGTGTGCTGAAGTCTCTGTGAAAAGCAGAGGAAGGAGCATTTCCTTGCTCCTGCTCCCTGGGGCAGGGTGTTTCAGCCCGCACGGCCTTTGAGGAGGAACTGAAAGGTGGGAGCACAGCTCCACGTGAAAGAGGCGAGGATCCCCAACATAGACGTGCGCCGTTAAACATGCACACGTGAGCCACACTCAACTGAAGTTGTGTGCTTTAGTCAGGAGATACAGCAAGGTGCAGCCCATCGCACCCCAAAACACTCCCACACAAACACACACACACACACAAACACACACACAAACACACACACACAGGCACATACACACACAAAGCTCAACTCATGTTGCAGTGAAAAGTGTCATTTGAGTGTGACATGGTGCACATCTGTGTGCCCCCAGCCCCCCTGCCTATGCCACAGTTGACACACACACACACACAGGCCCTGAGGACATCAGGTGGTGTGCTGTGTTTGGGAAGGCTGTCTGATGTGTGCCTTGATGGGAACGTGTAAATTGTTTTGTGCTTTGCACATTTTCTGTTGTTTTTCCCCATAGTTTGGAGAGAGAGTCTATTTAAAATTTCTTTAAGCAAACAACTTCTGCCTTCATGCATAAACACAGTTTTGATCATTCCAAGCATGTTTGTTATACAAAAGGCATGTATTTAATTAATAGAGGAGTGACAAGTAGCAGATTTCTTAATTTTGAATATGACTGTTTATAGTATAAATCTAAATTTATAACCGTTTAAACATTCAGACTCCAGGATACACACATACAGCAAGTGAAATCAGTGAATATAATCCAGTGAATATAGAGGTTCTGAAGGGAACTGTGTGTTTTAAACCATTTCTTGCACTTCCCAGGTTCTCACATTTAATTATGGCATGGAAGTCAATTCTTGGGTTGGAATAGCGTCTGAATGGAGCATGAAATTGCTGCGGTAGATTTGGGGCTGTTATCTTGGGTAAGCTTTAGCTGAACACACATATTTGCGGTGAGTAACAAGTCCAACCTTTGAAGTTGTGCTCCTAGCGAGCACGAGGGGCCTCTTTGATGTTCTCTGCTCCTGCTCTGTGTTTGTACTGGGACAAGCCTGACAGGGAGAAAGAGAGTTGGAGAGTAAGTGAGAGAGTGAGAGAGAGAGAGAGAGAGAGAGAGAGAGAGAGAGATACAGATGGGGAAAGAGAGAGAGATCAAGAGAGAACACATTAGATACCTCCAGGTTTGAGAGCTCTCAGATAAAAGAGAGTGTAGCTGCCTAGTCTTCTTATGTTGTACGCGACTGCTGTATTTGCTTCAGGTCTTCCAAAACAGGAGGCCTCTGTGGTGGTAGAATGAGGGACAGACTGGTGGAGAGTCAAACAGGGAGTCAAAGTCCAGGCTGAGAAGAAAGGAAATCCATGTTTTCTTTGCGAGTCCTCCTGAATGTAAAATTTCCAGTCCTCAGAGGCTTGCCTACCTCTATCTGTAACTATATTTAGTCATTCTTTTGGCCTAAAGGAGCAGCTTGCCCATCTTCCATCCTTCACTCCCTCAGTGGACACATCTAGGGTTTCACAGGGTTTCTGGGCTTTCCTGACACTCTAGCATGAACCAAAGCTTCCCACAGTTGAACATTACATGCCTGCACTCAGGAGCTCTGACAGTTTACTCCCTCCTGGACACGGGTGAATGAGGAAGGAGATGGATTTCTGTCTCTCCTTAGCACCACTTTTCAGTAGCTGTTCGCTCTGGCTGACCATGGTAATGAAGGGCTGTCAGGTCATTAGCTCACTGGTGAGGTTATTAAAGTAACTCAGAAAGGAGCTTTCACAGAGCAGGAGCCCATAGACACAGGCCTTGACATACAAATGGGTGGGACAGGGCACTGAATATAATGTTTTATCAGTTAACCCCCTAGTTTGAGGAGTAACTGGCAGTCGTCTGTCAGGGCATGCATCACAGCATAATGAGATTGTTTATGTGTGTGTGTGTGTGTGTGTGTGTGTGTGTGTGTGAGAGAGAGAGAGATAGAGATAGAGAGTGTTTACATGTATGTGGATGTGTGCAGGGAGACTAAACCCTAACCCTGTTCCTAGTGAACGAAAAGGGTTCTGTGGTTCTCCTCAACCTTGATTTTTAGGATGACAGCTGTTTGTATTTCTTGGTTTTCTCACCCAAGACTCCTGCTTCCCCACTGGAAAGGCTGAAGGTTGTCTACATCTGTCTCTACCACTTCATCTCTGCTTTCATATCATTTCTTGCTTCTGCGTGTGTGTGTGAGTGTGTGTTTGTGTGTGTGTGTGTGTGAGTCTAAGTGCACACTACAGTTGTTTACTTATGGCTTCCTGTTGATTGCCTCAGTAAGTAAAGTTGCTGTTTGATAAAAGTTTCATTTGGGAAACCTGGTCTGTAACGTGAACACAGGGAGAGACTGCTGTGACATGAACACAGGGAGAGACTGTTGTGATGTGAACACAGGGAGAGACTGTTGTGATGTGAACACAGGGAGAGACTGCTGTGATGTGAACACAGAGAGAGACTGCTGTGACATGAACGTACCCCAGTGGGTTCGCTCAACATGCTCCTCATTCGATGTGTTCATTTAGCAACAGAAATGAGAGGAAAAGATATTCTCATTTTGTTCCATAAATTGCTTTGAGTTTTCAGTCAGTCTGTATGCCTGATAAGTCCTCAGTATCCTAGTAACACTCGTGCCGTCGTTGGGTTTTCTGATGGCTGGCTGTCTCGTGGGGCTCAGTTTATGACAGACGTTTTTCCATTTATGTGAGAGACAGATGAAGGACTGATTTCCCACTCTGGAGTCCATCTGTTCTCTCCAACTCGCCTCCAAAGTGGCGGCTGGGCTCGGAGCCCCAGACCTCGACGGCCCTGCCTGGCCCTCCAGCTGCCCCAACAGACCTCCCTGGATCAGGGCCAGAACATAGCAGAGCAGGGCCCAGCATCCTCTGTTGTCCCCTGGCCGTCCACACCATGCGCCTCTCCCTCCCCGCTGCTCCAGGCCTGCTGGCACACACTTTGATTCGCCGTGCTGGAATAGAAGCCCAGATATGTCATAACGTGATCTTGAGAGAGCCATGTGCTCATGCTAAAATGACAGTTCTTCAAAAGCTCTGCATGGCTTTTTTTCCTCTCCGCATTGGGTGTGCTGTAATTGGGCAGAGCCGATGGTCCTCGCTAGCAGCCCGAGCAGAACTCAGACGGCCCTTTCCGAAGCACAGAGCCTGTTTTTGCGTTTGCTGCTCTTGCACTCTGACACAGCACCACAGGCCTCACCATGCTCTGTTTTCTCATGCACCCACCTGTTCCCCGCATGCCCGCCTGTGCCCTGCATGCCCCTGCATGCCCCACAAACCCGCCTGTGGCCCGCACGCCCACCAGATCCGAACGGGTTACCGCTCTTCCGTCCAGAAAGTTCTGGAACGACCAGCTCCCAAACTCGCGACGGTTTGAAGAGTTCAAGAGGTTTGTGCCACCTTTCAGCCTCATTGTAAGATACTACCGTGAGTGTGAGAGGGTTGGGGAAGTGTGTGGGTGAGGTGTACTGCACCCTGGCCAGCTTGGTCTCACAGGTGAGAGGAAGGCGAAGTCTTAAAGTCAGCATCACAACTGACAATGCAAGTTCCGTCTGATATTTATATGGCTTTTGAAATCTTGTAATACACAAAACGTGAACATGTCTTGCAAGTCTCTTGTTGATTTTTAATTACCTCAGGTGTACAGACTTTAGGTGAGGGGGGATGTTTGTTAAGGTGAAAATTAAATGCTGCTAAAAGAATTTTTAAATGATTTTTCTTACTGGTAAACATCATTACCCCACTCCTACTGTTATCTAGGCTGTTCTTGGAACTGTCGCGTATTCTGAGGTGTTAACTGGCTTTTGCTTTGTTGAACTGCGGCAAAAGCATCTGACAAACATTTATGTTGCCTGACAATTTACTTTAGAACATCACATGAAATATAATGTAAAAGGATATGTAAATAAAGAGCATCTTGGCTAATCGATGGCGATTACAACTCTTGCCCACTCTATGTAAGAGTGCCTCTTCACATCTGTGACACTGGGGATTATTGTTATTGAAAATACACACAGTGCAAAACATTTCAGATAAAAAAGAGCAAAATATAAATAAAACAACTAGCGTTGTGTTTGAGGGGGGTTGGAGCTCAGGCTTTTGCATAGCATAAGAATTTGTGGGATTCCAAACATGCACAACTTCTTTTGTTGGCAGCATCACATCCTGCAGGAATCACATTACTGCCTTTCCAATTTCAGAACTGGGATGCATCCCGAATGCAGACGACTCTTTCTCATTTGCTCTCTCCCTTCTCCTTTTCATTCACACACAGAAGCAAATGATGATATGCACATAACGAGTTCATGTAACAGAGGAGAAGTGAGTGAATTTGGCTCTTTCCCTCTGGGCTCTCCTAGTCTAGCTCAGCTAGTCTTTAACTTCCCAGTCAGAACATTCTTTTAATGCTTCTCTTTTTTCAGTCTGAGAGATAATATAGTAGAACCCTTTATGAATGTGCTGCAGAATAAACCTACAGTGAAAAACGTTTCTTATTTGAGCTTATTTCATCTTTAATTATGAAGTGCAATGAAAGAACATTCCGACTGAATGGAGTAAACATTCGGTGCCATCTTCATTAAATCACGCCGCACTCTCTGCTCTCTGCTCTCTCTCTGCATGCTCCCTCCCTCCTGTGCTTCTATTTGCTGTGTGCCACACTTCACCGGCCTCAAAACATGGAGGATAATGAAAAAGGAGGGCCGTGTGGAGCGCTCGATCGTCAGGGGAGGTCTCGTTTACGCTGCGGCGCAAGGAATAGGTGGGGTTGATGGGGTTGCCTGCCCTCTCAGAGAGTCAGGGTTCTTTACCTGCCACTGAGTAACCCCCCAACACCCCCACCCCCAACACCACCCCACCCCCCTGTGGCACTGAGTGATATGAAGCCCCTGTCAACACGCGCTCATGGAACAGGGTGAGAACAGGACCCCCATGCCTCAAAAAGCATTGGCCAGCATGAAAGATGGAAAAGTGGTAAAGATCACAGCCGGTGCTTCTCTCCTGCTGCTGTGTGTTCCTGGCTTCAGACTGTCCATGCAGTCAGCAGTTTAACCACCAAACAACTGATCATAATGGGCCTTTTTCAGTCTCGCTTTCATTTCTGCACCTCACCATTTCCACTCCCATTACTTGCTGCTCTCTGTTAATTCATGTCATATTTCACTCTGACATTTGCTTGTATCCTTTTGTCCTACCGCTCTCCCATTTACATTGTGCTTTTTTCCCCCTCTGTCAGCTTTTCCCGTAGGTCGGTGCATCACAAGCAAATTCTCCTCCTGTTTTCCACAGGCTGGTTTATATGTGAATAATGCATATTTTGCTTTTCCCGAAAGAAGGAGAATCCCCTTCATCTCCCAGACTTGTGCATGAATTACCTGAAATGGCCAGAACTGCCTTCACGTTGAAGCTGTGGCTGCCTGTGCTGTTTAACCCACAGCCGTTGTCCCGCGTGTGGGCCTGTGTAGAGTGTGGACAGGTCACCATGTTCCCCCAGGGGACAGCGCTAATCGAATATGAGCCTCTGCCCAGCGGCCGTAGATCTCCCTCGACAGGTAGACAGGGAGCGCCCGTGGGGCGAGAGTGTGGCTGAGGGGGGTGGGACACGTGATTGTGCTCTGTGTGCGCTTCCAAATCACTGTCGGGTGACTGGAACCCGTCTGTGCCTTCCTTTCACTTCCAACCCCCCACACCCACCCCCCCTCGGGGCAGAGGGGAAAAACCAGGAATGAGGGGGAGAAAGCAAGGGAGAGAGGGGGAAAAGCCTCAGCAGGACTCTGAACATTCAAGCGTTGGTTCTGGAGGTTCGAGGACACAGTGGAAGAGTGGCGGCGAACTCAGAAGCACCAGACTGCCTGCTTGCTGGGGCCACTGCATACATTTCCTTTTCAAACATGAATGCATTATTACAATGAAGAGAAGGAAGAGAGTGAAGACGGGTGTTCCTCCAGTTGTGGTTGTGCTTTATGTCTTTGAGACCTTCTTAGTTGGAACTCTGAGAGTAAAGCTATGGCAAAAAGCAAAACAAGCAAACAGAAATATTGCTCTCTCTCTCTCTTTCTCTCTCTCGCTCTCTCTCTTTTTCTCTTTCTGATTTCTTAAGTGAACATAAAGGCTGGTGCATTCACAGTGACAGTCTGGCATGGTATTATTAAAATTGCTAGACTTATTATTGTTCAGCAAAATATTCATATGTGAAAAAGATGTTTTCATTGAATATCGTTAGTGCTCAAATGAACAATGCAGATTTTGGTCATTTAGATTGTTCTTGTTCTCACTGATGGAGTCTAGTCCCCGTACACATAGCCAAACCAACCCAAGTAGTCTGAAAAACAAGGTGCGAGGAGTGAGTCATTTGAAGCCAGGATGCACTGGTTTGGTGTCGTGTGGGGTGTGTTTCCGAGACTCAGTAAGCTGCAGGTGCAGCCAAACAGGGTGGACACACAGCCTTTGTTGAGTGAAACTACACAAACACAAGCTGGCTCTGTCATCGGAGCGGTGGTGGAGAATCAAAGCCTTCTTTCCCGGGCTAGTGAGACGTGGAGTTTAAGGAGCGTAGTGGCGGCACTGAGAGATCGTTCCAGCCGGGTGTTGAAATGAGGGTTAACAGCAGGAAAGAAGATTCTGAGCACACAGACGTTCCCTCTCCAGGAGAGGTGAGCTGTTGTTGTTAACTGTTATTTGATCTGCTAACTCTGCACTCTGTGGGTCGGAATAGGTTCAGATTTTCACGATGCTACAGAATCTATTGAGATGTTCGAGGTTCCTACATAGGGGTAGGAGTTTTAATAACCTCCCTGAGACAAAAACATGGGGGTGAGAGGGCGCGGTTGTGGTGTTGGACACGACAGGGTGCTGACAGCTCAGAGGTGCCGTGGTGGTTCTGCTTGTATCACCCCAAACACGTCGTTTTAATGCCACACACTGATCTCGTCCAGAACAATGGCTCCAGCTTTTGAAGGTCTTGTCTGAAAGGCAGGGCAGGTCTGAGCCACCCGTTCGGCCCTGGCTGTCATCACCGCGTCCCCATACACAGCTGAAGGTGTGCCGGGGGGCCTCGTGCTGAACGGTGGCGGGTGGAGCGACTTCCATGAGCCGATGAAAGGATGTGTGATGGATCATGGTCAAGTGACTTTTCCATTGGCCAGTGGCCATTGGCGAACGCTTAGATCAGATAGGAGTATTGGTGCTAAGCGGCAGACATCCTGCTCAATCCCACACACCCTGCATGCTGAGCATGTGTGTTTTTGTGGGGTCGTCCAGTTGTTGTTTAGTCTGTACAGAAGCACTCTTTGTGTGTGATATTTCAGGGCATGATTTGTCTATGTGTGGGCAGCTCCATGCGAGTTGCTGGGGCACATGGCTGGTGGAGCCTCAGTATCTCTCTCTCTCTCTCTCTCTCTCCCTATGGGGCTACTGCATATCTTCTGGAAGTTCCACTGGCTGAATGGGAGGCCAACTGGCAAAGTCTCCTTGATGCCCAGAGAAGCACACTCACACAGCCCAGACCCTAACACACACACACACGTACACAGAGGCAGACTTAGCCTGGAGAGACACACTCACACAAATGCAGCCAGGACTAACAGGATGCTTCAGCCTCTGCACTGTCCATACCATTCCCATAATGCACTTCAGGCACTGGAAACACACTTTAGCTCAGAGAGCGAGAGACAGGGAGAAATGGGCCAAAAGCTCCCCTGGCAAAGATGATGTGGCTCCTGTCTGACCCAATCAGATTGAATTTGTGCTGTCGTGGCAATGCAGGAACACAAGCACATCCACACACGCACATTTGCACACCAACACTGATACACACACACACACACACAGACGTATGAAGCCTGATTCCCTCTTAGGATGAGTGAGTCTGGCTCGGGGACCCTTCCCTTTGGATCAGGCAATTTGGGCTGAAATCAGGCCGCCTGTAGATGGACACAGGGAAGACTAACACTGTATCACCAGGCTCCTAGAGACAGAGAGAAAGATGATGAGAGGAAGAGAGACATGTAGAGAGAAGAGAGAGAGAGAGAGGGAAATTTTCTATGTTTATTTGAAACATTCCTTCTGAAAATGTTGTTTGGAAATTATGTCCACCTTCACTTTCCTTCTATATGTGTCTTTCTGTCCGTCTTTCTCTTTCTGTCTATCTCTGTATGTATCTTTCTTTTTTCTCTATGTCCCTTTCAGTTCCCTCCCACTGTATGTCTCTTTCTGTCCCTCTTTCTGTGTGAGTATCTTTCTGTTTCTGTGTGTGTGTGTGTGTGTATCTTTCTGTCCCTGTCTGTGTGTGTGTGTATCTTTCTGTCCCTGTCTCTCTGTGTGTGTATCTTTCCGTCTCTGTATGTGTGTGTGTATCTTTCTGTCCCTGTCTCTGTGTGTGTGTGTGTATCTTTCTGTCCCTGTCTGTGTGTGTGTGTGTGTGTGTGTGTGTGTATCTTTCTGTCCCTGTCTCTGTGTGTGTGTGTGTGTGTGTGTGTATCTTTCTGTCCCTGTCTCTCTGTGTGTGTATCTTTCTGTTTCTGTCTTTCTGTTTATGTGTCAGTGGTAAATTGCCGTCTCTTTGTTCTCTAACAAAACAAAACTGCAGGCTGTGGATAAACACAATCCTGTGAGAAGACAAAGACAAATATAAAAAGTTTCTGATGCAGGGCATAAATGAAACAAAATCACCTTTCATTTCTTTATTGACCAAGTGTGTACCTGGCTTAGCCTTTTGAGACCGGCTGTAGTTGTGGATTCTGTCTGCTGTGCAAGCTCAGCTTCTCGTGGGCTGCTCCAGGTCAGCTCTCTCAGGACTCTGGCCTCTCCCCCGCTGGCCTTCGGCTCTCTGATCTGAGCTCTGGTAACAAAGGAGGTGTGGATCTGATTGAACACCCCACTCTGCGCGAGCAGCTGCTTCCCGCTTTCCCCTGGGGAGAGACTTTTACAGCAATGTGAACTTTATTAGGGAGCTCTGCGTTAATTATCGAAGGCCAAGGGAAGGCTGAAAGACGAGCTCCAGTATGTTTGTTATTAGAGCCAGGTCAGAGAAGAAAGGAGTGCAGTGGGCGGTAATGGGAGGGGTGTGTGTGTGTGTGTGTGGGGGGGGGGG
>JAOXYF010000008.1:12335972-12347609 GCA_028565775.1 Sternarchorhynchus goeldii
ATTTCTCTCTCTCTCTCTCTCTCTCTCTCTCTCTCTCTCTCTCTCTCTCTCTCTTTCTCTTTCTCTCTCTCACACACATGCACACACACTCACACACACACACACATACACACTGCCTCTAATTGAGTTTCTGTGTTGTTCCGGCTGGAAGGGCTGAATTGCCCATGGGCTGTCAGATATGGGGTAGAAGATCCCTGCTCAGACAAGGAGAGCTCTTTCTCTCTCTCTTTCTTTCTTTCTTTATCTCTCTGTCTCCATTTCTCTTTTTTATTTCACCGTTCCCTACTGAGCCTAGCACATACGGTACAGAAAATGAAGTCAGACATGACTTTGTTCTGACCTGCATTAGTAGAGTTGAGCTGGGAGGTCAGGTTCTGCCAGAACCTGAACCTTAGACACTTTTAAATGGAACATTTGCAGATTCACCCAGCTGGTCATCTCCTGCCTACAGCGAGTGCTCCTTCCCTACCATCATATACAAAGATTGTTCCAGAAAATTGTTGTTTGTCTCTATGTTCGTATGTACTTATAGGATGTGTATGTAGGTACGTGTGTAATATGATGCTTTCAGGTGTACACTACAGAGCAATGTACATATGTGTGTGGGTGTAGGGGTGGTGTGTGTGTGTGCATGTGTGTGAGAGAGAAAGAGATAGACAGAACTAAACAGTGTGCACTGCTGCCTCCGGTGCTTTCTATTGAGCAGGGACGCATGCCCACAAACAGCCTCAGGCCTTTCAATCAGATCCCAGCCACTGAAATGAAATAGCATGAAAATATGAAAATAAATAGCATGGGAGAAAGAGACAGGAGCTGCAGCATCAGGATGGAGAAGGAGCTCCCCTTCAGCTGGGAGGAGCTTCCCGTCAGCTGGGAGGAGCTTCCCTTCAGCTGGGAGGAGCTTTCCTTCAGCTAGGGGTCCACATTCATCTAAGACATTTTTCTAGCCTCAGTGGAGGTTCTTAGAGGGTGTTTTTTCCTTGCATTTTTCCCCATGCAGTCTCACTTGTATTAGAGATGGCAGAATATGAAATATATATCACTTTTGAGCTTTGATACAATAAGAAGGAGAGTGGATTTGTTCAAGAGAGACAAGGACCACATGTGTGTGTGTGTGTGTGTGTGTGTGTGTGTGTGTGTGTGTGTGTGTGTGTGTGTGTGTGTGTGTGTGTGTGAGAGTGTGGGTGTGTGTGAGAGAGTGTGGATGTTTGTGTGCACATGTAGGCACATCACATACTGATGTCAGCTTCAAATCCACAGAACAGAGAAAACATCATTATGCTCCCCCTCCCCCAGCTTCCTCTTTCTCACTGGCCTGTCCAAAGCTTCATAAACGTGTGCCTGCCACTGTGTGCATGGAACCGTCGGTCATGTTTGAATACTATCGTGAATATATGCATGGGCAGCAGAGGCATGCCTGTGTGTGTGTTTGTGTGTGTGTGTGTGTGTGTGTGTTTGCTCATGTCGAAGGTAAAAGTGGGCCAGTCTATACGATCGTTAATTAGGACTCACAGCAGGCCCAGTGCAGGGGCTGTAGAGGAGCAGATGGGAGGCAGTGGTTCTTGCTCTCTGTATCCAGGGCAGCATCCCACAAGCCACACACACACACACACACACACACACACACACACACAATCTCAACACATCTCAAACAATGAGACCCTGTCTGTTTTACACACTGCCCCCTGTCACTGCCTACAAATTAGCATGCACACTAACACACCTTATACCAACGCCCACATTGCCTCAGTAGAACTGTCTGTCCTAACTATGTGTGTGTGTGTGTGTTTATGTGTTGGTGTGTGTGTGTGTGTGTGTCTCATTTTCTTTCTGAGTGGGAATACTGACAATCCTTTTCCAGTGCCAAGCATGTGACATTACTCACTTTTACTCTCCTTGATTTGTACCCTTTCTTTCTCTCTCTCTCTCTCTCTCTCTCTCTCTCTCTCTCTCTCTCTCTCTCTCTCTCTATCTGTCTCTCACTCTTTTTCTCTTTCTCACTCCCTCTTGTTCTCTCTCTGAAACCTCCTCTTGAGCATTTCAGTACGCGGTTCACTACAGGAGAGAAAAAAAAAGACAAAAGCTCTGATTTGAAAACTTAATTACACCCGTGGAAATGCATGTCATCTGCTCAACAATGAGATATACATTGTTGAGTAGTTAATTGGGTGTGAAAAGGGCTCTCTTTTTAGACCGCAACAAACGAACAGCTCCTATGAAGGAGTGGCGATAATGGGCCTTCACCCAGGCACTGTTCACATGTCATAAACACTTAACCCTGCGAAACCGTGACGACACTCAGGGGACACCTGCATCGTGCCAGTTGTCATGACAACTTGGCCTACGCTGTCACTCACTGAGGCACCTGGGAGCTTCTTCTGGTTTTGCATGTGTGTGCCTGTGTGTATGTGTGTGGGAGAGAGCTTAGCGTGGCCCGGGTGACACGTGTTGAGGAGGGACGAGGGACAGGAGCTGAAGGAATGCACTCAACCTCCTGAAGCACTGAGCAGTGCTACCAGCTACGAGGCAAAGTGGGACACGTGCACAGAACATCGACCTTTGTTATGGGCAAATCCAAAATCATTATCCTTATAACTTGGATGTGGTCTTGTATGTGGGAAACCAAAATACAGGCAGAAAACGTGATTCATAGGGATGTGGCAAAACAAATTTGAGAGTAACACGATGGACGGCAGAAGCCCAGATTGAAATTTACGACAACTGACAAACGACCGACAAAGAAAACTTGAAGACAAAGTTGTAATCTATACAAACAAATTAGGAAAAACTAGACACAGGTGGAAAAAATTGAAGGACAAAACATGAGACAAGGCAAGATACAGAAACTCAACTAAAACCGTGACTCCAGAGAGAGCTAATCAAGATAATTCACAGCCAAGTGCATAGATACAGACCTAGAAAAGTCTTTTTTTTTAATGGACACAGTCTCCCGTTAGCATGCTCAGAGCCATGTTTTATCAGTTTATCAGTTATCAGTTGTTCTGTGTTGATGCTATTTGCACATGATGCAACTGATGATTCATTGCTGTCGGTATGAAGGCAGAGCGCCTCAGAAACACGCTTGGTCCTGCAGCTGTCGAGCGAGGATACCTCCCTTTTTAATGTGCTTTACATATGCTTAGTCTGAGTTGGTTTCTTTTACACAATGTTGTCTCCAGTTTACTTTCTGTCAAATCAGTATGCAAATGTACAATGTAAAGTCTTGGTAAACACGATTCCCATCTTTTCTCCATGCTCCGCTTGCTCTTTTCGACTATAACAGCCTGTGACATCTCTTGTATTGATATTCAAATGAGTACAGAGCTTTGGACAGACTTAGAATGAATTCAGCTGCTATTTATACATAGAGCATATTATATTCAGTGCTTTGCCTCATTGCTGTTCAAGCTTAGCCAGGAATTACCAAGGCATACACAAACACATGTAGGCCTTGTGTATTCCATCACACTTTTGTTCTTCTGCAGCTCACGAACAATGTTAGTGAGAAGATCATGCAGTTGTTTTATTGTGTCACAGAGAGAGAGAGAGAGAGAGAAAGAAAGAGAGAGGGAGAGAGAAAGAGAGAGAGAGAGAGAATGAGTCCAGTCAGGATTCACTAAATGAAGAGGGAGAAGCCTGTCATGGAGAGAAAACTCTCATCCTAGATCCTCCCAGAAGGCCTTGTTATTTTCATCATCACTGAAAGGCCGGCAACTCTCCCTCTCATTGTGTGTGTGTGTCTGTGTGTGTGTGTGTGTGCATATGCTTTATCATCTCCTGCTTTAAGAGGCTGTTTGCCTCTATCTCACATTCTCTGGCTCTCAGAGGGGTGTTTATGTTCCATTAGGATCCTCTGGTAGGGTGACAGCTGCTTAAGGGAGTGTGGAGCTGTCCAGGCTTTGAGCTCGCCGGCCCCAGGCCCTCTACCGGTCAGAGGTGCAGAGACTGAGCCTGTGGCCCGTTAGCTGGCCAGGTGCTGGAGTCCCCCGCCGGGCTCTGATCCGGCCCGCTGGGTTCATCTGCGGCCCTGGCTGCGTGCTGGTGGGACAGAGGGCGTGAGGCTTGAGCGTCCCTGTGCAGCAGGACTCCGGGCCTGTCCAGGGAAAGCAGTGGACCTCCCGCGGAGGGGTGTAAAGGTGACACGCCATCCCTATTCACCCAGCAGGCTGCCCTCTCCACCACAGTGGACAGAGAGCACAGCTGTGTTTAAGAAAGGCAGCAAGAGAGATGCTGGAGTTTAGACCAAGAGCATTAAGTCCACTTCTAAAGAGGTTGGTGTCAGTTTTGTCTTTCTAGAGCGATGTCTGTAGATGCAATGTATAAATCTTCCATTGTGATTGTCATGAAGTCACAACGAAGCTTCTCTCTCTCTTTCTCTCTCTCTCTCTCTCTCGCTTGCTCTCCCCCTCTCTCTCTCTCTCTCTCTCTCACACACACACACACACACACACACAGATTTAGTTATGTAAACCATAAATAATCAATCTGATTTATCACTAGGCCCTGGTGGCTCAGTGGGGTGCCATCAGTCCTGTTGTGTGATTCAATTTATTAAAATATTTGTATTTATGTATATACCATGTCTTTCACTGTTACTACAGCTGCTTTGGTTATTTTTGTATAGACCTGTAATCAGGGTTACATAGTTACTGCTTGCATGTATCAACCTTATATAAACAGGATACAAAATGTATTCCATTATAGTTACAGAAAAAGGCAGTAATTAGATTACTGGTACATTAAAAAACAGGATTAAAATCAGGATTAAAATCAGGATTACATTACAATTTAACAAGAATCACTTACCTCTTTTCTCTTTCTTCTATTTTATTTCATTTTTTAATGTTGCCGAGCGCACAGTCCCTATGCACTGCTGCAGCAGCACTGAAAATAACCCACATTTATTGAAAGGTTTAAAGTGTGTGCCCTGCAAAGTGTCCCTACACTGGATGTGTTTTTGGGTCGTTACCTTCACTCCCTTGCAGTCTGTGGTGGGATGCAGCATGCATTTGTGAGAGCCTTCTGGTTCCATGCATGCTTTCCTTGTTTTCATGATCTCACATGACACATGATTTGAGTGCTATTGGCTTTGTTGGTCATGAAGGCAGGATTTGTTTATTGTGAAAAAAAAATATTTTTTTAGTGTTAATAAGGTATTTAGTTTTTTTCATACATGTTAAGTACAAGTTATTTTCATGAATCAAATTTTGTTCTGTGATTATTTGATGATAAACTGCTGATTACTAGAGTTTATACAGTCAGTCACCAGCATCAGATTTTTAAAATGGTATATTCACACTCAGCTCATTCCTATGTTCCCAGGGTGCTATGGTCCCCAGATATATATGGCACATAATGGGAACATGACAAATAGTCCTATGTTCCACATGTGGGATCTCCCAGGGTTCCTCAGAACATAAGGCTCTCAGACCATAGGACCTTCAGAACACAGAACCCTCAAAACATCCAACCCTCAGAATAAAGGACTCTATCAAATCAAAACAGATTTATTTACATAGTGCTTTTTACAACAGTCTGTCTCAAAAGCTGTCTCAAAGCAGCTTTACAAGAGTCCAAACCCCCAATGAGCAAGTCTCCCGAAGAAAAACTCCCGAAGAGAATGAGGAATAAACCTTGGGAGGAACCAAGACTTGGGGGGTCCCTATCCTCTTCTGGCCAAAATATATAAAGAATTACAAAGAATAATGAAATATAAGTAGAAATATATACTTCTTGTATATAGTTCTTATTCTTAAGAGTCCTAAACTTCTTAGTGATTACTGATAACAGTCCAGGGCCATGGAGATACTGCAGGGGGATGATCAGGGGTGATGAGTGAAGCAAGAACAGCTGGTTGATCCTCCATCCGTGTCCGATAAGTTGGAGATGGCTGGTCTGGGGCGGTTAGCAGGAGCTCGGTAAGAGTAAAGAGAGACAGTTAACTCTGTATGGGACCAAATATGGAACACAGGAAATTTAAACATTTCTGTAGTGTGGCAACAACTCTGGCACTCGCCTATTTCAGCTAAAAGGATAGAACCAGAAGGTAACACAGACTTGGGGGCGCCCTGAGACACTGGCATCAATCCACTCCCCCGTTAACTAACTGGAGTGATCTTGTGCAGCGGCGGGATGACTGTACCAACGTCTCAGTTTACCATAAAACCCTCTGCCCATGAACCCCCGGATCTGTAGTCTTTATCTAAGGGGACTATTAATTACCAAACACTAAACTAAATAAGTAACTTTTTAACCTAGATTTAAAGATTGAGACTGTGTCAGAGTCCTGAACATTTTCTGGTAGGTTATTCCATAGTTGGGGAGCTTTATAAGAAAAGGCTCTTCCCTCTACTTTCACCTTATTAATTATTTGAACCAGTAAGAAGCAGCATCCTGTAAAGTAGCATTCTGATCTTAATATACATGGAGGTTCATAATAGGAAATAGGTTCTCGCAGATAACCAGGAGCAGAGACTCTGCAGGGCTGTACATGTTAATAAAAGGATTTTACATAGCAAAGGCCTTGTTAGTAGTGCTGGACTTGGGGAAATTCATGTTTACACCTTTTATACATCACCTCATGAGTTCATGAATCTGCACAGATCAAACACAGGAGCTTGTCGTTGACCGACACTGAGGGACCAGTGTACCTAAACCCTGTCAGTTAATGGGTTAAAAAATTACCCAAAAGTAAGAGAAGATATTGGATTCTGTTATTTTTCATTTGAATTCGGTTACAGATACATTGTAATACGTAATCAGTCATTTGTAATGGAATATGTTTAAAGTAACCCTGTAATCCTGCATGCAGTGCTTGTTTGACTTGGTGGGACCTTGAATAAGAGTGAATGATATGGCTGTCAGTGGAGTTTAGGAGACAAACATTTCCCTTAAGGCACGTGGGCCTGCCTGCTAGGCTCTGCATGCTACCTTTAAATCCAGGTCCCTCAAAGGCACAGGAAATCAGAGACATGAAACCAGGAAAACAAGAGTTTAACAGGGACTTGTCAGGAATGCCCCACTCTCCAATCGGCTGTTTTCAGTCTTTCCCTCTCTGTCTGTGTTTCCCTCTCTCCCCCATCTCTCCCTTGTTCTTTTGTTGCACTCTGTGAATCTCTGTTGACATCTTTCAAAGCTGTTGCTGTGATAAGCCAGGAAGTACAGGAAACAGTGGGATTAGTCCTTTCGCCCCCTGCTACTTAGATGTGAAGTTTCCTCTTCTATTTGGCGTTGTCTCACTGTTGTGAGAGATGTCAAAAACAGCACAATGTAAGTGTGGAGACAAACAAACGGTGGCAAAACAAAAACACCAGCAAAAGAAACACCAGATATTTCTGTTTGTGATTGAGTCTCTTCTCCCTGTTCTGTGACTGATACTGTGCATTTGAGACTGTGACTCTCTCTGACACCAGCCGACTTCCTGAGAAAGTGCTGGGAGAGAGTGCAGTGAAGGCTTCTGCACACATGTCATTTCTCTCTGTGTAGCAAAGAGTCCTTGGGCTAAATGACAGCGGCTGAGAGGGAGAAGCGAGACAGATGCCTACAGATCTCACGGCTGCTTCATCTTTCTCTTTATCTCTAAAGCTCTCCTCACTCCCTGTGCGATTAGTCTCTAGGGCTGGGTGCTTTCAGTTGCTGTTACAGCCCCACAATGACGAGTTTGGAGAGATGGATTTCTTGATGTTTTGGGAGATTATAGAGATTGCGGTCAGTGTCAGGGCTGTCTTAAAAAAAGAAAAAATTGAAAAACAGTGAGAAATGTGTGTTATGACAACGCAAAGAGATTTTATTTAGACAGGTTTCTCAAAGTAATGAAAGCTTTTGAGCTGAAAGAATTTCTCTCTTATGTATTTCAGTTTGCAGCATTAGGAATATTAATTTGACTTGATCTTGTACTATTCCATATGTCATTTCTTCAATCTCTCTGTGTGTCTTGTTGCAGGTGATGTGTGGTACGTGTGCAGGCTGACCCTCACCATGCCAAGTCTAGCAGACCTTCAGTGGGCCATGTTCCCCTGCCCATACCTGGCTGCAGTAGGCCCTGATGCTGCTCCGGGCTCCATCGTCTACAAGCTGCTGGCTCGACAGGGGGGCGGCTCTTTTCGCGGAGCCCAGTTCCTATTGGTCGACGGTGAGCATGCCTCTTGCTATTGAAATACATTGACCTCCTTCCAGTTTGTAAATCTGTCAGTATATCTAAGAGGCCAATTCAATCTCTTCCTCACTTCATTAATATGCGAGGGAGGGAGGGAGGGATGAGGTGGGTGCGTGCAGCTGGACAAACACATGCATTGGCACTGCATGATTCATTGTGAGCCTTCAGTGAGTGCAGTTATTATTGAAAACATGAACTTCCCGCATTTAAACAGAGCTGGCCCCCATTCACCTGATACATTTGCTGTCACATCAACCGGAAGGGAGAGATGCTGTGTGGTTCAGCTGTTTTCTCTGTTTATTTGAATATTTTTGTTTTGAATTTCTGTTAGAGTGAGTTATGGCTTCATGCCCACACACACAGAGGGGATATGTCATTAAAACATCCACGGCTAATAAATAATGAACAGATTTCTACGATAATGATTATTGCCATTTCTGATAGATCATCTGCTGGGTTTCAGTGGTTAGGCAGCAAGCCCACTGGAGCATGGAAGGTATAATTACTGATTTAGATTTGCTACTTATAAAAATTAAAAACAATTTTAAGAGATCTATTTTAGGGTGGCTCCGAGCTATTATACATGCTGTTCTTACTCAGCAGTCCAGTAAACTGGAACAATACATTAGAGATACTGGTATTCAGTCATTAAATTGCTTATTTAGGCATTCTACCACATATTTGGAGTGTGAGATGGGCTGTGAAAATACAGCTGCTCTTCCTACCAGCTTCTCACCCTCTTCAGTCCTAGACACTTATTTTCTTCTTGATAGAATTGTGTGAGGTGTGTGTGTGTAAGAGAGTCAGGCCAAACACCTGTTAAGCTCTGGATTTAGAACCAAATTATCACCATATATAATTTTATAATGCTGAAGTGTTTCCATGGTAATTTATTCTTAGTTCACTCTTGTTTAGCGCTTGTATTGCACATACTGAGACACTAAAAGATACTACTTAAAAGACACTTTTAAATATTTTACTCAAAACTATAGAATATAGTAAATTACACAAACATTTTTGGTTGATTTATCTTCTTGAACTACCCAGATTTTGAAAAAAGTTTATGGCAAATCTTGCATTGCATGAGTAACCTAAAGGCAACAGGAGTTTGTTTTTTACATGTCTACAAGTGTAGATCTTATCTTTCACAAATTCATCTGATGTCCCAAACAAAATCAACAAGTACGGCTATCCACAGTGAAAGGAGAGCAGACTTGTTACCTTAGGGGTGGCATTGTGTTTATATCATTTACATTTCAGGTGAGTAACTGCAATTAACTCTAAGAAAAGAGATAATAAAATTGTAGAGATAAAAAGAGATTTCCCCCTTGCCCTTCTGTTTCTATTCTATTTCCTTCAAGCTTTGGTTCTCTACCAGAGGCCAGGAAGCATGAGGGTCCTGTGTAGTATTCTAGCTGTTCCCAGGACTGCACTTTATATATACATTGTGCTGCCTAAAAGTTTCTGAACCCTACAGCATTGGTCAGATTTTTGGTAAAAAATAACCTTATTAAATGTTAAGTTATACCCCAATTCACAATGCTGACATTTCAAATAATGGACTCGAACAAAAGAAATGGTTTTGTCATTCTTTATTTAAGAAAACTGGTTGATTTAAGAAAATCTTCAAATTTCATGGGTGCAAAAGTATATTCAGTTAATAGGATGTTGCACCTCCTTTCACATTAATAACCTCAACCAGTTTCTGTAGTGACTTGCATCTACTCTTGGGTTGGGGGGGTTTGCTGACTCTTTCTTGCAGAACGCAGCCAGTTGAGGTTGGATGGGTGTCTGGCATGAACTGCCCACTTCAGGTCCCACCACATCATTTCAATTAGATTTAGGTCATGATTTTGACTGGTCCAATCCAGAACACAAATTTTCAGCCATTCCTTGGTTGTATTGCTAGAATGCTTTGGATCATTATCATGTTTCATGATCCATCTTCTACCAAGATTTAGCTTCACAACGGACGGCTTCAGGTTATGTTCCAGGATTTTACAACATTCCTCAGAATTCATGTTTCTCTGGACTATGTGGAGTCCCTGTCCTGAGGATGACAAGCAAAGCCCAGATCTGAACATTTCCACAACAATCCTTCACTGTTGGGAAAAAGTTCTTTTTGTGATATGCAGTGTTGACTTTTTGCCAAACATGGTGGTTTTGCTTGTGACCAAACAGTTCACTTCCAAAAGCTTCAGCCCTCAAAATAACTCAACACACAGCCATTAATGTCTAAACTGCTGGCAACAAAAGTGCCACCCCTAAGTGAAAATGTCCAAATTGTGCTCAAAGTGTGAATATTTTGTGTGGCCACCATTATTTTCCAACACTGTCTTAACTCTTTTGGGCATGGAGTTTACTAGAGCTTCACAGGTTGCCACTGGAATTCTCTTCCACTCCTCTATCATGACCCTCAGTTTCTTCTTGGAGGTGTGTTTGGGGTTGTTATCATGTTGGAATACTGCCCTGTGGCCCAGTTTCCAAAGGGAAGAGATCACGTCCTGCATCAGTATGTCACAGTACATGTTGTGCATTCAAACGCCCCGCCGACAGAAGGGCCCCCAGCTCCATGTTCCCACTCCTGCTGTGTGTGAAAAGACCATGAGGTCTGAATGACTTCAATGTCTTCACTCTTCAACCACTCACTTCTATATATTCACACCAGTCAGCTTGTCAAAGCCTTAACCTAAAAGGCACATCATAAAGTCACACAGACACGTTGTTTTTCCACAGTAAAAGAATTCAAATGAAGACATATTTATATATTAAATTGTGTGTGTGAGTCTGCTCTTGACTTGAACCACTGTCACCTCTACACACGAAGAAGACATCCATTAAGACTTCTCTGTCCTGACACCCAGGTGGAGGAATTAACTTCCACTGGATGTCTTCAAACCTCTTCACTGAGTCACTAAGCACTTAAATAGCACTTAAAAAAACTTTTACTATCTTTTTTTCCACTCATATGAAGGCTTTTGCCTGATAGTATTGTTAACACTGACCTATTTATTTTCACATGAGGATATACATTTGATACGGACTATGAAGCACTTCTGGAAGTCACTCTGGACAAGATTGTAAATGTAAATACTGTATATGTTTGTGTGTGTGTGGGTGGGTGGGTGTCAGGTGGGGAGGACTGTTTCGAGATTGACAGAAGCTCTGGGGAGGTACGGACCACAGGCACGCCGCTGAAGCCCAGTAAGGAGTACATTCTGACCGTGCAGGCTGTGGACACACAGGGTAGGAAGGGCCCGCGGGCTTCACTGGCCATACTGGCCGGCTACCGCCCCCCCCAGTTTACCAACTCCTCCTACACCATCTACGTCCCAGAGAGCACAGGAGTGGGCCAAGCGTGAGTAGCCATCTCTCTTTTATGTGTGCATGAATTTGAAAAGTGAGACGTGTGTGTGTGTGTGTGTGTGTCTGTGTGTGTGTGTGTGTGTGTGTGTGTGTGTGTGTGTGTGTGTGTGTGTGTG
>JAOXYF010000008.1:12364042-12409237 GCA_028565775.1 Sternarchorhynchus goeldii
AGACAAAGATCACAGAGCACAAGGCATGTGGCCTACAGGGGCCTGGCTGTTTTCGGGCTGCTTTAGCGAAGTGGGTTGAGTTTAGTTTTAGTATTGCACTGTGGTAGTCTAACAGTGCTGGGTAACTATGGTCAGGCAGAGTTAGGGTTAAACACATGGGCTGGGGAGGTTGACGTCTCTGTTTTGTTTTGTTCCATCTAATTTGTTTGTTTCCTTATGTGGTTCATACTTTGTTTGCTATTTCAGTTTGTTTTATCTTGTTAGCTTTCACAATCATCTGTCAGTCTTTACAGTCAGTGAGCATCTGACCAACAACTGTCATTTGTCCACCTAAATTGGGTGGACTAGCTGTCAGAATTTTATCTTCTAATTCATTCAAAAGGGTTGAAAAGTATGAAAATGTTAGTCTCTCTCTCTTTCTCTCTCTCTCTCCCTCTCTCTCTTTCACTGCTCTACAAAGTCAATTTATTGGTAAATACAACCAAAAGGAGCTACATTTGAACTTCATTAGCGTCTTCATCTCGCTATAGTCATAGATTTTCATATATTCTCAAGATATTCTTACACAAGCAGACAAATACACCTGATTTTCATATTTTGCCACCAGGCATGAAAGATGCTCATGTTTGAGCATAAAAGTACCACAGGTACTATTAGAGAACATGATGTATTAATCTGGCCTAGCCACACAAGTTCACTCAGCTTTCCTGTTGGTTTTGCAAATGAAACTTTTTGAATTCACAGCACACTGTTATACCCACACACACACACACACACATTCACTGTCACACACACAAAATCAAACTCCTGATTAGACACATTGAAAACAAAGAGCTTTGGTGCGAGGAAAGGGGATGAGATCACACGGACAATGTATTAAGTTATACAATGGTCTCTTATTGCCCAGGACTCGGCTTGAGAAGGATCCTTAATTACTATATTCATTTTCTGACAGCACTCACAGCTCTCAGTGCTCCAGTGAATGTCTCTGCCATAGATAATGAATGCTGGTGTAATCCACGAACACGTTAGACATCTCTCTCTCTCTCTCTCTCTCTCTCTCTCTCTCTCTCCTTTCCTCTACTTCACTATCTCCACCATTAAGTACCCAGGTAGACTGTTTAAATTTAGCACTGCTAACCTGACATGTTAATTACACTGTGTGGGCCTGTGGATGCAGAGGCTAAATCTCCATATCAATGAGCCTCTGAGTTCAGAGGCTCCACTGTGTGAACACACTCTACTGTGTTCAGACACCATTCAGCGCATAGCTGTGTTCTGCTGTGTTCAGCCAGTATCCAGTGCACATCTAGTGCACTGTAGTCCACATCTAGTTTGTTCCTCTGTGTTCGACTGTGTTCAGACATTGTCCACTAGAGTATGATCCACTGTGTTCAGATTACGTCCAGCACACTCTCATGTTCTGCTGTGTTCAGTCAGCATCTAGTGCACCCCTCTGTTTTTCCACTGTTTAGGCAGCAATCTGTGTTTGACTGTATTCAGATAGCATCCGGTGAACTCCTCTGTGTTCTATTGTGTTGAGACCAGCAAACTCCTTTGTGTTCCACAACCCATAGCTGAGACATTCACATGGGCTTTGAGTACTGGTCTGGTCCACACACATTCACACAAAGGCACATAATCACACACATCAAAATATCTTTTGAAATGTATTCTCATAGGAAAAACACACACACACACACAACCGTATTGCACACTTCTGCCTCTATTTAAACATACCACAGATGAGAGCTCCATTGTAGAGTCTCTGATATTGTCATTCTTCCCGTTGCCATTGGTGTGTAATGAGAGGATTTCTAATGATTGCTAATTGCACGATACCTCTGCATTCCCACCGTGTGCAGGGAGGGCTATTACCCAGCATGCACAATGGCACTAGAGAAGAGACAATCTGCACTAGAGAGTCTTTTGAAGACAGTTTGCACCTTTGAATAGTTTTTGATAGTTTGCAACTTCAGATCTTACATGTCTTCTTTTGCGCACTTCTATCTCTTTTCCCTTTTGAATTGTGTCTGGCTCTCATATATTTGTGTACCTGTCTGTGTTGTGTCTGAATTAGCCATCTTTCATATTTGCATAGCTTTCTTATTGACCATCATCATTCTCTGTTTATGGTCTTTACAATCTAATTACGGAAGCATCAATCTGATGTCTCCAATTGAAAGATGTCTTTAATATGATTAATTCCATTCAAATCAACTAGAAGAAAATCCTTCATGGAATAGCTTTGTTTTGCCCAACCAGTGCTTCTCGGGTGTTTCTTGAATAATATTCAATTAATTATGTAAAAAAAAAAAAAAAAAGAAAAAAAAAAAAGTAAAACTTCATATGAATCCTGTATTTATAAAGCATTATACATGCATTTACAACATGCATGTATAATGTGGTTTACAACAGTTGTTCATAAAAACATTATTGTTTTTACGGATGAGTTTTGACCTTTATGTATCAGTTATAATGTATTATAACTTACAGCTTTGGTTTCTCAAATTGCCCTTGACGCATAATTTAGAAAAGTGTATAACACATATATTATAGCATTATACCAGGTCATTACAGAGTTTAAATTATATTTTTACTTTATATAGCATTATAAGGCCACAATGGTACTTCATTACAATTGTGTTTTTAAATATAATGTTAAGAGAGGTAAACTTATGCTAACTTAAGTTAGCTGACCTAGCTATATCTACAGTAGCTGTGTCAGAATTGGACAGAAGTGCTTAGCATAGCTAGCTAACTAACTTAGCTATCTTGCTAATGTTAATATTACAAACTAAATTAGCTGACTAGCCAGCTAAATGCTAGTCTCGTGTTTCATGGAAATAGCAGGGAGTGGGGGTTGTTGTTGTTGGTTGTTTGTTTGTTTTATTCATTACTAATGAGTGAATGGTAAAATGTTGGCTATTAATGAACGCACCCATGCAAAACTTTCATGATTTCCAGCAAAACACTTCATCCAGAAAGTTTTTGCTTGACATGCACTTGCTCACTAGATTCAGCTAATCTATTGCATTGTTTAACAAACATCGATTTTTTTATACTTGAATACTTGAAGATTGGCTGAGCACCATTATCCTCATTCATCAGATATAGTATTTTAAAAATTACAAAGTGATTGACAAACACACTTTTTATGCTTGAGGGCAGTTAATTTATTTCCACATCTCATGTGTGCACAGCATACCTTTCTTCCTTTCCAGGAATATTTATGAACATTTTTTTTACAGTGCAGTACCTGTCTACACTATTTGCTAATCCTGAGAGAGAGAGAGAGAGAGAGAGAGAGAGAGAGAGAGAGAGAGAGAGAGAGAGAGAGAGAGAGAGAGAGAGAGAGAGAAATACAGTGGCAGATATAGAAAAAGAGAGAAAGAGAGACTGGGAAAGTAGGTTTGTTATGGGTCTTACGGGCAAAAATTGACAAAAATATATTGTCGTGAAGTATACAAGGTTTCCAGAGAAACAAGATGTTTCAGAGGTCCTTCATCAGCTGTGCAAAGTGCTTCTGTAGTAGAACAGTAAAGATATTTAAAAATGTAGTGAAGTGTGTGTGTGTGTGTGCGTGTGTAAAAGTAAATGTGAAAGAATAGGTTGTTCTAACTGTAACTGTAATGGGATGCAACCACTGCAACATGTCAGTGTGGTATTTCTTGCCTCCAAGATATTCCACCATCAACTGTGAGTAGTATTATCGAAAGAGGAACCATTTAGGAATCACAACAATTCAGTCTTGAAGTGGCAGATCACATAACGTTACAGAGCAGGGTCTCAGAGTGCTAAAGGCATATAGTGCGTAAAAGTCACCAGAACTGCAGAGTTCCACTGACATTAACATGAGCACAAAACTGGGAGATTCCTGGCATGAGTTTCCAGAGCCAAGCAGCTGCTTGCAAGCCTTACATCACCATGCACAATGGCAAGCTTCGGATGGGGAGTTGTAAAGCACAGAGACTATAGTAGTGGAAATGTGTTCTGTGGAATGACGAATCACGCTTCTCTATCTGGCAGTCTGATGGATGAGTCTGGTTGTGGTGAATGCTAAGAGAACATGACCTGCCTGTCTGCATTGTGCCAGCTGTAAAGTTTAGTAGAGGAGGGAATAACGCTATGAAGTTGTTTTTCAGGGGTTAGTCTAGACCCTTAGTTCCAGCAAAGGGAAGTCTTAATCTTTCAGCATACCAAGACTTTTTGGACAATTATAATCTTTCAACTTTGTGGGAACAGTTTGGGGAAGATCCTTTTCTGTTCCAGTATGACTGTGCACCAGTGGACAAATCAAGGTCTAGTACATACTAGGCAAAAATGCTAACCATCAAGGCACTATACTGCTACAAAAAAGGTGGAAGAGTCTCTGTGTTAGGCTGTGTTAGTGTATTTCAATACTGCCTAATGTTAACGTTTCAAGTTTATTGTACCTGTTAGTTACATAACTGTGTGTCTAATGTCAGATTGACAAAGTGGGTTCTCTTTGTCACCTGATAGCTCTGTCCTTTTCTGATAGTGATTCAATGACATTAACACCATTAGGAGAGCGTAGAGTGTTCTTCAAAGTTCTTGAACCTCTTCTGCAAGAAAAAATGGCACGTGTCACTCAGCCAAATGGTGACACATGCTTTTTATGTAGCAGCCTTTATCTTTGTTACCATGGGAAAATTTAGAAAGTTCATCTGCCGACCTAACTTCCTCTTGCACACATGAATATACACCCACACACAAACCCAAACAGTGATGTTCCTGGTAATGTTACTCGAACAACAAAACCCTTCAGAGCAATTACAGACATTTTTTCTTTTTCACTTTCTCCCTTTCACTCTGCCTCTTTTCTCTCACTCTTTCTCTCTCTTTCTCTTCAAGTGAAGTATTTACTCCCTAGTGTAGAGTAACTGTAGCAACTGACTGTTCAGATCTGTTCTGTGAATTGGGAGACTTCATGGTAATTTATCCTCAGAACTCTAAATACAAATTAGGCTTGTTAAACAGTATAATGCATTCATTAGGTACACTGAGCAGCCTTGTTGTGTACCAAGTGCTCCTATTCATCACTCTATCTCTCTTTCTCTCTTTCTCTCTCTCTCTTTCCCTCTCACGTCCTTCCTTCCTGTTCCATCTATCTATCGTTCTCTCTAATTAAAAATTTAAATATCAGTCGCCTCATTGTGGAATCATCTCAAGGAATGATAATTAGCAAATTTCCAAATGCAGTAATTGCAACCTTGAGGAAGTAATTAAGGGGCTTTGTTCTTGTACACGGAGGCCAGATAATGGGGATATCATTCTCATCAAACTGTGCTGCTGTCTGCTAATAAACTCAGGGGGCAGATTAATCAGGTACAGTTTCATGGGTCAGCCAAGTTTGTATTCCTCAGCACCTAATCGAAATAAGGTATTTAGCTAATCCCCACTTTTATGAATATTTAATCAAATTTCCAGTTTAAACTGAAAGAGTGAATGTAAAGTGTACACAGTAAGATTATTGTGAAATGCGAGCTCTCACAGGACTGTGGAATATGAACTGTGCCCTTTGAAGAGCTGACCAGGAAGAGTTCTCTTCTGAACTGGAAATTGATGTGTGAGAGCTTGTTGGTGTTTTTGTGTGGTCAGGTGTTCTGTATGTGTGCAGGCAGTGTGAACACCTCCTCTGTGCTATAATGGGGTCTCACTCTTTGCCCACTCCAACAGTAAATGATTTGAAAGTACCAATTTCCAGTGTGTTTTCATGCCCTCTTCAGCAGAGAATGTTTTGCACAGGCAATTCCAGTCATGCTGTTTAATGACCTCTTGACTGAGATTCTTGTTAAAGGCTCTCATGTGCTTATGGATAGGGTCTCTCTGTTGACTCGCACAATATCAGCACAGGCAGAGCAGTAGCTGTTGTCTGATTTCACCATTCACCCCAGTCGCTCACGTTTCCTGCAGGGACATGCTCCTTGTGCAGAGAGAGATGGGAGTTTGAGCAGGGGACTCACGTCGAACTGCCTGTGACAGGAAAGGTGAGGCCCTAGGTCAGCCTGGAGCAGAACGCATCCTGGACGTCAAACCCTCGAGGTCCAGTAATGCAGGAAGCTCTAGCGGCAGAGCTTTTGAAGTGCACCTTCTCAATGTTACCACTGAAGACATGTCCTTCCTTACTGAGTCAGAGCCTTAAATGTCATGGATGACTGAACCCATGGACTCTAACTGTTCCCAACACTGTCTGCCTCTGTCTCCTTCTCCCGTCTTTTCTTTCCCTAGTTCCCTCCACTCTCCTCCCTCTGATGTCTTGCTCTCAGACAAGGTTTTCCAAGGCGCACATTCATCATGTTACTGGACTACCATAGATGGTTGGGACTTCAATACTTTTAGCCGCTGCTTTGACTTTCCTAGCCGTCTGTCTTCTGCATCGTACTGGAATGTGTTTACTTGACAGTGTCATTTGTTTTATAATTTGGGGATAATTTTTTCCCTATTATGCTCACTGAATTATACTTCCCCAGAAGAACAGTTTGCAGCTGTATCTTTAGAGAGTATTTTCTCAAACCAAACATGGACTCATCTTTTTTATGGACTCAACTCTTTTATTGTTTTTGTTTCTGTCCAGAGCACCATTCCTTTTGTATTGTTGTATTGCTCCCAGTTCCTCCCAGTCAGTTCATTCTCGTTGTTTCAGAGGTTCACCCTCACAGCAATATGCGGCCAAGGCAAGTTTAAACGTAGAGCCCTTTGATAAGCTTCACGCAGACAAGGACAAAAGCACAATGGACATAAAATACAAAATCACTCCCTAATCACTCCTTAAAGAAAAACTATTAAAATAAAGAAATGTGGAGTGTAGCTTGGCATCAAAGGAACAAGACCCTTGCCTTTGTAAGGCTGTAAATCAAAGGTCTGAAGTCTCATTTTTTCTTCATTCCTTGACATTTATTTCTTTGCCATGAACGCAGAATCATGACGTTCCTCTTATCACACAACAGTGGAAACAATCTGGATGGATGAAGCTGCATATATGGACTTTCTGTGATGGCATATGATGCCAGCTTCAGAGTACTGGCACCAAATCTTTAGTAGGTTAGAGTATTGCTTAATATTGACACTGGCCAAAGAAGATAACTGCTCAAGATGACACAGTGGTTGACAATGTGGTTAAAAAAAAAAACAGTTCTGAATTTCATGCAGAAGCAGTGAAGATACTGCATCCTCTGTTTTTGCCCTAAATAATCTATCAGAAGATAGAACGTTTCACATCGTTCCACCATGTCTGCGTTATGCCAACAGCCATCCCCTGTTTGTTTCTGGACACTCTTGTGTCTCTGCGCATTAGCTAAGATTAGAAGGGATGGAGAGGACTGAAAGAGACTAAGCTGCAGCTCGATCAGGAAGCAGTCCAGAGACTCTTTCAGCAGAAAGTTACTCTATAAATGTCAATGTGAGTTCAATAGAAAACGAGATGGATTGCAGGTGAACTGTGTCTAATGTATTCATGTGCTGGTGTCAGCAGAGGGATGACTGACGTTTCTGCTGATTTCGAATATGCTTTTGCAAATAATGCTAATTATCTTCAAAACCACCGATTTTCTTAGTGTTCTGCATTCTTTGCATTAATACCTTAAAAAAACAAAACAAAATAACCCTCAAACTTACTTCCCAAAAGAATTATAGCATACCCAAGCAGTTTTCACTCAATTAGCTCACACAGCCACTAGCAGGTGCTCAGTAAAAAAAAAAACACTCTCTCTCCTCTCTCTCTCTCTCTCTCACACACACACACACACACACACACACAAATATACATAGAGTAGACTAAAATAATTGCTATATTACTAAAAAAAAATAGAAAAGTTAGAAAAGTGTTACTTCGTGGACTAATAGTAACTAAGGAACATTCTGTTTCTTCTGCTTGCAGACCATTAAAGCAACATCTCCTCTTGGTGACCCCCGTGTAACCTATAACCTGGAGGAGGGTCAGGTTCCTGAGACCAACATGCCGGTTCGTTTCTACATCAAGCCCAACCGGAGGGATGGCTCCGCCTCCATTCTGGTGGCCGAGCCCCTGGACTACGAGACCACGCGTTTCTTTACACTTCGCGTGCGTGTGCAGAACGTGGCAACAGTGCCCCTGGCCTCCTTCACCACGGTCTACGTGAACGTCACAGGTGAGAGCAGTCTCCATCACTCCACCATGAGCAGCATGTTCAACAGGACTGCTTGCAGTGACTAGGCATGCAGTTCCGCACAGTTAGAGCTGGGATCCAGCGCTAAGGTCGCTGATTCTGAGACTAAATTTTTAGGATGAATATATATTTCTGTCCTTCATACTTCATTTAGCTTGTGCTGTTGTGCTGTGCTCTCGTACACAGGAGTGTGTGTTGCTGATTCTGGGTGTGTGAGGAGATGCGTAACGCTGATGAGTGATTGAGTGATAGGTGGCCACGTGTTTTGTGTGAGCGGGCATGTGTGTGTGTGTGTGTGTGTGTGTGTGTGTGTGTGTGTGTGTGTGTGTGTGTGTGTCTGTGTGTGTGTTGGTTGAGTGAGGGTAGCAGAAAAGCAGTAAGCTGCTACAGCAGGGAAGCACAACACTTGAGACCACATCAGAATTAATTAGGGAGAAAATGGAGATTGAAACAGAATGAAAGGAAGACAAAAGGCCTCCAAAAGCTCATTAGAAAGGCGGTATAATCAGCACACTGCAGGGCAGAACCAGGTTCCCCTCACAGCCACTCACCCACACACCAGCACTGCCTGCTGTCACCCCAGTAGCCCGCACACCTGCCACTCACAGGAAAAAACACTACCACTTAGCACAACTTGGGGCTTGCCATTTAATATCACATATCCTTATGAAACCCTCAGCATAAGTGTGTGTATTCTTCATAATAAATAAAATATATTCTCTCTCTCCCCTTCTCCCTACCTCTTTGTGTCATCTCCATCACTCAGATGTTAATGACAACGTGCCGTTTTTCATGTCAAGCACGTACGAGGCCACCGTTCCGGAGGGAGCGGAGATTGGCACGTCGGTGGCGCAGGTCTCTGCCTCTGACCTGGACTCTGGTCCCCATGGAATGGTGAGGCCCACAGGCAGACAAGGCCTCAGACAGACAGGCAGGCCTCACATCTCCAGCTCTTGCTGCATGATCTCAGGCCACCTCTGTCTTACTGTTTCTTAAGTGATGACTGGTTTTGGCTTTTTTACAAGCCTGTCATAATGAAACATGGTGCATTCTACCCTTTTCTGAGTAAAAATCGTCATGTTGGTACTGTAATAAATAGTAAGCTACACTAGATACAAAGTAACAATAAAAGCTTTTGTTGAACATTATACTTTTGTAATACTACTGTTACAAATTATACTTTTCTAACACTCCTGCTCCAAACTTTGTGCACTCCACATAGTTACGTGAAACAAATACAGTTACGTGAAACAAACACATAGTTACGTGAAACAAGCCCATAGTTACATGAGACTGCAACCTTCATTTCACTACCTCCTTTTCCCATGAAGATCAACTACATCATTCTAAAGGACCAGAGTGGGGACTCTCAGTTCTTCAGCATCAACCCCCACACAGGGGTCATCCACACCCGGGCCACCTTCGACCGTGAGCAGAAGAACTCCTACCTGATCGAGGTCCAGTCACAGGATGGTTCTGAGTCGGCCCGGCCTGGCCAGCAGGCCCAGCCCAACACAGGTGCGTGCTGCTCCCTGCATGGCAAGAGCAGAGCAGGCTGGCCACCATGCTTAGCTCCCCCTGAACACATTCCTAATGAAGTTCTGTCATCTCCGCGTCAGTAATGATGATCCTAAGCTACTGATGTGATTAAAAAAGCCACAATATTATCAATCACTTGGGTTGTTTGTTTTGTGTGGACGTGGATATATTTCTAACAATCATTCCTATAATAATTCTAAATGTTTAATGAGCCACGTATTGCGGACTGTGTAATGTCACTTCTCAGACACAGCCTATGTGAGGATTTTCATCGCGGACGTGAATGACAATGCCCCAGCCTTCTGTCAGCCTGTGTACGAGATCAGTGTGGAGGAGGACAAAGACGTGGGCTATGTAATCATTACCGTCACTGCTAATGATGAAGATGAGGGTAAGACTGCTGACTGCTGTCACTATGGTAGCACTAGAAATGCCCATCACCTTTCTGTTATGTCTGCTTTGGTACTGCAATTTACACCTATCGTAA
This sequence comes from Sternarchorhynchus goeldii, assembly GCA_028565775.1. Lineage (NCBI taxonomy): Eukaryota > Metazoa > Chordata > Actinopteri > Gymnotiformes > Apteronotidae > Sternarchorhynchus > Sternarchorhynchus goeldii. Next base: position 12,374,237 of record JAOXYF010000008.1, read on the forward strand.
ATGCTAACACAGAGGTGAGGCAGTTACGTGCCCCTCATACTGAACATATCTTATTTAAGGATCCCTGCTAGCTGTCTGTTTCTAATACGGATTTCTCAGCCTCCATGAATCTGTGGTGATATTTTTGACAGCTGTTACAGAGGTGGGAGGCTAAAAAAAACGAGCTAGGTAAATCTAGGTAGAGCATTTTCTTTTTCTACTGAGCTTGTTAGTAAACCTCTTTGGTAATCACGGGAGGAACGCATTCGGCTTCCTGTGGGTAACTGTTTGATGTTGGTGGCTTTGTTTTGTTTGTCCTTTGCTGTTTTCCAAAAAATTATAAATAAATAATAGAGTTTCTTTCCTAACAGAGGTAAATATTGCAAGATGCAGAGGTTTATTTACAGGTGACACAGATTATGATTCATTCACATGCTCCGTGTCTGCTCCCAAGCAGGGTACATTTTAAAATATAATTTTACTTAGGCAAATTTACCATCATATTAATCAGCATTTTGGTGAATTGTACATTGATCCTAGGTACACTGTAATGGAAACATACTTGGATAAAAAGCTAAGATCTATTTACCAAGAAACCCAAAATTGTGATGTCAGGAAAACTACCCATAATCCCTTTAAACACCAACTACTCTCCTAAAAAAAGGTATTACCGGCTAATCTACTTGTTAGAAGAAGAAAGTGACTTTTACTGGACGAGAGAAGCAATGAGAGCATCACAGTGCACCAGCTATTCCCCTCCCTTCTCAGCACAGGTGTCGAAGCAGGCAGATGATCTGTATTAGCCTAAGATAATCCATAAAACATGACACAATCCCGTTAAGTAGCAGGCTTGCTGATCTGGCATGTCTTCTAGGGGGATTTTAGCTCAGTGACTCCTGGCCCTAGAGTGGAGCTGATCTAAAGTAGGGCTCCTTCGCTCTCTTCTGACAATTTTCTCTCCTGCTTCTTCACTCTGGTGGTGCATATATTTCCTTTTCTCATGGGAATTAATGAGAAACCATGTGCTGGCTTCCAAGTATGTCAAGGAAAGTAATCTTCTCTGGTATAGTGACTTCAAGTTAAACATTCCAAAATTCAAAACGAAGTAGTCTACACTCTCAGATCACAGGTGGCAGGATTGATTTTTCCCATAGACATACTGGACCAGTTGCGCCAGACTGGGGACAAGTGATCCTATTGAGTAAAGTGGACAGGGCAGTGTGTGGCCTGTGCTGTTGGACCCTATAATACAGTACATCAGAATATGCCAGCATGACCATTTCAGAGGCCTTAGCAGGCTGAGCTCAGAAGTGAAGCTGGGTGGATTTATAAATGTTATCACTTATGCTGTCTGAGAGCTGAAGATTCTTCAGACTTATTGAGGCTAACAATGCATACCATTCCAGTTCATCAGCAGCTATGGGTTTAGTTCAATGGACATACCATAATGTAATTCAAAGCTGAATTCCTCTATCCAGATCACCGCTTTATCCTGCAGAATATTCGCCTGTCTCCTCTGAGCTGTAGCCCTGCAGTCCACGGTGCTGCCCCTGTCCGTTTGAACAAGACCAGCTTGGACACATCACCTTTGTGTCTAGTGCTGTGTGTTGGCCTGCCTGTCCTCCCCCCTCCCCCTCCCCCCATCACCTCCCCTGCCACTGGAATCATCAAGCCTGTCACTCCTGGGCGCTTCGGAAACACGATTATTGTGGCCAGCCTCCCTCCTCCCGCCCTCCCCCGCGCAGAAAGGGACCTGTGCATCTGTCATGTTAAACAAACATGCGTGGCAGTGAGAGAGAGCGCCTTACCTGTCCTGCACGGTACACGGACATGACAAACGCGGCATGACATTTAGCCGCCGTCAGCGAGCTGGCGGGGAGGTACACCTTAATGATGGGCCAGCAGCAGCTGTGGTGCACAGGTGAGACGGGCCGGCTGGACGGCCGCGGATGGAAGGACGGCGTCTGGCAGGGAGCTGATGTCTCAGGCCTGTCAGGAGCAGGAGTGTGAATCACAACCCACTTCGGGAAGGTGCAGCGAATGAGCTGCCCGCTTAATCCCAGTGATGAAAATGAAAATGGAAGTTGAAAATGAGAATCTGATCTATAGAGGCATTTTATGATTAATTAGCTAATTAGCCTGCCCTTTTTTGGCGAATGATTTTTGTTATTCTGATGAGTGCAGAATTTTAAAAAATGTTTCTTTTAAAATCACGTAAGAACTTGTTCAGAACGCCTTAGTTATTGAGGTGAAGAGGACATAGCGAGTGCCTGAACTGGACCAGGGCAGTCTGGGACGTGTGGTAGAGGCTCTGCAGCCTGTAGTGCCACTGGGAAAGGGTACCAGATGATACAGCTGGTCATTAGGGAAGCTGCTGTGGGTCCATTGCTGCCTTCAGTGAACGTCAGGGTGTATCGCCCCCCCCATAGCTGTGACACCCATGGCCAGGACAAGTACGAAGAGTGCTGGTGAAATCGTCACACAGTGTGCCCAGATGGTGTTTGTCTCATGAAATCTGATCAAGGCTAGTAGACATAGCTGGAGGGAGAGCTGTTTTCCTCTCTGGAGGCTGGACGAGGCTTTGAGGTTACAGGCAGAGGGCTCTGTTGCTTTTCTGTTACCATTTCTTCTATACACTTGCATCCATAGAAGTCTCTTTTCACACCGGCCCTTAATTGCAGTTTTTCTCGAGGCCTTCTTTCTATACTGCGGTACCATGCCATTACAAAGGTCAAATAGCAAGTCCAGGTCAGTTGAGAAAGATGTAACGGCACGAGTTGGCGGATCTGCTGTAGTCCTAAGTATAGTGAAAGGATGGCATAACCTGTGATCATGGATGACACTCACTGAGCGCGTGGGATTTAATGATCAGTTGGGGGAAAAGAGAGAGGAAGATGAAAGCCTGGCGGAGTTCTGATGTACCTCTGTTTGAACTGCTGAATTGTGTGACAGTGAAAGGGATGAACAGTACAGCATGTTGGATTACTGCTTAACCCAAGTTTGTTTTTGTACTCACCCATCTGAGAGCTTGAAATTTTACATTTAATTGGAGGCCGAAGATTTCTTGGTGTTTTTATATGCCCATATGCGCCGATTTAATTTTTTTTTTTCACTTTCTTAAATACATACTAAACCATTGTGGAGATGTAAAGAGCTTCTTTAAAGCTTTTTATGCTTTAAAGTAGAAACTTTTATGTCACATCATCTTTTCATCCCAACATGCAGACATGCCTTAATCAAGGATCTGCTGAAGGTTTCATGTAGTCTTATTTCTTTGCTCTGCTATGAAAGACCTGAAACCTTGCAGCCTTTGTGGTTAATAAATAGTGACCAGGCCCAGTGCCAGTGTTCCAGCATGCTCACAGTGCGACCCAAAGAAAACGTTCAGCTATTCAGCAGATGAGAAGATGACACAGGCATGTTTGCATGGTTTCGTGTAAAACACAGAGCATTTTGAGCAGAGTATAGCATATCAGGGGCATCTATGGACAAAAGTCCCTGAAATAAAATGGCACCATTTCCCTAATAGGTGCCAATGCCAAGCTGCGCTACCAGATCACCTCAGGGAACACCATGGGGACGTTCGACGTGGAGCCAGAGATTGGCACCATCTTCATCGCCCAGCGGCTGGACTACGAGCGAGTGCAGAGCTACAGGCTACGGCTGGTGGCATCGGATGGCAAGTGGGAGAATCAGACCACGGTGGTTATCAACATTATCAACCAAAATGATGAAGCTCCCATCTTTAGTCAGACAGAATACCACGCCAGCGTCACAGAGGAGCTGACCGACCTGCCTGTCCTCGTTCTGGAGGTGGGGAGGACCTGAACAGCACACACAGCTTCCTCTAATATTAGGAAGAAGCACATGTTAGCAAGACTTTTTCTCACCTTTTTCCTGGGTAGAAGGACTGATTTGGTGTGCACCTCCTACAGCAAGTAGTTTTCTGTGTTCATGGTGGGCTCTGTTGAAATGTTTTATGTTTATTAATGAATTTAGATTGGGGAAAATTCAGTTTGAAATGAATGTTATGACACACCTGACCTTGGATGTCACTGTCTTCCAGCAGATCCCCATATTCTCTATTGTGCCTTCAGTTAAAAAAAAGACTTCAAAGGCCCTGTGTAAACAAACTTGAAAAGAGACGGAGGAATTTCTGCATTCTGTTGTCAATTAGATTTTCACTTTTAATTGCCTTTTGTGTTCTCTGATAGATATCAGGCATCCTTGACTTAATCAGGTTACTAATGTAGGTCTTTAACACGTTCTTGTTTTTTCACAAAACTGTTTAGGTGTCGGCAACAGATCCCGATCAGGAGGCGGACCAGAGTGCACTACGATACTCGCTCCATGGCCAGGGAGCTGGAAGTGGCTTCACTATAGAGGAGCTCACTGGGAAAATTTATGCACAGAAGCGCCTCGATCGAGAAGATCGATCAGCGTGGCGATTCTTAGTGCTGGCTACTGATGAGAATGGTGCCGGATTGACTGGCTTCGCTGACGTCTTGGTGGAGGTGCGCGACGTCAATGACAATGCCCCCAGATTCCTGTGTGCCTCCGATGGCTGCTTTGTGGGTCATGTGCCCGAGAACTCGCCAGCAGACACCTCCATCATGGAGATGCGGGCCACAGACTTGGACGATCCAAAAGTCGGCAAGAATGCCGTCCTGTCATACAGGATAGTTCAGAATGTCCGTAATGATATCAACCTCAACTTGTTCTCTATCAACCCAGCTACGGGCACCATCTACACGGTGCTGCGATCTCTGGACAGGGAAGTGGAGGATCGTTACCTGGTGGTTGTGGAGGCTAGGGATGGAGGAGGCCTCTCTGGGACTGGAACAGCCACTATTGTTGTTTCTGATGTGAATGACCACCCTCCAGTGTTCACACAGAGGGTGTATGGAGCCTCCATGGCAGAGGACCTGGATATCAACAGTGAAGTGCTGGCAGTGTCTGCTACAGATGGGGACGAGGGTGAGAACTCGGTGGTGACCTTCAGTATCGTGGGTGGAGATGATGACCGAAAGTTCTTCATCGAAACGGACAAGGTCAGCAGGCGAGGAGTAGTGCGGCTGAAGAAGAAGATCGATTTCGAAAAGCCTCATGAGCGCACCTTCAATCTCACAGTCAAAGTGGAGGATGCAGACTTCTTTAACCTGGCCTACTGTGTTATCCAGGTGGAGGACTCCAATGATCATGCGCCTGTCTTCTTCCCCCAGTTCTACGACGTGGGCTCTATGCTTGAGGATGTGCCTGTGGGCACCATTGTGGCCCAGGTGACGGCCGTAGACCTGGACTCAGGGCACAACGGAAAGTTCTCATACAGTATTGCCCCGGAGTCTGACCCCTTTCAGCAGTTCCTGGTAGATAAGAGCGGCTGGGTTGTGGTGGCAGACTCTCTGGACCGGGAGAAGGTGTCTCAGCACAGGCTGATGATCCTGGCTACAGACATGGGCAGCCCAGCCCTAACCGGCTCTGCCATTGTGCTCGTGGCCATCCAGGACGTTAATGATAATGGGCCTGAATTTGAGGCACCCTACCGACCCATCGTGTGGGAGAACACCGTTGCACCACAGGAGGTTCGTATGAATGACACATCCCTCCTGCTCCATGCCACAGACAGAGACACTTCACCTAATGGAGGGCCTTTTTCCATTCGCCTGCTGATGCTCACCTCGGACGTGACAAACTTCAACCTGACGGATCTGCGCAATGGCAGTGCCGTGATAACAGCCCTTCGCACTTTTGATCGGGAGCAGCAGAAGCAGTACCTCCTCCCCATTCTGATGATTGACAGCGGCTCTCCTCCAATGAGCTCCACCAACACACTGACTATCATAATAGGAGACAGGAATGACCACCCACATGCACCTGGACACTCTGAGTTCATAGTCTACAACTATGAAGGTTCGTTCCTGTGAGATGTTGCTTCTACACTCATTATCTTGCTTGAATGCCTAAGGCCAAACTCTCTCCTAAAATATTTATTTAGCATTTTCTGCCATCTGTCATATTGCTTTAAAATGCAAGGTGAAAAACATGGTTTGAGTTGATGTATTTTTAGTGCCTTTCCTTCTTACCCAGTAGAAATGCATTAACCTTCTAATAAGAACTCATCATGTAGCTCAAAAATGCCATGAAGCAAACAATTTACTTAAGTCTAGGGTTTAATAAGCACATAAACACGAGGCATTTTAAAAGCTGTTGATTTCATGCCTAACAGGATTACAGTGTTCTGTTTTGCCTTTTGGAGAAATGACAGCGTTGCATGCTAATAGCATTGCCCCTCCCCCACTCCCACCCCCCAGCTTAAGCAGGTCCATATTGGAAATAAAATGAGTTTCTTTTTTCCCCCTTATCTCTTATAGATGTATGTTGTCACCCCCCCTCTCCTCGTACACACATAAACAGACACACACACGCTGAGCCCCAGGTACAAAGGAGTCTGTGTGAGGTGGCTTTTGTGTGACCTCGTTATGAATTGTGTCTGCAGGTACTCTCCCTACAACTATACTTGGACAAGTGCAGTCACCTGACCTTGACGACTGGAGTGAAAAGGTTTACAGATTCGAAGGCAATCCCCCCAGGTACTTTGATCTTTTATTGAAGTTTGGTTCAAACCTTATGTGGCAGCTGCCATTTAATAAAGTAGGCGATGAAACAAAGGACACAGAGAGAGAGAGAGAAGGAGAAAGTATTGTATTATATTAGCTCCAACACTTCATGTGTTGGATGCTTTTAATAGTTCATCAAAAATAAGATTCAGAATTCACTGTGAAGCAAGGCGTTGACTCCGGCGTTACGACGGATGGCAAAGTCGATGTGTGGCGGACGCTCACTCTAATGAGCAGCGTATGAAATAGTGAAGAGCTTCGCACGAGCCTTGTGACAAACATGACGCTTTTCAAAAAGAACTGAGGGGAAATGGGCATCAGTGTATATACCGCTAATGAATGTCACATTCTGTTTCCTTGACTGATGCTTACGTTTTCAAACAGTTTGTTTTCTCCTAAAGAAGCCTCTTCCAGATGCTCTGCCAAGTATTTGCCCTTGTTAATTAGGATAATTAGCACATTAATACTTTAGCAATTTAGCAGAGGCGGGTGACATGACGTTTGGCACACGCAGCATCTCTTCAACACGGGCAGCGTCTCGCTTGCTTACTGGACAGTTAATTACCTAATTTGGCACCAGCGCTGAAGGTCATCAGCGACATGGAACTCGACTGCTGTTATGGGAACATGATTGCACCTTTTAAAATGTAATTTGAACGGCAGCCAGTGCAAGGCTGTCGTCCTTGGCGCCCGCCGTCTGGAGTGATAAACGCAGGCAGACACTGTTGCGTTGCATACACCGTGGTGCAGGTCCTGTAGGGGACTATCAGAAGAGTGGCCATGAAAACCAGAGTCTGGGGCTATGAAGGTCTGCTTTCATATCATCATTTGTCAAAATCTAATACGAAATATCATTGCTACTTATAATCCAAATACAGTACTAAATTGAGACTCATTTTTTAGTTTGAGAAGTCTTCCTAGAAAACGAAATTTATCTTGAATATTTTGCTTGCACACCATTTACTTCATTATTTAAAATGGGTAAGATGAAACGCTGTAAAGAAAATTAAAGGCCAACTCGTGCTCCTACCAGTGTTGCTTATCTTCTCTTAATGACTAATCCCTCATATTGACTCGGGTACATTGGCCTTCTATCTGTTATCATGGCTCCTGCTAGTGCTTTTAATATTCAGGAAGACCTTCTGTAGAAACATCGCTTTCTCCCAGCTGTTTGTTACAGTGTCAGAGGAACTCAGTGAAGCAGCTGCTCATGCTGCGGCCAAATGGCTTCCACTCGTTAGCCCCGGTGGTGGCGTGTCAGCCCTGACGCCACGTCCCTGCTGTGTTTTGGTCTGGCCTCAGCTCAGCTCGTTACAGGCTGACAGCATCTGTGTGTCCCTGCTGCAGCTCTGGGATGAGACAGGAGAGAGAGAGAGAGCCACTGTGACCCACTGGTCAAACGCTTCCCTCTATACCATAATTGGGTGTGTTTGTTGGGCTAGAGAGAGAGTGGAAGAGGGAAAAGGGCTAATAGGAGCGACTACACAGCACCGGTCTGACGGCTGCCCTGCCTGACAACGACACAGGCCTCTTCCAGCTGTTCAGTACTGTTGAACAGTTCAGTTATTATTATGTTATTATTATGAGTAAAATTATACATGTCTACTGTGTTTCATTTGCTGTCGTTTTTAAGCTCTGCAAGCTCTCTCTATATATATATACACACATGTTCTCTCTTTCTATTCTTTTTTCTTCTGTCTCGTTCTCCGTCCCTCCCAGGCAGTTTATTCTGAACCCAAGCTCTGGGCAGTTAAGCGTCAGAGCTGACACCCCCGCCGGGACGTACACTCTGCAGGTGCGCGTGGCTGACAGGAACTGGCCTGACGTCACCTCCACCGCGCGGGTTACGGTCCTGGAGCTGAAGGAGGAGGCCGTGCTCAACGCTGGCTCGCTACGTCTCTCCAGTGAGTCATTCGGTCACACCGCGGACCTCTCCATCCTCGCCGCTTCATCACGGGACGAGCTTGCCACCGTCCCTTAGCCACGAGTCTGCGTGGCCGCAAGGTGGCCTCAGTGGTGGTGTGTGTTGTGCGTGCAGACCTGACAGCGGAGGAGTTCCTGCGGGTGTCGGCCGGCGAGGAGTCGCGCTACCAACGCCTGCGGCGCCTGCTGTCGGAGCTCATGCGGACGGAGCTGGAGAAGGTGCACGTGTTCAGCCTGGTGGAAGGCAGGCTGGATAACCAGCAGCACCTCAGCCTGTGGTTCACTGCCCACGGCTCACACTACTACAAGGCTGAGAAAATGCATGGCAGTGTGATGACTCACAAGGCCAAGGTGATGACACACACACACACACATACACACACACCCCACACACACATGACATAATGCCTACAACTAAACCTAAGCTTACCCTAATCTTAACCCTACACTAAACTTAAGCCTAACCTACTTTTTGTAATTTATAGAAAAGCACTCTTTTGGCTCATACACTTTTAAATCTGGACATTTTGGCACTTTACACTTTTGCCATCTACTGTTCCTCCCAGAGACAAGACTGTGGATAGTACACATAACATATTATACATGTGCGTGAAGAGACGTCACGCTTAACACATACATGTTCTCACATACATGTTTTCATAAGACCTGTTTGTAGAAGGACACTGTACGACATACATTATACACACACATGGAGTGGCATTCTGCTTTAAGAATAGTGATGGTTGAAGAAGGCTGGGATCATGGCTAGCGAGCTGCAGAGAGATGGATGGATGGATGGATGGATGGATGGATGGATGGATGGATGGATGGATGGATGGAGACAAAAAATGGCTCTGTAAATCATGTCTATGAGTGGAAGTGCCCCACAGGGTGAGCGAAGCTGTCCATCTTCCATGGTTGATATTTATACAAGGTGCTGGAAGCTGATCTGACAGCTTTACAAACACTTGTAAAGAATGTGACGAACTGCCCTTGAATGTGGATTTTAGCCGTTCTTGCACACAATCACACACACACACACACACACACACACACACACTCGCACACAGAAACACACACATACTCAGTCAAACAGATAGAAACTCACTCAGTGTGAACTTTATGATCTTCTCAGTTCTCACTATCACTCAGCTATAACTTTTCACTGCAGTGCCATCAACATTAGATTTGCTGGATGATGCAATATTCAGTGTCTAATGTAGTTACAAAAAGTTAGATACTATTCAAAGTTATCTAACATTAAAATTCCTCTTTTTGTCTGTCTGTTTCTCTATTTCAATTTTTTACTCTCTCTCTCTCTCTCTCTCTCTCTCTCTCTCTCTCTCTCTCTCTCTCTCTCTCTCTCTCTCTCTCTCTGTCTAAAAGTTGGAGTCAGCCCTGGGTGTTACCATTCTGCAGGTGGGGGTGAATGAGTGTGCGTACACGGACTGCAACCACACGGGTGGTTGCTCTAGCAGGGTGGTGTTCAGCGACACCCCTTCTATTCTGAACAATGGCAGCACCTCCTTGGTGTCCCTCTCAGCCACAGCCAGCGCCCAGTGTGGGTGCCAGGCCCGGGAGAGCCTGCACCTTTCCTGCTCCTCCTACCCCCACAGCCCCTGCCTCAACGGGGGCACCTGCGTGGACGCCGACATGGGCTACAGGTACCACAGCATGCTGCTCATCACAACAGAAACCATACGCCTCAGAACGGACGGGAATAGTCACATGTTTATTGGAAATTGAACATTTTCAGTTCTTCTGATGGGTTCGGGGCATCTGCTGTTTTAAGAGCTACAGATGCTGCTTGTTTGCCTCTCCTAGGTGCAAATGTCCACCCATGTTCGATGGCCCAGAGTGCCAGCAGACCAAGCACACGTTCCTGGGTGACGGCTACGCCTGGTTCCCTCCCATAAGGCCTTGCTTCCAGAGCCACATCTCTCTGGAGTTCATCACGGAGGCGGCCAGCGGGCTGCTACTCTACAGCGGGCCCCTGAGCCCCGCCCGCCCGGGAGAGCGGGAGGACTTCATTGCGCTCGGTATGTGTCGCACCCACACTCTGTGCCGACCTCCTCTGCTGGGTGCGATGCCACTCCACTCACATCGAGACGGTGGGAGAAGCAGTGAGGCATTGGCTCCATAATGAAAAACGCCACATTAAATCGATGCCATCATGATTTAGGATTTTTACATTGCCCAGGCAAGAAATTAATTGCCCTCTGCAATTAACCGGAGAAACCAAATCAATGGATGACAGCAGACATGGCAAAAGGTGGAGACGTTAGTGATGAATGGGTGGATGGGTGCTGAGGCTGAGCCTGGCGGAGGAGATCCTGTCTGCTATGTTTCCGAATGACTCAGAAGAGAACCTGCGCTGGCTTTAAACAAGCTTAGCTCATCAGTTTGTTACGTGTTGTCTGTTGTCGTGTAATTATCAAGCCCGCCCTTTGCTCTCTGGGTTAAAGGCAGAAAATCGAACTTGACCACGAATTGATTGCAGTGAAGCATTTTTGGCCACCAGGGGTCAGTGCAGAGAGCAGAGGCCATTTCTTAAAAAGAAAAGCTGAGAGCAGTTTGGGATGTTCCATTTGCTATCAGTGTGCAATGCATTAAAAATGCATGAACTCATGTAGAATTATAAACACAGTGACACACAAGAGAATAGGCAGATGAGCTTTACATACGTAGGTGTGGTTAATATGTTAAAACACTGCTCCTGTACAAAAGGAGTTCAGCAATCAGAGAATTCTGAGGACAAGTAGATATGGTGTCCCTCCACCCCTCTTTCTCTCTCTCACTGTCATTCTCTGACATGATGTCACATTAACATTGTATCTCTCTCCATGTCCCCCTCTGTCCCTGGCATGATGTCACACGAACATGATATCTCTCTCTCCTTCCCTCTCTCTCTCTCTGACATGATGTCACACTAACATGGTATCTCTCTCTCCCTCCGTGTATCCTGTGACATCATGTCACACTAACATGGTATCCCTCCTGCCCTCTCTCCCTTGCTCAATTACATGATGTCACACTGACAATCTCTCTCTCTCTCTCTCTCTCTCTCTCTCTCTCTCTCTCTCTGTGCAGAGCTGAAGAATGGTGTCCCATTGCTGAGTGTCAATCACGGCTCAGGCACACTCACGCTGCAGCTTCCTGCCCCAACCTCCGTCACAGACCGCCGCTGGCACCGCCTTGACATCATCAACAACGGGAAGGTGCGGCCTGCCTCCGTGCCCGCCTCTGTGCCCGCCTCCGTGCCTGCCTCTTCCGCAAAACCCACAGAGAACCACCCCCACAGCTTTAGCCAAGAGGCTGTCAGACAGCAGCTTCTAATATCCCAGCCAAGTCCATTGCATAAATACTCTGCAGTTTTGTCCTTGAGCGTGTGTTTGTTTACAGGAAGTACAACTGATTCTGGACCTGTGCTCTGGGGCCATGGTGAATGAGATTGAAGGTCTGGGAGTGGAGGTCTTCGAAACAGACCAGTCGATGTGCAAGGTGTCCGCAGACACTCCGGGCACCGAAAGGTAGAAGACAAGAGTAAAAATCTACATATTCATAGAGCTGACCTGATAGAGGAAGGTGCTGGCTAACCCACACCATAGGTTTAGTCCACAAGGCACCCACTCACGCGGTCATATTGATAAATACAATGAATATTATTGGCACCCTTGATTGTTTTATATAAATCAAGGCCAGTATTTGCAGAATCTGTAACATTAGAATATCAGTAGTATTTATGCATTTAATCTATATACAGTCATTTTAACCTAAATACATGAACAGAATTAAAGGCACTATTTCCTAATGCTTGGGTTGCACGACCTTTGGCAGTAGTGAAATCTTCCTAATGTTTTCTGTAGCTGTACAAGTGACTTGTTCCTGTCTGTCAGTAGTGATCCCCATTCTTCCAGTCAGAGTCTTTTACCTCCTGATTGCATGCAGGGGTTTTTATCCTCATAGCAGAGTTCAACTACCTTGAGGCTTTCAACTGGACTGAGATCAGGCCTCACTGCTTGCCAGTTTAACACACCATTTTCTGCTTCTCAACTGTCCCTGTGTATGTTCAGATGCCTACTCTCTGTCTTTATCCTGCTGCAGGAAAATATTTGCTCTACCCAAACCTCTTTTTTTTTACACATGGAAGCATATTTCAGTCAGAATTTCCTTGCTAATCCTCTGATTTCATTATTCGTGTAACATGTTCAAGGCTTCCAGTCCCAGAGGCAGCAGAGCAGCTCTGCATTATGGATCCTCCACCATGTTTCACTGCTGGTATTGTGCACTAAATTTCGTCATCTACAAACGAAACATTTCTGTGATCTACCAAAGATCTCTATTTTGGATTTGTATGTTAATTTTCCTCCATGTTTTTCCAAGATTTGACAAAGTTTAGTCAATCCTTTTCATGCCTCTCTTTAAGCAGCTATCTCTCTGTCCTTCGGCAGCAGAGTCCTCCTTTGTTTCATGTGTGGCGCAGGCTACAGGTCAAAAACAACTCCAAAGGTTTCCTACTCGTTCTCATTCTTTGGGTGTTGTATGTGGTTTTCTTTCCACATTTCCACATCAACTTTCGTCGCAAGTCTGTGTCACCAGTTTTCCTCTTTCCGCCACATCTTGGAAGATTCTTGATTGTTCCATGAGTAACAGACATTTTGATAACATTTCAAACTGTTGAAGTAGGGATGCCAAGGTCTTTGGAGATAGCCTGGTACCCTTTAGACTGCTTGTGTTCTGTGTTGATTTGTGGTCTGCTCATACTACTCTCTTGTCTTTACCATTATAAACAAGGAATAGAGAATAAAACTTTCATTTTTAAGCAACAAAGCCACAATTCATAGGCTAATTAAAGTCATGTGAGCACTGCTAAGGTTTTAGCCTCATTTCTAATGAATCACAGCTGGCTGTGGGTGCCAATCATGTTCTGGCAATGTCATTTTTGTATATTTTGTCATTTTGTACCTTTTTTGCTTTATGATTTTCAAACGTTCTGTACACTATATGTCTTTAAAAAAACATTTATATGTATAATTAAAAGATGTTTAATATCCTAAGAGGTTATTGAATGCAACTAAGCAACAGTACACAAATGTTTAAAGTAACTTGCTGTGTTCGATGTTTTTGAAGTCCGCCATTGTGTTTGAAGTGTCATGCTGAGGCGTACTGATCCACTTCTGCTGGTTCTGCTTTGCTCCCTCTAGATTCCTGAATGTGGATCAGCCTCTGCAGTTGGGCGGAGTTAAGGATGCCCACCCACTGCGCCACACCCACCCTCACTACAAGGGCTTCGTTGGCTGCATCCGGAACCTGGTGGTGGACAGCCAGGTATGAGCCTCCTCTCTGTCCCGAGCGCCCTGCTGGAGCTCTGTGCTGGAGTTCTGCAGCTCTGTGCTGGAGTCCTGCAGCTCAGTGCTGGAGTCCTGCTGCTCTGCGAGCTCCGCTGAACACCCTCAGCAAAGATCTGGCCTGTGCCATGCCGAGTCTGCGTTTCACACCATGGCCTGGGCAGTGTACTTCTCTGGGTTTTTTCACGGTCATGGTGAGATGCAGTCCTAACAGTGAGACTGGGTAGTGAGATGGTGGCATGTCCAACCTCAACAAACACTATCAAACACTACCATTACTGACGCCATTTTTGTGGAGTGTAATTAAGGTTGTGACATATCAGGAGCAGTTCGTAGGATTTTTCTGATATAGGATCAAAGAATTACAAATCAGACACATAGTAATAACATTTTGTAATGGCATATGTCATAATTAACATTACTGGGATATATTACATTAGAGAAATCTGGTTAACGTCCAGTGAGATGTAACATAAAAGCCTTGAAAGAAAATTCAGTCCTCCCCTTTAGTCTCAGGATTGTAACTGTAATGGACATCAGTGAAGCTCATTAAGACTCTTTTCTGTGTGTGTGTGTGTGTGTGTGTGTGTCTTTGGTCAGGTCTATGACCTCAGCAGTGCTGCGGAGAGTCAGAACAGTGCCCCTGGCTGCAGCCTGACGGATGGAGTGTGTGTGACGGGTGGAGGACCCTCCTGTGGCCTCCATGGGAAGTGTCTGGGGGAGTGGGGCTCCTTCAGCTGTGACTGCCATGCTGGATACAGCGGACACAAGTGTGACGAGGGTGAGCCTGCGCTGGATGCTGGGACAGAGCACACACACGTGTGCACGGACGTGTGCACGGAGTTATTTCGAAATGTGTGAAGTTATGAATTGTGTAGTCAAATTTTTAATTGTTTACACTGAAAAGCTACAAAAATGTATTATTAGTTATTAGTTATCATTCAGCACTAGGCATGAAAGGCTGGGCTGTGTTGTGTTCAGTAGTTTCCTGGCGGACATTTATGTGTACGTGTGTGTGTGTGTGTGTGTGTGTGTGTGTCTGTGCTCCAGCTCTTTCTGAGTGGTCCTTTGAGAAGGAGAGCATGCTGAGGTACCAGCTGAGGGGCGGAGCCAGCTCACGCCTCACCCAGGTGCAGCTCCTGCTGCGAACCCGCGCCTCCTCTGGCAGCCTGCTCAGCATGAGCTCCCGCAGCTCTGAATTCATCATACTGGAGGTGGGTGAGGAGCACACACACACACACACACCTATACCAACATACACACACAAGCACATGCACACACACAAGCTTCTAATACACTGAAAAAGGCATTTTACAGTTTTGGATTTCAGGATACCATGTTATATGATGGTACTGATTATATGATGTTATATGATGGTTATATGAAGAACTTTCCATGATCTTGTTCACACCAGAGAGATTCTAATGTTCCTGTATTCTCTCAGATAGTAGACGGCTACCTGACTGTGAGCGCCAACCTGGGTGATGGAGCCCACACCCTTAAGCTGGGCAGCCAACGAGTGGACCACGGCCAGTGGGTCCAAGTTGGCCTCCATCGCCATGACAACCTGTTCACCCTGCAGCTGGAGCAGGGCGGAGGCTCACGGGAAGTGACGGCAGTGCTGGGGCACAAGCGAGAGATAGTGGTGCATCCCTCCAGCGTGCTCCTCGCACACGCCACCACACACAGCTCACACGCACACTTCCAAGGTGGAGATCCGACTGCCTCTCTCTTTCTCTCTCTCTCTCTCTTTCTGTATAACTGATCGTATTTCCTTCTGTGTTTGCTACTTTCTGCTTTAATTAATACTGTGTTTGTTTTTGTTTTTTGTTATTTTTTGGTGTGTACGAGTACTGAACTCTTTCTCATTCATGTATGTGTGTGTGTGTGTGTGTGTGTGTGTGTCACTGCTTGTGGTGGCTGCCCTGCAGGCTGCATGCGTGACGTTCGGCTGAACGGACACCCCCTGCCTCTGGACGGGCGGAGCACTGAGTTTGTGACGGTGCTGGAGCGGCGTGGTGTACAGGCGGGCTGCCCCTCGGACGCCTGTGGCTCCGCCCCGTGCCAGGACCCGCTCTACTGCGTGGACCTGTGGAGAAAGTACGAGTGCAGGTGAGGTCCTGCCCCTCTGCCCCGCTCTCGCCCAGGCAAGCCGAACTTTTGTGGGTCCGGTCGTGGTTAAAACGCGCTGGGTTCTTCGTATCCCGCAGGTGTCCAGCGGGACAGCTGCCCGAGGCGGACGAGCTCACGGGGCAGGTGCGCTGCGTGGCGTCCCCGTGCCACCCCTCCACGTGCCGCAACGGTGCCACGTGCTTGGCGCACTCCACCAAGAGCTACCAGTGCCAGTGCCCGCGAGGCTTCCGGGGCCAGCGGTGCGAGCAGAGTCAGGCCAAAGCCCGGCGGCTGGCCACCCTCAGCCCCAGTAGCATCCTGGCCATCAGCATGTGCCTGCTCGTCTTCTTCGGTAGCTTGCTCTAACCCTTAAATATCACACACACACACACACACACACGTGCGTACTGTACATGTTGAGGTACTGCCTTGCTATCCAGTTTGAGTCATTGCAACAGTGTGAGCTGCTGAGTGTATAACAGCAGTGATGGTAAAATGCCTCGCAGGTTGGTATCAGTGCAGGGCCCTGGGCAGACAACAGAGAAAAAAGAAAGAAATACATCTGTGTGTGTGTGTGTGTGTGTGTGTGTGTGTTTGTGCAAGCATGTGCGTGCACGGGACACGTGTGTGTGTGTTTGTATATATGTATTTGTGTATGTATGCGTGCACTCTGACAGGTGCACTGGTAATGTGACAGGTTGGCAGTGCCTTCGAGGCCCCTCTGCCAGTCTTATCAACCACATCAGACACAGCCAACACAAATGCCAACACAGACACACAGAACCTTTAAAGAGTTTCCCCATACTGGCTCCACTGAGGAGGGGAAACAAAGCACAACCAGCAACATGAGAAAAAGTGAAACATGCAACACTTGTCTTGTGTTCATGACTGGATAATGACTTTGGCAAGAAATAGCTGCACATTGCCATCAGAGGGCAGTGTTTCTCGTTTTCTCCATCACTGGTTTACCTTTCCTGCCTATACCTGAATAGTAGATACATACATAGAATGCTAGGATCTATGGAGAATTCGAAACAGTAAACACACACACACACACACACACACACAAACAAACAACCTATCACATGATGTTTTACTTGTATTTTTGGATATTCCTGTACGTTCTCCCTCTTTCATCTCCTTCATCTCTCTGTGCTTTCTTCATCATCTTTAACATACTCCTCTCCCTCACCATGCTCTCTTTAGCTGTGCTGGTGGCAGTGACAGTGTGGAACCAGAAGGGAAGTCGGGATAAGTTCCGGAAGCAAGGAGTGTACCACATCCCAGCAGAGCATGAGAGCTGGGAGGACGTCCGTGAGAATATTCTCAACTACAACGAGGAAGGCGGGGGAGAGCAGGACCAGGTAAACATCTTTTATTTTTTGCATGTTTATATGTGTATATTATATAATATATTATTATACACCTCAAATTAGACCTTTATTACCTAGATCAAAAGTAAAGCTAGAACTACCAAATCAAGAATGATGGTTAGAGTTCTGTTCTCCATAAGCTGTCCACAAGCTCCATAAGATTTTTTAAAGTTTCTTAGACATAGAGACATAGGTCTCTTCTTTAATATTTGTCTCTTGCTTATGTACTTTTTAGTAAACTGCAACTTGGCCCGTTTGTTCTTAAGGTTTCCATTGGTTTCAGTCTCATGGAAATCCCACTGAAGCTGCTGTTGTCATGTTTTTATAACCACATTTGACACATCTACACCTACATCCTGGACATCTGCTCAGCTGTTTTGTTTTACCATGATGTATTCTTCACTCATCCACTACTGTCATCTAACAGGTTTTTAGTTAACTTCACTTGTGCACTCATATCTCTTAATAATGCCCAGAACGCCTATGACATCACGGAGCTGAAGAGGCCATTCTGTTCCAGCCTGTCCCAGTCTTCATCCTGCACCACAGCTCCGCTCATCAAGTCCTCTGAGGGCTCCCAAGAGGAGGTGCACCCCGGGCTCGTCCCACCGGCCTGCCTGCACGCAGCCGGCTCCTCTCCCCACTGTGCCGTGGACTTCAGGAACTATGTTGCTCGCATCATCTGGGAGGCAGACCGTGATGGCCTGGGCCTCCCCGTCGACACCTGCCACGTGTACGGCACTGAGGGCTCGGGCTCCACTGCGGGCAGCCTCAGCTCCCTGAGCTCGGCCTTCCCAGATGACGACTTCTGTTACGACAGCCTGCCCACCTGGGGGCCCAAGTTCAAGGGCCTGAGTGAGTTGTACCGCAAGCCACAGCCAGACATCGCCTACATGAACGCCACGGACGGCCAGAACGGCAGCCAAAGCTTCCAGGAGCTCCACTGACTCCCCGGTGTCTAACTCCCACCTCGAGGTCTTTGTGTCTGCATTCTATGACCCTTTATTGAGTTTCAGTTAGATGGAGACGTGCCCCGTGGACTGACGGCAATCTGTCTCTTCCTGCGTGAGACTGCCCTGAGGAGGACGAGGAGATTGCAGACTGGACAATAGATCTGTGTTATTTATTGTGCTTTCTCAATGTGAACTGTGAAATGTGCTCTATTTATTTTAGCCTTGAGAGATGTTTTACACAGGGAGCAAAGCCAGAGACTAACAGTGTGGTTTTACATAGCTAAGCGTTTTCTGTGTTGGGGTTCTGTTGAGCCACATGTGTTCTCCAGGAGAGAAAACACTTATCATTCCAAACAGATGAACAGCCATGACATAAGCATGTTTTGAAGTTTAATTGATGCTAGCAGGAAATGCTAAAGCAACAAGAATGAATCGTGTTTCACTTTACTCAACCTCACAGTTTGCCAGAACAAGGCTGTAAAGGCACCATCTGCTTGCAGAGGCAAGGTGGCATTGACCACAGCATTTTGCTACAAGCAGCATTTGTGTGCGGCCACACATACACAACTTTACATCATGGAACGTAGATGAGCTTATGTCAGTGAGTAAGCTATTTTTGTACTCCGGTATAAATCCCGTCATGGGTGTTCACTGTGTTACTTTTTTTTTCTTTTTTTCGCTGTGTAAAGCCAACCTTTTCTGACACCTCTGACATCTGTTGCATCAAAGTGACACCATGTTGTGTTACTGACAAAGTCAGATGAATGTATTGTGTAATAACAGCCAAGAAAACATTACAGTGCTTGACTTCAATTTAAAAAAAAATGCGAAAAACACAATCACAAAAAATATGTAATTGCTTCAAACGGTTTTGAATGACCTACATTAATATAGTTTCTATTTTTGTTGGTGTACAGACAAGAATATTAGACCTCAAAAATGTCCTCATTTTATATTTTGTATTTAAAAAATGAGTTCTTAGTTTCCCTTGTCAATACTATTCCTGGTATCACTTGTTTCATAAATATGTATATATTTAAAACTTCCTAATACTAAAATTTATGGGTTTATACACACCAAAAAAAAAAAAACCACACTAACTTTAGGTTTTGTTAGCTTTATGCAAGTCAACGCAAAACCAGCTGATGGAGTAACATTTTCAAACCAAGAAGATACCTGTCCAGTACAGTTCAGGGGTGTCCTGTTGCCCTCTCACAGTGCCCTCAGGAGCCTCGGACTGAGCAGAAGCTGGTTCTGGACTGGGGTGCTGGAGCCCAGGTCTGCTCCACAGCAGCCACGTTTACAAGGATGTTTGTTCTGTGCACGGCTTCACATCCATCACACTCCCCCCTACCCCACCTATGAGCTGCTGTGTATATAATGTACATATGTTTTCTAGGAATCCGATGTCAAATGGCTTTTTTTGTATATGGATTTTAATAAAATGTTTTCTGTAAAGCATTTTCAACGTGGTCAGTCTTTCTGAAACTGCTAATTAAATGTAATATTTTGTGCATTGTTTCCAATTAGTTATATTCATACGCACGTCTTCTGAAACAGGCTGGTTTACTTCTTAGGTCTAATAGCTACATGTGGGACACTTGAAAAAAGGAGGTCAGCTCTTTGCTTGGGAGTTTCTTCACAAAGTGGGATCCTAAGAGAACCTGAAAGATTATGGGGGAGCTGAGGCCAGCTACAGCAGGGGGGGTCCCCTTTCCCAGGACTACACAAAGACTTGCACAAAGAGAGTCTTTGTAAGGAGGGCAGCCTAATGGCTTCTACCCCAGCTGCTAGTCTGGAGAATCACCTATGATTACACCCCCACCCCAGAAAATTAAGGGAAACATGGGCTTGGTCAAGGTCTCTGCCAGTTTCCCCTCTTAACAGCTTACATAGAACAGGTTTTTTTTAAAGAACTGTATGATAAACTATTTCAGTCTCATGCCAGAATCATCCTTCACAGTATTCTAAAAGTAGTTTGTTTCTCCTCTCCCTTTCCACATCCGTGTCAAACAGGCAAATGTGGTCAGAGGTGACAACTCGGTTTCCAATATGAAAGGAACACTTGGTCTTCACTACCCCAGGATAGCACGTAGGCAGATTGTGCTTATTCATTAGCCAACACTCACGAACATGACAAAAGGAAACCTGAAAAACATTACCACCTTAAGCAGAAACACACACTCCTCTGTGAAAATCTATTATTTTCAACTCTAATGCCCATTGAAGAAAAAAAAAAAAAAGTAGCTTACATTTAAAAAAAATAAAATCATGCACAGCAGAATGAAAGGCAATTTAAAAAAGGAAACCAAGAGCACTTCTAGAATACTTTGTACAACAGCCATTTTAATTCAAACAAACTATAGGCACGTCTTTAAAATGTTCACACACAAAGGCAGAGATGTTTTAATATTACTATATGTACACGTTATATACAGTTTTATAGGGTTAACTTTACAGTCTTCGATTAAAAGCACTGGATTTGGTTCCCAGGTCTCTGGGAGTAAAATAGTCGTCCTATGCTACAAAGTAAGGCTCGGTACAATACTGCATCTCATTTTTGACAAATTCATAAATAGCAAGAATTCATTTAATTAAATAATATTTGCCTTTGGCAATATAAATGATATTCATAGCAATGTGAAAATCGCATACACTTAAAAATAAATATGCAATGATTCTGCAATTCTAAATTCATTAAACTCCTAACAGAGGGGGGGGAGGGGTCTAAGGAATTAGGTTTAAGCATGCATGATGGAATTACTCATTCACACCAGCCTGGAGCAGGATACAGTTTCTAGTAACTGATCAAAATGAAAGATTTTCTGCTTCAAAGTCAAACACCAATTAAGAGGTTATTCCTTAAAATATGGAGGGGGGGAGGGGGGACCCAAACCCAAACCTTACCCCTCCCCATCTCTAACCACGAAAGCTCGGCAGTCTCAGAGACAACTCTGCCAACTGCTCTGGGCAGGGCCGAGATACCTGTAAACATCGTCTACTGGGAACCATGAAAAAGGCACATGTGACTGCTTCAGATACCATCTTGTAAAACCAGATACTCCCTCCTTTCATAGGACCGGTTTTCCCGAATCAAACAGTACATCATCTCAGCCTATGCTGTCCTTTCCAACACCTGTTCAAAAAGCACAGTTCTGGAACTGTAGGAAGTCCAAATGTCTTTGGTGCACAAAACCGGTATTAGGAAGAAGTGGGGAAGAAAGGGAACAAAAACAAAACCCTAGGGCTTTGACTGCCAGGCCAAATGAAGGTCAGCAAGCACACACGTGCATAAGCCCCTCAGCCGGTAGTGGGTTTCTCTGTGCTTTTGGGTGGAGTCAGCAAGCCTCCACCCGAGACCGGAGACAAGCGCTCAAAGCTGTCTCGCTGCCGGTGATGAGCCTCATTCTGAAAACACAAACACACACCGTGCTTAGAAGTGTCCGACGATTGCTACTACGCAACAGGCTGAAGTTCAAACAAGAGCACCACTCACCAACATGGTCAGGTAGTCTACATGCGTCTGGATGTTGTGCCGGTCTTCCTCCGACACCTTTTTAAAGTCCTTCAGCCTGGGCTTGCCGCATTCCCTCACCGTCCTCATAAAGGGGGTCATCCAGCACACACAGCTGGATATATTGTCCCATGTCAGACCTGAAACAAGGAGTATAAACTCCACCGTCACTTATGCATCTACAGTGCTATTCAATTTGACGATGGATTATAAGGCAAGATAATCTGGTACTTGTGTGGCGTCAACAGGCGCAAGTTTAATGCATTGAAGCATCACCTACCTGATGCTTTCTGTACAGTTTCAAAGGAGGTAAAGTGACAAAATGCTGCAGCTGCCAAAACACCATACTGGTAATCTAATGAATTAATGTCCAGTATACAAAGATCCAGCAACTGTAGAGAGAACAGATTAAATATTGGATTAATTTAAATACTACAATGGGGGGCAGTAATAAATAATGGCTACGACAGGACATTTACTCTTACCTGGGTGACTTGTATATAGGTTTCCTGAGAAAACTGAGGCACAAGGAAATTTGGATCTTCCTTCAAGGAGTCTACTTGAACGTAAAGTTTCAACCAAGAAATGACAGTTTCTGGGCAAAGATGCCAGTTCAATGCTTTCAAAATAACAAGCTCCATTTCAAGGATTTCATCATCATCACAGGCACCATCTGTGACGTAGGAAAACTCTTGAAGCTTTGGTGGGTAGATCTCCTGTTATTAAAAGAGAGGCCAAACGGGTTATTGCACTGCCTGGTCCCATAGAACCCACAATACAACTAATCGTGTTCCTTTCATTACCTCCATTTTGGATGCGATGAACAGTGAGGTAATGCCAATGAGCTGCAGCTGGTTCTTGCTGATATCCTCCTGAGTCAGCATGAAGCGATCAAAGAAGTCTTGAGCCAGGTAAAATGTCTCACGATGAAGTGTATACACTTCACTGACCTAAACACAGAAACAGGATAAATTAATAACTGCTAGCATCAGTAATCAGGCACTATCACCTAATGGCAACTAGTAGCTCCGAAAGTAAGCCCTCTCTGTGAACACACCTCCAAAAGCCAGTCAAGAAGGATCGACCTCATTTTGGGTTGCAAGTTAGGATGCTGCTGAACAAAACTTGCATCATGAATATACTTCAGCTCCTTATTCAACATCTTGATCCACACATCATCGGAGCTAGCCCAACTGTGGAGAACATGCAATATTTACATTACTCATTTTATTCATTTTTAAAGCTAACCACAATATAAGTAGAGATGAGTTTAAAACCCCCACCCCCCAGGCCTTCAGTATTCACTAGGTCCTACCTGAGTACAGGCAAGGGAGAGGGTTTGATGAAAAGATTCTTGAACCGGAAGTGTTTAAAACCAGCCAAGTTATTTGTCTCTTCCAGTTCTTTGTGAGGAGTCTCAACAAGGACGCAGGGGCTAACATCACCTTCCATCCAACGTTTCTGGAAACGTGCATTTTATGTTACCTCAGTGAAATCGTACCATGATAGCTAGAATTAGTAATTATAATAACCATTAAAAAGGTATCTTAGCAGCTATTACCATAATATATGCATGTAGCATAAACAAAACACAGCAATGGGTCCAAAAAAACTAAACACCTTTACTGTTCAAGCAAGCTGAACAAATTTCACTGCGAATGATGGTTATGGATTGCCTAGATGTTAGTCAGCTCATTAGACAACGATCATTTACACAAAACATTTGTAAAGAACAAACATTTTAAAAACAATTCGAAGTCATGGCGAAAATATAATAGGAACATAGTCATAACATCTATTTATGCATACCCTTCACCCACCTGAATTTCATAACTCTGTTTCTTGACTGCTCCCGTCATGGTTTTTTTGCACTGCTGAAAAAAAAAAATTCGCATTACATGCTATATGAAAAGAGTAAGGACAGCCAACGTTATACAGCGTTAAAAATTGCATGCAATCGTTGCTTTAGACAATAGCTAGCTACCTACCTCGGCTTTCCTCTTCCTTGGACATTTGGTATTCTGATCTGGAGCATTCGCATCCCTCTCTTGCAGCGTATTGCGACAACTAAAAAATAAATAAATAAAATAATAATTGCAAAATAAACATTTTGTTGCTTTTACGTCAAGGTGGCCAGGTGTTGAGCGTGCATTTCTCTCACCTGCGTCTCGACATTTTTCCAGTGGTAAAGGGTTATTGAGACTGCTGAAAATGAGATAATACAAGTTAGTTTCGCAATTCTTTCTTACCACCATGTTGCTCTCATTGAGAACTAGGTCAAGCAAAGGGGGCACAACACAACCAACAAAACTCGACTGGCTAGACAGCTAGGTGATCTCAAATTAGGCCAGCAACTCTGAGGTTCAAGCCTTTGAAACACTTTCAAAAGAGTTTACTTCGAGAAAATCCAATGTTTAAAAGTAATACCTAGAAATCTAGCAATCTGGCTACGTAAGGTTTAAGTCATGTACATATCACCATCAAGAAATCAAGATGTACACATCACCATTGTTTTCTTTACCCAAGTTTGTGAAAGTCGACTCCCCGCCAATTTATCTGAAGCGGGACGAACATTGCGCTGAAGGCAAAGCGCCTCAAACGACGCAAACAAAACTAGCCAATGTTATCCTAATTTTCGGTCCGATGTAAGCCAGCCATGTCAAATGTACCCACGTTCGTACGTGTTACAGAAAACTAGTATATTTATTTCCAATCTCATGTTCTTGCTGAATTTCCTAACAGTTTAGCTAGCTGGCTTGCTATCCTAGCTAGCCAGCTACTCAAAACCCTCTGCCACGTACCTGACTGACGGGTTTAGTAAAGATAATCTAATAGCAAAATGAAACGCCGACTTAATGCGAACACACTAGAATCGGTTAAATAATTACCGTTAAACAGACACAATTTCAGCTGCTGGCTAGTTAACAACAGCTGCATAACTGCTTGGGCAGGGAGCTAGCCAGCCAGCTAGCCTACTGTTCCAGTTCGCGTACATGATCTATCCTGGCGCGCAAACCCGACAAAAATACAAGAAAAAACATCAACAAGCGAAATACAGTACTGTTAAACGTCTATCTAAACCTTGGCGATCATAAAATAACATTATATGGAGAACTATTTTGTACAAATCCAAGAGGAAGGTCTACTGTTCCTACTTACCAGCTCTAGGAATGAATGAATAGACATCAGCTGGCGCCGGCGCCAATCTATATAAAGTAGAACTAGCCATGCCAACTGCGCATGTGTGTTTCGCGGTCTCTTTAGGTGTCCTAACAAATTTAAATACCGGAACTTTCATGATCAAAATAATCATACTATCGGGAGAGGTATGGCGTTAAAGTGGTAGGCACTGTTTCACTTCGTTTACATTTTTCTTCGTTTTGAAAATAGCGAACCTGGCCGTCTGCTTGCTGTTTGCTGCAGTGAGGCTTTGTTAAACAGACTGTTTCAAAAAGAGCGCTTTCCTTATTTCCCGGTTAAACGATTCTGGCGCCGAGAGAACAAATGCACCGAATCCATGTATTTCCACCCAAGAAAAAACAAATCTACATATCGATTTAAAGCATTTTCGAGTAAGAACTGACACTTCCTGATATCATATCGGTCAAGAGGAGGTGCTTAGAATTTGCCTGGCCAATCGGAAACATTCTAGGAGAAACAACGTGCTCCTGCTTGAAAATGTAAACAAAGGCAGAAAAGAAAGTTGTCTGGTTCTGGGAGGTATTCAAGAAAGCGGGTTAAGCGACCAGACCGGGTCTGTTAACTCAGAATTTACGAAAAATCTAGGCCTTCCGTTTTCAAAAAATAGATTAAAGAGAGCATGTGTCTGTTTCTATAGTAATGCTCTCAAGATAACCTGCTCGATGGTAGGCTAACTTAAACCTAATTGTTCGCCGAACTCTTCGTCGGTAACCAGTCAGACCCAGATTAGACATACTTTCATTTTTCGCCACAGTCAATTAGATACTTAAACTATATGCTTAAGGCACACATTTCCAATATCACACATCGTGGATCAGCCCTCCTTTGAAGACTTTCTGCATTGCTCTCCGTTTTTTGCCAATGGATCTTTTTATATACCTTAGGAGACGCTGACCACAGGCAAGTCGACTGTATGTCGGTCCGTCTACAGTTTTGTGGTGTTCCCTGGGTGTAAGCCTATAATTACCATTATAGAGTAATTCCACAGAATCGCAGGTTTGTCTTTATTAACAAAGATTACAAAAGGATACAACAGTTGTGAAACGGAAGATTTATATCTCTGCACCTTTTAATATTTCAGGGTTTCCAAGAGTCATTGGCTGCATGGATGGAACCAACCTGCAGAAAATGAATGTAAACAGAAAGTCCTTCCACAGCATTAATATAAAGGTAGCGACCATCTTATAGATACTTTGTACATGTCTTTTTATATAAAAGTCTAACGTTTAATACATGTTACACAAACTTACTGTTCGCTCCTGTAAAGATTACATGTGATGCTAAAATCATCATTACAAACGTTAAAGCCAAATGGCCTAGCTCTGTGCATGATATAATGATTTTGCAAGTCTGCACTATACAATAAATTTGAGCACGTTAAGCCTGTGCTACAGATTGTTTTATTTTGAGTTTATTTTGGAGTGCTCCAGTTGAAGATCGAACTTTTCCATTTGCTTCTGGAGGTGGACCTTGTAT
Organism: Sternarchorhynchus goeldii; assembly: GCA_028565775.1. NCBI lineage: Eukaryota > Metazoa > Chordata > Actinopteri > Gymnotiformes > Apteronotidae > Sternarchorhynchus > Sternarchorhynchus goeldii. Next base: position 12,400,733 of record JAOXYF010000008.1, read on the forward strand.
AAACCTTTTATAGCCAGCTTGAAAGTAAGAGACAAAAATACCATGTTATGGTCAAATAAATAGCTTTTTTTATATAAATATTTTTGCTATTTAGTGAGACATTAATATTCTTACTGATTTAAGCTGAGCTCTGGGTTTGGATGTTCCCTCATCATCTGTCAAGAAGACAGTCACACACATTATCATGGTTAATCAAATGAATTAGATTATTTCCTGCTAAACCAGTGTGAAATATAATGTTCTATTCTTTCCCTCATTGACATCCATTGTGAATCCTTTTTTTGCATCTCAATTGAGAATGCCTGTTTATAGGTTTACACTTACATTTAAGACATTTAGCAGACGCTCTTCTCCAGAGTGACTTACAAAAGTGCTTTGTTGTTGACTTACAGAGTGTATCCTATCCAGTAAGTAGGATAGAATTAATTATAGCTTTGAACTAGAATACTGCTAAAATACAGGAGTATAAGCTTTTAGGTAAAGGTGAACATGCTTCTGCTGGGTTTAGGCTACTCAGACTTGTTTAACCCAACACTGATCAGCTGTTGTGGAATGAAAACTCTGACTATGCCACGTCAAGATAAACCAACTCAGAGTTCAGGGTTAAGTTTAGAGTTTGTTAAACCTGCTTTCTGGAATACCCCCTGGTAAGTTTTTAAGTTTAATAAATTGCCATAGAAAATTCTAAATCTTTTTTTGGATAATCGTCATATCCTGCAAAATTTCTCAAAAGACTTGAAATGTTCATTTAAAAATATTGAGACCAAATAATATATTCAATATAATATATTCTTAATATAATTTATTTTTCATTCACCAAATAGAGGATAATTGCATGTCCACATACAGGCTACAGCAGACTAGATCATCACTGGAAACACGATGTGTATGCCGCACTTTTAAAGGTTTTTAAAACATTTATTGAAAAATAAATGAGAATACTTTCAAGAGGCTGTTCTCAATACAAGTGAATCTGACATTTTTAATTGCAAAATTATGCTGGTCACAAAAAAGGTAGGTGTACATTTAATACAAAAGCAAAATATAACAAAGTAGAACAAACATACATTCTAAAACCTACTGTGTCTGCAAAGTTCTGTATTATTCCAGTAAACTAAAAATTAATTAAAGCAAATGAACTATTCTTCATACATTACAGAGAACATCTGCTACATTTGTAAGTAAAAAGTTGTACAGAGTGAGTGGCTCACAAAGACCAGCTTATTCCCCTGTGCATAGTAATTTGCTTTTGTCCAAGTTCTTTTGGACATATTTCAAGTTCTTGATGGATGCATTTTCACCCTCTTAACCTGGAAGGCACAATATCCCAACAAATTAAGGCAAAAATAAAATCCGTTATTAAGTCAGGCTACTGAAGACAATGAGAACAGGTGCTCTTGCAGACATAATCTAAACAAATTGCCACTTCATTCGCGATCCCTTTACTGCAAAACCAATGCCTTGTTTAGTACATTCACCCCAAAAAAAAAAAAAAAAAAAAAAAAAAAAAAAATAAAAGGAGTAACGGGTTAGTAACACACAAAACAATACATCTGTATCCTGTTTCTTTCCCTACAGTTATCAAATCATGGGTGTTCATTTGCTCACCCAAGTAATATGTTGGTGAATGAAGAGTAGACTTCTGTTCACAGGGCAGGTGAAAGTGGGTATTTTCCACAAGCCTGCATTTCATGTCCATCATTCAAGTCCAGTCATTTGTGAGAGACATTTAGCTTGGCAGCCATTTTTAAATGGGTCGATAAACACAATAATAATAATAATAATAATAATAATAATGGAAACAACAAATGTAAAATTCTAACAAAGCCTATCGCTACATTGGTTTTAAATATTTACTTTAGTTACACAAGTCATACTTGCTAATCAAACATAAGGCATAACACATACCCATATTTTCATTAGTGTGGAAAAACAACAACAAAAAAAATTCAAATTAAACATTTCTGGAAAAAAAAGCCAACAGTTTTACTCCATGTAGGTTTTAACAGTCAATTGAAAAAGTTTGTTTTCACAGTCCTAGGACAATTAAGTATTCACTTTCATTCAGATTTGCTGAAAATGATCAATTACAAATATTCCCACAAGGCTATGTACACAATGACAGCTTTAGAGGTCCTCCAGTATGTACAAAGATGATTAATATTTATCAAGTAATCTGCATTTTAGCAAAGAGTACAGGTGAACTGACATGACCCTGAGAAGTATATGGCAGATTCAGAGCAAACAACAATACAAAATTACAATAAACACTTGACTACTTCTCCATTTCCATGTTTCAAGACCAGCACTATAAAGTCATACACCAAGGCGCACTATCATAAGAAAACCAAAACTACTTACATACTTTACACTGCACTTAGCATAACTTCATACTGATATGTAATATAATCAATATTTTTTTTCTTTTAAAAATACTTGATTTTTTAAAAATATAATTTACATATTTGGGATGGGATTTTACTGCTAAGAGCAGCTCACAACACACCTAAAAGAGAAAGAGAGCACTAATCTACTGACATGGGTCATCCTTAAAGAAAATCAGCCATCGTCACAGGTCTGCATGATGCCAGAAGAAGGTCTACAGAACTCATGCATATTCATTACAATCTAACAGAACTGGGGGTTGGGGTGGGGGAGACCTGACATTCTTCTCAGTCACACTACATGGGGTTGTAGATGCTGGGTATGCACAAACACCTTGAAACTTCATGCAACCACTGCAGACATTGTGACAATTAAAATATAATGCCAGTTCTCTACTCTCCAGGAAGGAGACAGAGCCAAATGGCACCTGATTTGGACAAACGCTCGAGCAGGCTTTAACCTGCACCGGAGTAAAGTGACCTATGCTATCAATTCTGAGGGATTCCATTCCATCTGTATGAAAAGCACAGGGCTGGAGAAAGGGAGGTGTGGTTGGAGGCGCACAGTGAAGATGGCCTCAGTAGTTGTACTGCCTCTGTCCGGGCTGGTGAACATGAGCTACGGTGACCTTGGCCTGCCTGGAACCCCGGGCGTGGAGCAGGTTAAGGCGGCGGAGGGCGTTGCGGGACAGCTGCTGCCGCTCCACGCTGTCCCGGACCTTCTGAAGCAGACGGCCGTTCTTGGTCTGCTCCAGGAGCCCGGCACGGCTCGCGGCGAGAGCGGCTGCACAGCAGCCGGTGGTGCGGTCGGGGCCGCGCTGAACTTCAGCCCTGGAGGGAGCCCAGCACAGTAGCACTTAGAGTGTGGCAGTTTCAGCTAATCTTACATGACACTGAGGCAAGAAGGGCTACAGCAAAGCTACCTGAGGCCGGTAGGTTCACACTGGCTGTCCTTGGGGTCACTGGAGCTGTACACGGCGTAGACAGACATGCTAGGGTGTTCGATTAACAGGTTCTCCAGGGGACTGGTCTCCAGCAGGACGGGAGCCCTCCCCCCAGCCGTGAAGCAGGGCGGGGGCGTGATGAACCAGCTTTCCTCCAGATCACACGCCCCGTCCAGCCGCAGAAATCCTCCGTCCTCAGTGTCCGTGTCTGGCACCGAGTCAAGGGAGGAGCAGGAGGAGCAGCGGAGAGGGCAGTCAGGGTTAGCCACATCCTCCGGACACACCTCCACCAGACCATCTCCACAGTCTTCAGAGCAGGCCTCAGCTACAGAAAAACCCAGAGATGAGTAGGCATTTACATTCCTCTACAGTAATCTTTCTGAAAAAACAATCAAGCATGCAGAAAAAAACTACATTAAGAAGTATTGTTCTTTACAGACTTTTCAAAATTCCCTTCCACAAAGCAACAATTGTCAAAAAAATACATGAAAAGGTAAACTAACTTTTATTGCAACCAATGGCTCAGAAGTTTGTATTTTGCCAGCAAAACACAGCAGAGAGATATGTTTTCATAGTCCAGTGCTATTTTTACTTAGTGTGGTTCTTGGCAGTTTATCAAAAATGGTGTAAACAACAGAACTTCGACAAGAGCCTGTGTGGTGCAGAACAGGAAAAGGCCTATAGGTGGCACTGCATTACAACCAAGATCCTAAACCACAGAGGTGGTTGTGATGAAGTTATTGCAGTCTATTGTCAGAATAATTACATGAGCTATAATCCCTGTCTGAAAAGCCACTGATTAAAAACCTATTCCATGTGTAAAATAAAAGCTATTCAAATTTACTGGTAATTTTAATGCAGTCTGAATTATAAGAATGTTAAATTACTTCCCATTTATATAATGCCTTCAACTGCTTTTTCCAGAAATAACTACAACCAATAGTTCACAATAAAAACCCACGTACTTTCATTTGTTGTGAGCCACAAATATCCATAAGCTCATGTGATACATAAAAACTTACAACCCTTCAAATGATTGAAGAATTTTCAGAATACTGTAATGTCGCTAGAAGGTGGAGCACTAAAACAAACAAAGTCTTCATATATCAAAACCATTTTCAGTATGCAAAGCTGTGTTTATGGACGATAGTCTGCTTGCTGACAACAAATATCCAGGTGCCTTTTCTGATCATCTGGTTTAAAAACAGGTCCTTAACCTTCATACCTCACTCCTTAAATACCCCCATGAAGGCAATGAAACTTTTATCCAGTCAACATTATGCACAGACTGGAAAATGACTGCAATCAATCCAAGTGGAAAGATCTCAAGATATCTGAAACTCCAACAAGTCTTGCAACAATTGTCCTTCTCAGGCTGATTTGGCATCAACCAGTGTTTGGTTGTTCTGTACTAGAGTGTTCTAGACTGTAGTCCAGAGCAAAAGAACTTCATCGGGTATTCTGCATTCCTAGCTACTTGCTGAGCCCATGTCCATGAAGGTGAGCAAGTGAAACAGGGCACAGTAACGTTAGCAAATCCATTTGTGAAATACACTAAAAAGATTAACTAGCCACAGCCTAATACCTGATTTATCCTCTGTAGCTTAGGCCCTGCATGGGTAGAAAGAACAAAGCTAGATGGATTCCCTTATGCCTGAAGTATTCACACCCTATACGATGCAGAGCTTCTTTCTGAACTGCTAGCATATGGTAAGCATCACTGCCCTTCCCCACCCCCACCCTGGGTTCAGGGGCCTGCAGCAGGCCTCTTGCTGGTAAATTAGCATTGCCATGACATTAGTTAAAAGTCAGCAGGGGTCATCAAAGGCCCTGACCACTCATTAGTCTTGTAAAATGGCTTCATATTACAGCAACATATTTGTCAGCATAAAGTAAACATACACTGTGCTGGGAAAGCTAAAAACTAGGTTTGACTGTTATACAAACTGTTCTGTAACAGACTATAAACAAGCTAAATGGTAACAACAATGAAGGCACAGGAAATTTCACTCACCAAGATAATCCACGAGGATCCATTGTTCATCGTCTTCATGTTCGCTGAAGCCAACCTCCACAGCACATCTGCTGGCCTCCTCCATGGCGTCTCCAAACAGGATGCTGGTGAACCTCTGAAACATGGCAGGGACGCTGGGTTTGGGGCGGGCCGGGTCAGTCCTAGCGTCGGCTGAGGTTGAAGCTCTTTGGTCATCAGCTGCTGGAGCCGCTAACAGAAACCTCCGGAAAGGTGCTTAAGTGCATTAGTTTCTCCTTCGTGCATGAGGAACGCCTATAGTTTTGTCATAGCCATCACTAGCTGTGCAAAGATGGAAGGCACTGCGGACAAAACATGGGGGAAAAGAAGAATCTTTCATCAGATAACATACAGGAACAGTATCAGTCAAGAAAAGTGATAATTGGTATTTATGCAGAACAGAAAAAAATAGTTCAGTACACAAAGTGGGATCATAAACAGCATTAGGACACTACTATGACACACTACTCTGCATCACTATGTGCGGAGTTTGCACTTGCATTTTGAACATATTTGTAGATTCCCTATAAGCCTAATCATGAACTAAATAGCTCTGGTGGTTCTGCTAGTCAGTTCTAGTACTCTGGTTAGACTAGCACAAGGCTTAGGCCTAGTGTATGCAATGTGGTAATGCATTTAAAAAAAACTGCCCAGGCAGCATTGTTTAAATGTTTCACTCACAGCTAAACGTTAGATACGTTTTTAATATAATGTTAAAAGCCTTCCACACACCACTGAATTACAGCCACTGCTAAACACAGCACTCTCTTTATTCCAAGAAAAGACACTTTTGTTCACAAGTCATTGTGTTGATCACCTTGTTCAGACCTGTGGCTCATGGAGAAAGATAGCACTGACCTGTTTTGCATGTAAAGATAACCATGCAAGACAGCTGTGCAGCGAAGCACAGAACACGTTGCCTCAGCTTTCGGTATCTTTATCTAACAATCAGACAATTCACAATCTTTTTTGCACCTGCTCACTGCAGCGTGCTTTGTCCGTTGAAAAGGGGTCTTTGGGGTCAAATGTAAGATTGAGCCCCAGACAACAGGATTACACACAGACTCCACGGTTATTCTGTATTGAATTAAGAAACGCTACAAATTGTACGCAACATACGATTAATACAGATTTGAGGAAAATCACGTGTTATTGTTAACAGAGCGCAATGTGTCCAAATTTATAGTTAAAAGTCGTACGTCACAACACATTGCCTCGAATAAAACATACCGCAGTATGAGGTCATTAGGGTCTATAACGAATTCATTCGTTAATGATGTGCCGCAAACACACCAAGAACAAAATGCTGTCTAGTACGGGGCTACCATATGAACAAATATCAGCGCCACTGGAAGGGAAACGCTTAACAGCAAACCTACGAGTTGTCTATTTTAGCCTTCAAACAAACCTAGAGAATTGTAACTACATTTTACACTAACCTATACGGAAAATTAAAATGATGCTGCCTTCTTTTGACCGGCTAAAATTACGGTTTGTCGATGTCGGGGGGGGGAGGGGGGCATACAGGGTCCAAACCGTAACTCAACACCAACAGGGCGGACTGCGACTGCTTACGCTTAACACTGGGCCTCCTAAGCAAAGCCTACATCACAAAATCGGCATATCTGACATTTCACCTACCGAACAATAGGCCTACATAGTCTGTTAGTTTATACGTCTCGTGAAAAGCAAGCCTTACAAATCGACGCCAAAACAGATTTTCCAACTTTCCAACGTTCCCCAAAAAAAAACAACAAAAAAAGTTTTGGCTACTTTAACATTTTTTTGCAACAACTGTTTTTTATTCTACGTTGTTAATATCGAAGATCTTTGCTAAGAAATGTAACGGTAATATATATAAACGATATACAACAAAGACTCACCTGCGGCAAAGAAAGCAGAGAAATAGTTTTGACTACTGTAAACAGGAAGGTAAGCTAATCTTAAAAAAAGACAACAGATCGACGGAAGGTTGAGGTAGATTATGTAAAGCAATATAAAAAATATATAAATATAGTTATTATATGAAGAAAGAAATAGTTTATGGACCCTTAAATCACTTAAGCGGCTTCTTTCCAGCAGCCCCTACAAGGTCTCAACTGCTCTCTTTGTTATTGTTGTGGAGAGTTAACAGCTGATCATTCGTGACGTAGCCGACGACAGCCTATGGGAAGCCCGTGAATAAACTCTGACAGCCAATGAAGGGCAGCACTCTGCTATGACAGCATGTCACCAACGCACGTGATCGACCAAAGAAAGGCAAGACTGGGCAAAGCACTTTTGCTCCAACTTTGGGAACGTCGTGGAAGTAACGGTAGACATTGTAGCAGGACGTGGATTTAATCCGTGGTGATAACATGCCTTGCTGTGCAAAACGTTCTCCTCTAATACATATTGTCAGCAATCAAATTAATTGATAAAACCACCTCAGTTAGCCTAGTGAAGGCTAAATGCAATTTATGAAACGGGGTCCTCAAGAGACAAGGAAACGATGATACAACAATGCTCAAGATGTAGGTCACTAATTTGGGGGATGACAAAGGACTGCTTCCAGGCAGATGGGTGTGAATAGGCTGCTTTGGAAGGGAGTGTCTGGAATTAAAATTGTAATTCTAATAGGGCTGACCTGAAAGTCAGCAGTTTGGACAAAGGACCTATTGATAAATCTGAAAACCAGGAAAAAGTGTTCACCTAATGTATATTTTATTCTCAGTTACTTCGAGAACATTATTATTATTATTTAAAGTAGATTTGGTCACTGTTCAAAATAGCACCTCCCAATACAAGAGAAAAAGCTGAAGAAGCTGTTTGTGTCATGGAGGGAAATAAGGGTGGAGTGATGCACAGAGTCATGTTCTTTGTGTTCTCTGCTATGTCATTTCCTGTTGATGAAAGGGAGTTGGCTACTAGATTGAGGCTCAAATGCATTATTTGGAATATTCATTCTCATGGTGTCTCAGTTACTCTGCACTTTCATCAGCTGGATGTCTCCCTTCATTCTTTCAGATCATAGCACTGCTACTGTTTGTTTAATAAAAAGAGTGTGCGCTTCCTACTAAGCAAATATTTTCTTACTGCCCATGTTCCTATCCCTTCTTATGTTCAATAAACAGATGCGGATGCTAACAAACTATTTTTCTCCTGT
>JAOXYF010000008.1:12409318-12435322 GCA_028565775.1 Sternarchorhynchus goeldii
ATATTGTCTTTATTCCTTTGATATTTACATGCAAAGCTACACAGGATCTGTTACAAACCTGAACACATGGGTTTCCTTTGTTTATGACATATCAACATAACATACAGCAAAACCTCTCAGCTATTTACTTCCTGGATTACACAATTTTGTTAATGTTTAGGGCCTGTTCTGAACGTCTTGTGCTAAGGCTGTGAAGAGGGTTGCACGACTATGTAATAACATTATCAATTTTATGCTGTCAGCTGCCCAGAATATTGTTTTGTTTTGCCAGAACACTGACACGTTTCATTTCCTGAGTGTCTTATGCTAATGTGTACAACTACAGTACAGTAGCATTTGAAATGCTTATAAAAGTCACAAAGTCCACAAAGAGTGTTGTTGTATAATGTTGATAGGAGACATAAAACTTGACTGAAATATAATTTTTTCATTGTCTGGAAAGCCTACAAGTTTCCCATCAATTCAGGCAAATACAGATCACTAAGTAGAGAGCAGTTAACATTTAATATAATTACAATAAAAACAGTTGAGGTACATAATATAAATTATGATGTACAATACAAAATAGTTTGCTAAATATACAAACAGATTACTGCTGGATAAAACTGGAGTTTGGCCATCAAGGTCAAGTTAACCTATGTGGAGTATATTATGGGAGATTTTGCCCTGCAATACAATAATAACTCTGCACAATAACAAAACATATTTGAAATGTATTTAACACAACTAGCAAGTGAGCGGTTTATAGAAAGAAGTTATTATAAACAGCACTGCTTAGCTTCTCAAATGCAGACAATCACTGGTTATGTAAAATAGCTTAGAAACTGACATCTTGGTGGAGGATTGCATCAGCTAAAGAACACACGAGGGAGGGCCCAGCCTGAGGCGTGCAGAAACCAACAGGTGGAGTATCCTTCCACTTAATGCTACGGGCATGACAGTACAACTTCACAAAGGGACACCAAAATGCGTCACTTATCAATGAAGAGAAGCAAATATCTGTTTTAAACCACACAAGATACTGAGAGGTACAGGAAGACTTTGGCCAAATATGCTCAGTGAAATCAAGCTACAACACCACCAAGTTAGAGAGGTTTCACAAACACTGGTAACACCTGGGCTTGTGTGTAGTATACAGTATGTTTAAGCAATTATCAACATGAGCTGTGTTGGACATATAGTACATGATTTATTCATTCAACTGCTTAGAAAATGTTTGTTGTTCTCCAAAGACTCAATTTATTAATACAAATAATAAACAAGTTATCAAAATTGTTACATTTTCTTAATGAATTTAAATAATCATGTGAAAATAAAATAATTTAAGCACATAACAGCAAAACATTTGCTGTTAGGTATTGTTATTGCAGTGATTGTGCAGGCAAAAAATGTGGGTTATTGCAGTTTAAACTTGACAAATCATTGATTCACTATGATTTTTAATTTTTTTATATTAATCTTCTTTCTCTAAAAGTATATTAATTATTCAATACTTAACAATACATATAGAAACCTCCATCTTACAGCCATCATTATAACTGCCTATAAATCACTTTCAGTTATTAACTGGCTGAGCAGTAGATAGAGAATTTAAGCTAAAGTCAAGATATGGAATGGACAGGAGGCAACAAGAAGCTGCAGTGGAGGGAGCATACCTTCCCTTTCACATGTCATTCACTCTCTTAATCACTCCTTCATTCACATACCCAACACATCAACGCTGACGTAATAGTCTCATATCTGAAAAACAATCCACTAACCAACCCCATCGTCATCCCTTCTGCTGAGCTTCAGATCCAGCTCTCCTATACCACACCTTCTTCAGCTAATCAAGATCTTGAAACCAAGTTCGATTAGAGCTGGAGCTTAACTTGCAGGAGAGACGGGTAACCCAGAGGATGGGAGCTCTCCTGCATTAGACCTTTTTTAATCTGGAACCAGAGGTGACCATGAATACAACTGATAAGTGGCCCTCAGAGCATGCAGGTCTACTAAGGCACAGAATGGTACCATTCTTCTGCTAAGGGGCTGGCTTGATATCCTACTCAATGGACTGAGAAAAAGAAGAGTGCACTTTCTTATCCAACTAAAATAAACCAAATGAGCACAATTATTAAACATAAAATTAACTTGAGCAAATCTCAGTACCATCTATTGCATGTTCAAAAGAATTGTATATGGTTTCTGGTTCGACTAAAAAAAATAACTTGCCGTGTAAATAAACAGCCATCTTCCACTGCCTCCCCTTAAACATTTATTATAAAACAGATTACTGCTGGCTTCTTGCTAGGACAAGTCTTGGATAATTCAAAGCACACAGTATGGTAGCTTCAAAAAAAATTTTTTTTGTAGGTAAGCCATGGGTGGGGCAGGTAAGTCAGTGTGGGGTTCAATCATTATGCACAGAACGTGAACTAACAGCATAGAGCCACCCACACTGACATCATCATAACATCATAACACAGACCACTAAGTAGCTGCTGTATTTTGACTCATAAATTAATGTGCAAAAATGAGGCCAACCCTTACATACCAACACTGTACAAAAAAAAAAAGTTACTGATACCATAAAATTGCTTTATCCTAAAGTACTGAGCTAGCACTAAAAGCCAAGAAAAGGTTCTGCAAGCCTTGTTGTTATAATTTAGGTCTGATGCCCATAGTAGCTAACAAGTCTTCTGGGTGGAGGGCCCTCCCACTGGTTCGCAGATTCACTTCAAATTGAAAGTACATTAAATTTCCTTGTTTTGCCTCTGGTGAGTATACAAAAGCAAATCAGTGCATGCTTTTACAATGTATAACCTAGGAAACTGCTTAAGACAACATGCAGTATGTAAGCATTATAAAAGTTAAATGGGCCGATCCTGTTTTCAAAGGGAAAAGGGAAGAAAGTCAATATAGCCGACCTTCTTAGAACACTTACAGTCAACCCTCATCTGCTTCCATGGCAACCACTGCAGCCTTAGGAACATGAAGAACTCTACAAGTGACCTAATGATATTGTAGGTCTGCAGTTAATATTCAAACCAGACAGCCAAAATGTATGTTTCATGCCAAACCATATGCTGAGAAATCATGGAACAAAAGTCACTCACTATGTGGAGTGTCAAACCGAAGATATACACAGGTATGTAGAACCTCTTGCACATAAACACAGAATGCTAACCTTAATCTGAGGTGAAGTATGTCGAGCCACACAACTTCACATGAGCAGCGTCTGCTCACTCCGGTGTCTTATGCCTGAGACTCTTTGTTTGGGCACCGTGAGCAATTTATCAGCAGGAATGAATAGTTTAGCTCAAACCCTCTGTCACCCTGTGACTAATCAAGAACAGCTCCACTGAGGATGAGGTCAGACCAGGTAGCTAACTCAAGCAGGTTCCAGGCAAAGATTAGCCACCCATACAACCTCTCAGTAATCTTTATTGGTGATACACATCCAAACACACAAGCACACATGCAAGCAGACAAACAAACACGAACACAATCATGCACAGATTCCATGCTCGGGTCACAAGGAGTCTTGTGCGTCAGAGTCGTCTTCCTGAAAGGGGCTATTGCGGGCCCGTGTCCTCTGTCGTGTACGCGCAGCTCTCGGGCCGTTCACTTCATTCAGAGGCATGTAAGAGTGCTCCTGCTGCACGTACCCTTTGCATTTTCTGCACACTTGAATCAAGTTTCCAATGAGACTGGTCAGCAAGAGAGCAGCCAAGGCAGTTGTGATAACCAGCCAGCAATACCTACACACACACACACACACACACACACACACACACACACACACACACACACACACACACACACACACACACACACAGGGAGAGAGGGAGGGAGAGACAGAGGGAGAGATTTTAACCTCTGAACCCATCACTGCAGCTCAGAATCAACACTATAGAACAGCAGCATACACACCTGCTCATTTGAAAGGCAGGCTGGGCTAAAAAGGCACATTTGTTTTGCCACTGTAAGAGCTGTTTAAAGGCACAGTGGGGACCTGTTGCATCATCTAGACTTGTAACAACTGTCTGGGATATTTATGTACTTTTCCATGGAAATAATCAGATTAATATGTGAACTTCCTAAAATATGACAAGGCTTTCTGGAGTATGGCTGAAGTATTGCGTTCTACACTGGGGCGAAGCCCTAAGGATTCAGCATTAGGAGTCCCATTGTATTCTATGTCCTGGTGACTAAGACAGAGGTGTTGTTCACGCATGTGTGTTGACACTTACTCAGACAGATAAGGACTTGGTGTGTAAACCTCCTCCTCTTTTTTCCACTCTCTCCACATGTGGGTGGCCAGGCAGAGACCAGCTAAGAGAGAACAAATAAACATTATCATTCCTCACTAGGGTCACAACTCTTGCTTGTCACTCTCACACACACACCTTCTCTCGGCCACAGAAGCAAAGGCAGGCGACTTTGAGGTGGTTTTGTTTTGCCGACATGGAGTATCAAGCGCGCATGTTCTGAAGGGAACTGGGGAAAGCTGTGCAGTATATATGCATCAGTATATGCATCAGCAGAGAGGTCAATTAAGGACACTCACGTGTTTGACACGCACTCAGGAGGAGCTTATAAAAAGGAGTGGGCAGTGGTGCATGATGGAGGCTAATTTTAAACCTTACACATGGGAGAACAACTGCAGCAGCTAGACAGGGGCAGACGGCCAGGCCCAAGAGAGCAGCCTGGGCACTCAACAGACTGGACTGGGACAGTTTAAAGTGGCCCTCGAGTTTAGTGGCTGTCATAGGCTGATGCGTGGGGCCAAGAAAGGCCAGGGAGATGGAAAACTCTGGGTTGGCTGGTTCACTGCTTCACAGCAGCTTAGTGCTGCAAGACCTCCAATGAGCTGAGTGAGAGCGTTTCACACCCTCAGCCCTGCACAAACGTCCTTGCACGTTGCTCATCTACATACATGTGGGTGTGTACATCAAAGGTATTGCAGCGTAAGGGACCAAGACATGATTAGTTAACCCAGGACTGTGAATATCTACAAAGCCATGCTCAAGTACAAAATCAACAAGCTAAGAACACATTAACAGCACCGACTATAAAAACAAACAAACAAACAATGTAAAATGTCAGACTGAGATCCACCAAGAGCTCATGTCCCATATTACACAGACAGCACACAGGACGGCGCCAACTACTCCCTACTTTTACACACACCTACATACGTGCACTGATAAACAGAGGAAAATCACAGACATTACAGAGCTCTCACTACAAGCAGAAAAATGGAGAGGAGCATCTGCAAGGTTTTCTATGGAAATCCTGGAGAGCTGGAGACCTGCTGCTGACTCAGCCACTGCGCCACACTGATATGATCTGTACCTGCATGCAGGTTGCTGTTCCTCCAGCCATGGGACGTGGCATTACAGCTGCCTGTGACCGGGTCACATGGGCAGAGGTCACTGCACTGGCACGTCTGTCTACAGCCCAGCCCGTAGAAGCCCAGCTCGCATTCTGGGTAGGGGCAGAATGTCCGCATGCTGTGATGTGGCTTTTTGGAGACAACTCAAAACATATTTCTTCACTCTTCATCTTCTACTTAACCAGCAGTGGTAGCTTTTACTCTCACAGGCTGACTGCACATATCCAGAACTTGGTTAACCAGAATTAAAAACAAACCATGTACAATATAGGTAAATATAATTAAGACAGCATTTTAAATTAAGACTTCCGATTTGGTTAGGACTGCTTTTATATACCTTGCTCACAAGAGTCTCCGTGAAAACCAGGTGGACAGGTGCACTGTCCATGGACAGAGTCACAGGAGCCTCCATTTAAGCATGTGCATGACTGAATACAACCATCACCATAGAAACCTGCTGTACACTCTAGAATGGGGGAGACACAGTGAGAGATGTTTGTCAGCTGAACTGTGTAAATTGTTTCATTCAAAGTACATTAAAACAGCCTACAGTTCAAACCTAGATGAAGCAGGGGTTTGTGGTACATCATCAGTGCAGGGTATTAAGACTGCTGTTGCAATGATTTAATGAAACAACTGAACTGTGAAACTACATATCACAATCTTTTAATCAAGAACATAAATCTGCCATATTTGCTTAATCCTTCAATCTTTAAGCCACATTTGATGTGTTTCGTAATCTTTTCTCATCATTATAAATAATCCAGTCTCTGTGAAACTACAGAGTAGAGTTTAGATGTGTTTACCTTGACTGCAATTGGCACCGATCCAACCTGCATCACAGAGACAGCCATCTGTTCAGCGGAAGATGGAAGATGGAAGAGAACAATACCTCAAAAAATACACATGTTTATAGCTAAAATATATTCCGTATTATATTCAAGAAGCAGGTATTTCAAACATGAATGTTATTTTTCAATATATCCAGAACTGGGCAAAAACCAATATGTATCTTCCTACAAACTAATGTTGTATTAAGAAGTATAACACAATACTGGTTACAAATGTATATATTTTATATATTCATTATATAATCAATAATAATTACAAAACAAACAAACTAACTAACTAAAACGATACCTTGTAACGGCACACTAATAGTATGGCTCCTGTGCTGAGTGTTAGACACGCACACCTCTATATCACAATGTTAATAATTCAGCACTGAAAGAACACAGGCCTAGGACAAGTACTTTTCATTTGACCAAGCACATGACAAGTAATTGGACAGGGAGAAAAGTAAAGCTAATGTCTGATGTCATCATTAACATCACTCATGGAGTTCTGCTTCATATTATACACTGAGTAACGGGGTCAGACAGGCAATGCTGTCCTTCATTAAAAATTCTGTAGGAACTAATTTGACCAGATTGTTTTTTGCCACCTTTAAATGACAAAACACTTAAACATAATTAAGATCTTACTAAAAAATAAATTTAGCTGAACCACTGCCCATCATAATGGTTCTACCCACACATGCACTTGGGAAAGAGAAGCACATCACAGATGGGATTACTCACCCGGGGCGCAGATACCGTGATCTCCACAGGCTGGCGGCTGGCACGTTAGACTGGCACACGTGGGCTCGGCCCAGCCGGGTTGGCACACGCACCGGCCGTCCACGCAGGCACCATGCTGGCTGCAGTCCGCGGGTTGGCACTGCCGCTCATGAACACACAGCACGGTGGAGACGGCTCGCGGGCACTGCCACATCGCTTCAGCACTGCACACACAGCAAGCAGCAGACTGCTCGTACTGCACTGAACGCTACATTACAGGAACAAATACTGGTTTGATGATACTTCCACATCGGCAGGCTTACATTAAGTGAACATTTACATTGTTGCCTCATACTCACTGGCCACTTTATTATGAACACCACACTAATACTGGGTAGGACCCTCATTTAGTCTCAGAACTAGCTCAGTTCTTTGTGGTATGAAGCCTGTACTGTGTCATGGATACCACAAACATTCTTTCAATTGGTCCATTTTAACATGATCATATTACTGCTGCACATTTGTCAGTGGAAGATGCAAATCTCCCGTTCTACCACATCCCACAGCTCTCCTGGAATTAGATATGATGAGTGAGAAGTCTGTTAATATATACAGTGAACCCAGCGTCATGGAAACTGAACCAGTTTAAGACGTGTGCTTTGTAGCATAGCCGTTATGATGGAAGTAGTCCATATATAAAAGCAGTAGCGATACAAGTAGCCCTAACAGGATGCACGTGGTCAGCACCAATTCTCAGACAGCTTGTGGTACTGGTATTACGGGGCCCAATGTGTGCAAGAAAAACATTCACCACACCATTATTTATTATAACATTCACCACACAACAACCACCAGCCTGAACTGATTACACAATGTAGGTCCAGATTCATATATCTGCAACAGAAACCAATATTCATGAGACCACCCAATGTTTTCTGATATACTGTCCAATGTCTGTTAGCCTGTAAGCACTGCGGCCTCAGAATACTGTCCTTGACTGACAGAAGAGGAACCTGATGGTGGTATCAGGCAGACACTGTTGTAAGCCTGTGTTCCTACCAAAACTGTGTTTACATTTGGCAACTACAAACCAAACTTAAGAAGGACAAAAGAACAGGCTTACAGAGGAGAGAACAGAGAAGAGTACTGAGCTCTCAAACAAAAACTCAAAAATCCAAAGACCAAAATCTAAGTGTAAGGCCATATTGGCAAAAGACTTTGAAATCCACCTATGTAGCGAGGTAATCACTTAAATTACTCAACTAATCACCATTACTGGTTATATGAAAACATACATGGTTTTACATCCTCTTTGACAGATAAAACACTAGAGCTACATATCACCTCACTTACATTCTGCCCACCTCTGCTCTCTCACATTTGAAAAAAATGACATTTGCATATTATTCAAATGCCAGAACATGCAAGCCAGCTAGCCTCTGTTTTCACTGAAATGTTCAACTACTCCATTTCTCTAAGTGAGGTGTCCATATGCTTCTTATATTGCCATTATCTTGCCTGTTCCAAAGCAGGACAATAAAATCAATCTGACAACAGGTCAGTGGCTTTAACATCAACAGCCACAAAACACACTGAACAGCTATCTCTGTTCTACCGCAAATCTGTCACACACATCCTCCTTGATCCACTACTGTTTGCTTATAGAGCAAATCTCTCAGAGGATTATGCAGTCAACCTATGCCCTCAATCACCTGACCACTAAGGCCTCCTATGCCAGAGTATTTTGTATGTAGACTTTAGCTTTGCTATCCACACAGTGGTGAACCGCACTCTCACCCCTCTCTGTTCCAGGTGAAGTGCAGTGAGGAAGATGAAAATCTCCACAGATATGTATGGAAAGAAAAAAAAATATGCTTTTTCAGTGAATGTTCTTTTTCAGGAAGTTGTGGAAACTGAACATCTCTATCTACATCATCAAAAGCATCTGAACCTCATTCATAAACTGTGTGGTTCAGCTCAGTCTATTCCTGCTCAAAGGCCAGACTGCAGCAGATCGGGTGCACAACATTTGGCAGGTGCCCTTACCCAGAGCAACTTAAATATTTATCAGTATGACAGTGTGTGTGTGTGTGCTCCCTGGCAATTGAACCCATGACCTTGGTGTTGTCAGCTATTGTACCAGTTGGAGGAGCGGCAGAAAGGTTAACTGGTCAGCAGCTCCTAATCCAAGAGCTGTATGAGAAAAGGTCCAGGAAGCAAGCAAGCTGAAAAAGACCCTGCCAACTCACATCACACTTCTCAAAAAACCTCCAATAACAAATAAACAGAACTGACCTTCCCTTTGTGTACATTGTTGTGCGTACGTGCTCTCTGTATTTGTATTGTACTTACGGTACTGTATTTAATGGATTATATTGTCTGCACACTGGATTTGCACATTTGCTTGTTGCACATTATGAGCTTGTATGCGGTTCTGTCAGCTTTTATACTCACAACCATTATAAAGACTTTTTTTTGTTGTTTTTCTGTGTAAACTAGAGACTGTTGTGTGTGAAAATCCCAGCAGATCAGCAGTACAGCACTGTCTGTAATATCCAGAGCAGTCTGTATGGCACAATTTGATGTGATCGGTCTGCATGTTTTTTCATATTTGTTGACAAATAAGCAGATGTTATAGATGTTCTTAGCAAAGTACCTATTTTATATGAAAGTCTGCTTTGACCTGGCCATGATGAAACCATTTGTTTATAGTTGTAAATAACAGCAAGGGTTTACATACCAGGAATCTGAAGGGAAACTGGACAGAGAGCCATTAAGTACATAAGTAGAGGAACCACCTCCATCCAGATTAATGGCATTGAGAACTCCCCGTTTCTTCAGGAACTCCGCCACCTCCCACAGGTTCATACTGCACATGCACGCACGCACACACACACACCTTAAAACGCTTAACAAAGAGTTAAAGTTTAAATGTACAGTAGGTAACAGTAGAAAAATTTACATTCCATTTGAAACACGCCCAACTGAGAGCGTTATCTTAGGTAAATGAGTTAATTTTTCTATATAACCATTATGATTGGCAAAAGGTACATATTAGGAATATTTAAACCAACCATGAGAAGTTTGTAACATTTGTTCTGTGTAATTCAACTGCGTAATGTGCAAGCAACATACAAGAATCCCTACTACTTAATCAGAATATGATGCTCTCTCAAAATACATTGGCTAGAGTGATGCCTATGGTTTTCTTTACTCACTAGCATTCACAGCAATAATGGACATTAACTGTACATGGGAGAGCTTTCCTTGGCTTCGACCCTAACTTTAATAACACTGAGTACTAAACAGCCTTCCTGAGGCTGCTTGACCTTTCATGACTATAAACAAAAAATGTCTTCACTTGGATTCATAGAGTAAGTACCTTTTCCACGAGGGCAAAAAAAGGTTTACTTGTCTTAATTATCATCCAACCTGGATGTTAAAATTAAAGACCCCACAGACCCCTTAGCCTAAACAGTCCTTATCGTGAACACAGGACATGACAAAAACTCTGTCAGTAAGGTAATTAAATCGTTGCCATTTGGTTGTACTGTTTGTACCAATTTATGCAGTGAAAATTACTGTTGATGTCAGTGGCTGGGAGTGACAACTGTGAATTAGAATATAATTATAAATAATATATTTAATATGTTAATTATAACATATTAAATTGACACACTACAGCAAATATAAACACAAATGCAGTACAGATAGTAATGTATCTATTTAAAAAAAAAAAATTAATTGTTGAATTTTGTTTAATGGTCTCTAAAATCACTACCAGCTAAAGGCTGGTACAGCAGAAGACATGGAGTACCCAGGATGGGTTTTGACGGTTTGATTTAAGATATTTAAGAAAAAGATGTAAAATGAATAATACATTGGCAATCACATTCTGAGTAGATGTAGGATATAGATTTTTGAGTTCCTTGCTTTGAAAATTCACAGGAACCATTCTCACCCTCTTTGATCTGTCTTGCCATCGACATGGAAGAGAACGAGTCTGCCTTCCACATCATGACCCACTGCTGTTCGGGCAGACCTCACATTAACAAACCTCTGGAATGATCCTGTAACACACCACAGAAATTATATTCTTCTACAACAGCTCTTCAGAATGAGGCTGCATTTCTTAAAAAAGGGGTTTTACTGATTAGCCTTGAGTTTGTGTGACAGTGACCATTTGTCAGTAAAACGGAGCTCTGACCAGGTCAGTGCTACAGAGGTCCTTGGGCTTCACTGCATTAGATGTGTACTCAGGCTGAGCGTACCTGTCTCCTGAGTCTGGTCACATTCAGCCTTCATGCTTTCGGTGATATAAACCTCTCCTGCCCTCAGAAGCCACACCACCCCGCTGACAAGCTGCACAAAAGGGTTTACCTTGTCCAAAACATCCTCCGCAGACAGATACCTACCGCCATGGAGGGGGAGACGACAACAGAGATCATATGGAGACAGGCAGAGCTGTATCTGGAAGTCTAGAAGATTTTTTTTTTTTTTACTGTGCTATTACAAAGCCACAAAAAGAAGCCCATAAAATCATCCAAATGGCAAATCAGTTAATGGTTGTTTATTTTTTATAACCACAGTAACTTTGGAAGACAATTCTCACAGCATTTTCCTGGTACACATGTAGAAACCTTGTAGTGGAAAACTCCATGGAAATTCATAAATTTGCCAATTGAAGTACACAGAGTTCCTAACTTGCTATTTGTGAGCTGTGGACAGTTACGCCATAGTTCTGTTTTTCTAACGCTGCTATTTTGAGAAACAGATGTTTTTAGTGTTCAGCATTCCCAGGCCTTTCTTGTCTTACTTCTCCTCTTGAATTTGCCGTTTGTGGTGGGTGACCTACAAATACCCTGATCAATCAGTTGATACAACACCAGGCAGTTAGTGTACAGTCAGCTAAGGAAGGGGAAGATCCAAAATATTCACTTTACTATGAAAAGGACTTTGGTTTTATTTTTCTTTAAATAGAAAAAAGTTCACTGCTCTTCTATATGTTATTATAAGGCTTCAAATAGTAGGAACATTTGTTAGGAACATTTTTATTTCTTATGGCCCTCAAAAACAAAAGTAGCTTGACCTAGATTTCTGTCACCTTTGCGGTAATCTAGAATTTTTTCCCTCAAACATTAAGACAACAAAGTTTTAAGAAAATCATAATTTTCTAGGCCTTCATAGTAACACATCACTACTTCTGCATACTGACAACTGGTCTGAATTATTAGACATATAAAGAGAATGTATAGAAAATCCTTTTTATTTATTTAATTATTATTATTATTTTTTTTTACCTCAAATTTTTACTGGAGCACAACCAGCTCAGGTTCCTGCCTCATGAATTGTCAGGCCTCACCCAAACAGTTTCAATGGTAGAATTTCAGCTATTATCCATAAAATAAAACTGCTGCTTCAAAATTAGTTGTGATGCTTCAATTCCCATTTGCCTGCGCTAAGCAATGAATCCAAAAAGGAAGGCACTTTGCTGTAGTCAGTCATCCTACAAACTCAACACTTAGTGCAACTGAAACTTACCCAAACACGAGTGTCCCATCCTTTCTAATGCCAAACTGGGCGTTCTGCACTCCTTTGCTGTCCTGCACCAGTCTTCCATCGCTTACAATATTCCCTAAGCACTCTCCTTTGTGCGTCTTGAAATAGCCACCGTTCTGTGCGACCAGACACTTCCTTGTTCTAGCAGTGTTCTCCACCAGCTCTCTGTGGAACTTGGCACATCCACCGGGGCCACCAGGCTCCAGGACAGACACTGTTCTCAGAGGGTCATGAACTACTGTGATGTGGCCACTCACCCAGTTAGGAGGATCTGAATTGTTACTGATGTCTGACACAAAGATCCTGGATTCCACCATGGATGACATGGAATGGCTGCTGGGCAGCCAAGTTTCCCGTGTAAGGTTGCCGAATTTTATTGGCTGACAGTCCCTCACATGCCGATGAGAATGAGAGGGGCCATGAGAATTGATATAGGGCAACAACACATCATCATCCATTGAGTGTCTGTAAAAGGAAGAGTGAATACATGCAAATATTTTTATATGTGAATAATGTACCTCCCATTCTCTTCTTACTGTTAAATTCATGCAAATACATTTATTGTCTGCAAGCCTAACTAAACCGCATAGCCCACTTTTCTCTATGTTCTCCATGTTCAATTTTCTTTGTAAAATGGAACCCCTTTAATGCTGGGTTGCCAGACAGACTAAATTTTCTCAGTAATCTGCTTCCTAGATGTGGCTCTTGACATGGATATTCATCCATGCTCATTAGTTTGGTAATAAGTGGTTCCATGGAATCACAAGCACCTTTCTGTCATTTATTAACAGATGACCAATGAACACAAGCAGAAAGGTCATGCAAGGTAAGCAGAAATCGTATGAGAGCAGAGTCAGACTGCAACATGTCCAATTATGCTATGATTTACTGCACATGTTTTAGTGGTGAACAATGAGACATGAATCTTCATTCGATTAGTATTTTTTAAATTGGTTAAGGAATCACAGAATCACTAGTAACAGCCCAGTTGTCAGTCGTAGACTTCTTTTCAGTTTTAAGAATCATGTCTGTTTGTGGATTTAATGAAATGATTACTGTTAAAGTTTAGTGTTTTATATTAAGCCCTCTTTTATTGCCATATCCATTGTTTATGTATCTACAATAGAGAAACATTTATTAGCACAAAATTTATTAGAACATGATACTAATTTGACTGCACTTCAGAGGGGAGAAAAAGCTCAATTTAAAGGACATTTCTAAATGGAAAATGGATGTTCAGAGGCTTGGCAGCTTTTCATTAATGGCGAGCACCATCACAAACAAATATTCAAATTGTACTAGGGAATCATTTCCCATCTTCTGTGAGGAGGATACACGAGGAAAGGTGTCACGGCTAAGTAATTAAAATGAATTAACCACATATCGACCATTATTTGGGATTCTCGGTAAACCACAGGAAGCTCCAGATTTTGATTTGTCTCTAAACTAAAGCGCTTATATATTTTTGCGAGGAAAGCAACATTCTTCTGCAGTGACTAAATTAATTTAATTGTAGTTATCCTCGTGCATTCATTACGTAACACTAAAGGCTGGTTCGCTATATCTTTTATCTAGAGTTGTACATGTATTTTACATGTAAACATTCCTCGCTAATACTCAGAAAGCAAGTTCGCCAGTTAAGATAGCTTCTAAATAAAGAAAATCTTTATAAAAGCAACCTTACCGAATATTTATACTCTCCGTTAACCACATTGAAACACAGGTCAAGAAGAAAGAAATATGTCCTACACTTTTTAACAATGTTGCCATATGACAAATACCTAGCTAGCTAACTATCTAACTAAATATAACTAAACCAGACAGTTCTGCACAGTAACATTTTCGAACTTCCTGGTAAGACCGTCGCGTCTTCCTGGGAGACTATGACGCCACCTAATGGCGCGGAAGCGTGAAACGTCACATAAAACTTCGATTTTTTTATTTGTATCCGCCAAAAATAATGCATTTATACATTATTTAAATATATATAATGTACAATAAAATAACTAACAGTATCAATTTTATTTATTATTGTAAACTATCGGTATCAGCTTTATTGCTTCATTGACAGAAGCGGAACATAAAATAAAGGGTGTACATTCACGGTACCGAAAAAGGATGCACAAGGTTGAAGTTGAAGGGACTGATGTCTTTGGTAACGTGTATACATTAATATGGCACCTGGTATTTGCATAAAATGTAGTATTTTAACCAGGAATATTTTATTTCGTAGTAGGATTTCTCCATATATTGAATGTGTACAGAGGCCAACAGAAATCAAATGCTTGAGAGCGTCAACACATTCGGCCTTGCAACATGATGAAAAGTACTGTATTGATCTTGTAAGGTAAGATAACCAGCTAGTTAACTCTATTAGTGCCACAGATCACAAATGGTAAATGATGGGCTTAGCAGTCCCTCACGAAATGTAAATATTATTGTGTTTGAAATGCTTCAGTTTGAGTTTGCAAGATTTAGTCAGTGTACTTCACTGTAAAGAAAAATAAAGTATTTCGTGTGTTTTACTGTTAGATTGCGAGACTATGAAGGGTTCATGTGTTCACTCCTTCTTCCTGAGGCTGCACGCCGGTCCTCCATGGCGCTGAGGGCTTTCAATGTAGAACTGGCACAGGCAGGTATTTGTACAAAAATAACCAGTCCAAAGAAGCTTATGTGCAAACTCCTCCAAACATGCAGCTGTAAAAGAGTGTGCCAAAAAACTAGGAAAAGGGTACAAAGGTACATTTGTCACATACTTGTGTAGAATTATAATAACCACTACACATGGTCTGAATTACTGATATACGTGCACAGTGTACTCTTCACATTGTTAATAAATACTTCCATTCAATCTAGACATGTTCATGAATCTATCAGATTTAGAAATAATCTAGATATAGAAAGAAAAATGTAAAAACGTGTCCCTCTGGTGAACAAGGGACACTATATATATCTTATGATATAGCATTCCCCTATCACTGGATATGTGCAAACTTGGAAACCTATCAAAAGACATACCAACTAATAAGATGTTGCCTGTACTTCTGTCAGTAGAAATAGAACTGGAAAAATTCTTGTAGAATATGACAGATTTTCTACATCAGATCTCAAGGTAGCTTGCTGCACAAATAATGAATTCATATAAATTAAATGTAGTAGTCCCCCAGGATGGAGTAGGGCCACATGTGTAATTGCCCAGGAATAGATAAACACAACAATGGCAACATAGAGAATTATCTGAATTATCAACCTTATACCTTTTGTTCACCATTTACTTCAGATTAAGGACTCAGTGTCTCAGAAAACCATTGGTCTAATGCGAGTGCAGTTTTGGAAGACTGCACTGGAGGACATTTATGGCGATGACCCTCCAATTCAGCCTGTCACTGTGGAGCTGTGGAAGGTTCGTTGACTTTTCAACTCAAGTGAACTAAAACTATGCTTCAAAAAATGTGAAATACTGAAACATGAAAAAGTGTTTCTCTTCTCTTCTAGTAGGCTTATATGACTTTCCATATATTACTGCATCCATACATGTGATAGTGAAGTTATAGCTGAAAAGATGTGGGAAAGTGTACTTTAGTGTACATACTTCAATGTAAAGATAAAAATATATTTTATTGTATTTTAAAGAGAAATTTGACATGCAGACATGTTTTTTTTCCAGGCAGTAAGGAAGCACACGCTGTCAAGAAGATGGCTGTTAAGGATAGTGGCTGAAAGGGTATGCCTTTGTGTGCTAACTTTGGGTTAACATTTGCAGTGATCTGCAACATTAGCAACGATCTGAAGATGTTAAATTCTCATCTGAAGATGAGAAGTTCTAATATAGTTCTCATTTATTAAGTGACTTTTACTTATGGCAGATATAACATATTAAATGAGAAATGAATATTTATTATCATTTGTGTTTGATCATCTCACATTTCAGTTTATTTTTCTCAAATATTTAGTTACATCAGAAGTCACAGTGTAAAGTTGTAGGACACATAGCCCCTAATATAGAATCTACCTAACAGTAGTGTTCCTATAAATATTTGGCAAAATAAAAAAAATTGCATTTAATTCAACTTAATCATACAGTAAGTACAGCCATAAGATGAATCCAGCAATCTGCTTACATTCAATCAATGACATTACTGAACCCTTTCTCCTCCAGGGAAGATTCATGTCATTGAGCTCTGAACATTTTTTTGTACTGGCTGCTGAATGTGCTTGAAATACTGTGCTTTGCTGTGTAAATCATGAATGACTTTATGAAAATATTAAAGTCCTTTGGAGCTGCAGGGGACTATTTATTTGAAGCCTTATATTTTGCATATTTTCTGAAAATAAACCATTTAAAATAATTTCCCATCCAAAGGGTAATTTGTAAATGGTGCTTTGACCATTTCATTTTCATGTGGATGCTGACCTCTTTTGAGAGAAACTAAGGGACATTACAACATTATAATGCACATCATGTTATTATGCAGGAAGCAATCGTCTCCTTGTTGTTTTTTTTTGTTTGTTTGTTTTAAACAGGAGAAGGACATGGAGGACCGAGCTTACAGGAATCTTCAGGATCTGGAGACTTATGCAGAGAACACTCAGGCTTCGCTCCTCTATCTCCTGCTGGAGACACTTGGTGAGCTTCCATTTGTCTTTCGATTTGAAATGCCAGATCTGCTTGGATCACATTTTAGATATAGAGGTATTCTTGCCAGTAGCAGTTTCACTGAATAGTCCCATTTCCATGCATCGCACAACAAAGTACATAAATGAATTCATTAAAAATTCTTTAGTTGACATTGTGTGTATTTTGTGATTGGGAAAGCATTTTACTTATATATATATATATATATATATATATATATATAATATACTTAAACTAAAATTCAGTCATAGCAAACCGATTGAACTAAATATATATTTAAGATCCATATTTGAATTGAAGACATAAATCACATCTCTTTAAAATATCATTGTACACATTGTCTTAAGGTGTGCGCATTTTAATTAATATGATGTGCTTTTATCTTGTGTGCGGATGATTGTAAAGGAGTAAAAGACATCAACGCAGACCACGCTGCCAGCCATATTGGTAAAGCGCAGGGGATTGTCACGTGCCTACGAGCCACACCCTACCACAGCCAGAGGCGCAAAGTCTACCTCCCCATGGACATCTGCATGCTGGTACGTGCCTGCCCCTTCATCTTCTGTTAGGGTGGCCACCCACTGACTCAATGTGGCAGAGGGGTACAGGTCATGTTTACAATGTTTAGAATACATGTAGGTTTTATTGGACAGCACCTTCTCTGAAGTTAAGGCCAAACTTTTGTGTTTGTGTCAGCCATTTGTCATTATGAATTTAGATTAGTAGATTTAGATCATGGTCTGCTGCAAGAAGAGGAAATATTCTAGGTCATCCGCCTAGGCTTTATCACAGTTAGACTATGTAGCATTCAGATGTTTGTTGAGGTTATATTTTATTCTAGACTACAGGGGGCGCTATTGTAACATGACAGGGTATGTATGCCGCAGATCAGTAATAAAGATTAAATCTAGGCCAGATGGAATGTACTTTTGTCATTATATACACACACTTGTACAGTACAACAAAATGTGTTCTTCGCATGTTCCTACTTCTTTGTGAGCATGGCACCTCTGGAGTTGACAGGGTTAAGGGCCTTGCTCATGGGCCCAACAGTGGTTACCTAGCTGAGCTGGGGTTCACACTTGGAATTTCAGATCAAGAGCCCAGCTAGGCTCTCAGTCCACTAGGCTACAACTGCCCTTAAAATTCGCCCAACGTGGGGCTCGAACCCACGACCCTGAGATTAAGAGTCTCATGCTCTACCGACTGAGCTAGCCAGGCTGATAGTGCTGTCCCTGAAGGTATGGAGTTCCTGCGAGCGCAGATTTGTGGACTCATATTGACACTTTCTTATAATGGAACACCCCCCCTTTATCTTTTATATTTTTAAAACATTCAGTAATGTTTGTGTATGCTACAATAATTTGTTTGTATGTTTCGTCATGCATTGCAGAGGCTTGCAATGTGTTTTTGTTTAATGTGATTAGATGCAGTAAACACAGATTTCAACCAGGCAATATCTTTCCAGCATGGTGCATCACAAGAGGACTTTATTCGTGGGAGCAGTGAGCAAAATGTCAGGGATGTTGTGTATGACATTGCCAGCCAAGCCCATATTCATCTCCAGCATGTAAGTGTCATTCCAAGCCTATATTTATCTCCAGCACATAAGTGTCATTTCAGTTCTCATTTTTCTTCTGTGCAGTTCAGGTAGAGGCACGTCTTTGACGATCTGATAGTCTTTCTCTTAGTTTGCATTCTGTCCTATTATTAAATTAATATGGTCACACAATAAAAGATTAATTTATTCCAAATGTATATGGTCACAAAATGAAATAATTATCAACACCCATTCCCCAGGATTTAATATAAGAAGATATTAATCACACTTTACTATGATTTCTGAATAACTAAATTATTGATGAACCCAATACTTGGAAAAAAGTCTTAATAAAATTAGTTGAATCTGCTATGCCTATTTAGTTGGACTGCATTAAAATTATCAGTTTTGAGTGACCTTGGGTGATTAAATGATTGGGGGCGGGGGTTGATATCGCATATGTAGATTTAGATGAATATATAGATTTAGATTAATGTAACATCAGAAAAGCATACAACCTATCAACCAATAACTGTTTCCTGTTTTTACACAGGCTAGATCATTCAGTAAAAAGGTTCCAAACGCAGCCATGCCCGCTTTCTTGCACACGGTGAGTGGTTCCATCTCTCTCGCCTACAGAAACACTGGTGTCTTGAGCCAGCCTCCCTATAAGACCTTGGGCTTGGCTGCCAGCTCTCCATGTAATTACATGGCTAATCAGTGAGCCAGGTATTTCATCAAGTTTCAACCATTATCCGTGGTTAATCATGGCTCCAAAAGAAAAGCAGGAATATGGTTCAGGAGCTGAGTGCAGCACAGTGAAGCACTCTCAGGGAGAGAAATTGAGCTATTTCCAGGCACTCAGTGTGCCTCACAGCCAGCATTACAACTAGTGAAGGGCATTGTTTTTCCTCTTTTATTGTTCACGTTAGCCCTTAGAAACCTATTTATGTAATCAATCACTAAAAGGCTCTTCAAAGTTGGTAATAAAGTTGGTATTTTATTATATTTAACTTATAAAAGATACTTTATTATTGGCGGATATGATAAGTGCTTGGAAAGGTTTGGACTTTTGCTCTGTGATCTGGGAGGACTTTGAGGGAGTGCTTGTGTTCACCATTTTCTGTCTGGTGAATGGGACTAACTGTGAAACAACCAAATGGGATGGTGGAAACATCAGAGAAAGACTGCACGGTATAGGCAGCTTCTGGTAGTCATCTGTAGTTCATTATGGAAGAGAATGTTGTTCAAAAGCACTTTCTAATTAGAAAATCCTTATCTACAGCACATCTCAGTAAATCGGGTTTTAAAATACAGGTAAATAAGTAAAAATCACTGAACTCTATATTGAGCTATAATGGAAATGTTGTGCATTACAGGTTGCTATTGAGGATTATCTGGAGAGAATAAGGAAGGTGGACTTTAATGTGTTTCATCATAGCCTACAGAGAAGAAATCCACTTCTGCCCATTCAGCTTTATATCCAGTCATGGAAGAAAGCGTACTGATGTTTTTCACTCATGCCTTGTGGTTTGCTGGTAGTTCATTTTTCTTCTTTTTAATAACTATTTTTGAATGAATCAAGATGAAAGCACTACGTTCTTATCCATGAACAAGATAGAATTACGTAGAAAATCAACAAAAACATCTTGGATGTGAAAAACATACTGCATGTCATTGTACATACAAAGAAAATGAGAATTTATCCCGTACAGAAACAGGTTTTGATATTCAACAAAAATGAACAGAAATAGGCTAAGCAAAAATATCTGGTATTTGTTTCTTGTAGATTTTGTCTAAAGTGCACAATAAACTGGTGTTGGAAGCATATGAGCGTACAATGAATTACGTGTGCTTTGTTTTCCATATTAATATTATTAGTTTCAATTTGGGTCTGATGTTTTTTTTAATGTCTCAAACAAAAATATGGCAGCTCTGTCTACGTTTTATTGCTGAAAGACTGGATTCAGTATAGATACAATAGCAAAAATACATATCTAAAAGATAATGTTATTTGAAAGTCAGTAACTAAATAGATCAGATGCGAATAAAATCGCTATGCTAACACATGATTGTGGCTATTATTGATCATTGAAATTATGCCTGTACCCCTTTTGGATTTAAGTGCTACCATAGTGATGCACTGCAGTAACCATGGCAGCAAGCCTCACTCTGACTTGAACTTGGCAGTAATGTCTGTTGGATCATATTAAAGAACCAAGTTTACATCACAGTCAGCATCACAAGAGCCTTATTTTTCTTTGTTTATTTATGGAAAACAAAATTACCCAGAGATCATGTATTATTTTATAAACAGGTTAGACTGTACATTACCTAGAGTTTATTACACTGTTTATTTTATATATATGGTTTAGTTGTTTATCTTGGGTCAATCATTCTGAACTTGACCATGTTAGACACATGGGGGCGACAAGGAGTCAAACCACAATCACAATCGGCTTTTGTATCTTTTTTTTTTTCTTTTAGTACATAAGTATCAGTATCAGTTGAGTATTGTTGTATTTTTTTTTATATATAATGTAAGCTCAAAATTTTATTGTTATTCAAAAAGAAGAGAGATTTGTGGGAAAAACACCTTTTGTCAAGTTATCCAGCCAGTATATAAATTCTACTTTGCCAAACAAACTTATCTTATGTTACATGTGACTGTGATTAAAGTATGATTCTGTACATTTCACATAAAATCACAAATCGGTAATAAAAACCTAAATATCAAAATGACTTCCATTGATCATTATCACAAGTACTGTATTGGCATCCATTATAGACTGCAGATTCCTGAATCCTATATGTATACACACTATGAACAAATGGATTGGGACACACCTCCTAATCACTGAATTCAGGTGTTTCATTCAGTCTAATTTCAACAGGTGTATAAAATAAAAATCCTAACCATGCAGTTTGCTTTTACAAACATTTATGAAAGAATGGGTTGTTCTAAAGCACTCACAAAGTGGAAGTGTTTAGGAACAGCGATAACTCCATGTAAAGTTACAGCATGGGGGTCATTAGGAGCTGAGACACATGGTGTGCAAAAGTCACCATTGCTCTACTGACTCAGTAACTGCAGAGTAACAAACCTCCTCTGGCATTAACATCAGCAAAGTAAAGTTTGCTGGAGGAGGAATTATGCTATGAAGTTCCTTTTGCAGGGTTGTCTTAGGCTTCTTGGTTTCAGTAAAGGTAAATCTTAATGCATCAGCATACCAAGACATTTTGGACAACTGTATGCTTGCAACAGTGGGAACAGTTTGGAGAAGACCCCTCTCCTTCTTCTTCTGTTCTACCATGACTATGACCCAGTGCACAAAGCAAGTTCCATAAAGGCCTGGTTGAATGAGTTTGGTGTGGAAGAACTTGACTTACCTGCACAGAGTCCTGTGTTAACACTCCAGTACCAGTACAGCAATTATGACAACAGGGAGTACAACAGCCTTCAAAACAGTCCAGTAATGTGTCTGAAACCACTCATAACTTGTGCACTTAAATCTAAAACTAGATCAGGTTATGCAACTATTATAATTTCACTTTTTTAAGATTAAAAAATCTGTGCTAATCTAAAACTAAAGGGAATGGAAATTAATCTATTCAACAACAACAATAATAACCCTAAAATAATTTCCACCGTTACACATTTTGTATTGTATTACTGTTAAGATTTTTTTTTTTTTGGTTTTTAAGATTTAGGCTATGGTGGGAATGCGTAATTCACACACAAAAGTAAAAAAGAAATAACTTTTGTTTTTGTAAATGTTTATTGTATTTGGGATTATTAACATCCAGGGCCATTCTTATGAAAACCTCTTCCCAAATTATTATGGATTATTAGTATTAGAAATAAATCAACACAACACACAATTCTAGTATTACTTTATTAATAGAAGACTATTTGTTCTTGAAAAACAACCGCTGAACAAGTGGTTGTGCAATTAAACTGGCTGGCTGAGTATCTACAAGGAACACTGTTACAGAACCTGCCTATTCTCCCACACCAACTCGTGAGTGGAGAACAGTGACGCTTGCATTCCCTTCCCCTCTACCGCACTCAGCCATATTGTTATTGCTCGCCTTGGACTCTACCCCTGGTGGCGCGGACAGAGGCAGAGAAGTTGGAAGGGATAAACAGGGGGACAGACTACTTAACAGCGTAACTAGGATTTTTAAATTGTATTACCATTATTGAAGCAGATTAGGATCCGTTCGCGGTTGCTGCTAAGGCTGACGCTGTCGCTGTGTTGGGTGAGTTTGTAACATTAACCGGGCTCAAATGTTTAATTAATTCGTGTCAAACTAGCTAACTTGGACGGTGGCTACCATTTAAACCAGCGTGAAGTTAATGCTAATCCATTGTGAAGTCGTGTTAGCCAAAAGAGTTAGCCAGCTAGCTAGCTGTTTCAGTCGAAGTACGTTCAGAAATGTGTTCATGCAGGCTTCGGTTCAACTGTCTAACTGGTTCCAGTTCAGTTATTTTAGCTAGCTAGCTAGCTTGGCAGTCAGAAATGGTTAAGTAGCTAACTTAGATACCTAGCTAGTTCATGCCACTAATAACTTCATAGATATTATTTACGATGGGACATTAGATAGCTATCTTTGTGAATATTACGACAGGTAGTACAAGCAGATCTCGTAGTTTTGTACCTCGACGTCAACGTAGCTATCCAGATAAGTAGCTAGCTAGCCAACTATTAACTTATCGCTACTCGCCGACTCCAACTTAACCATCTGTTTTAACTACCTGTTTAGCTAACCAGCTACAGAGCGGTGCTGGGTCTGTAGAAATTAGGCTACAGTCGCTAGCTAGAACGAAAACGGGCAAACGTGTTGCAGACATATGCAACTTGGCGTTTTGTTACTAACAACGCGTATTTTCCTCATCTATGTGGAAAAATATGGAGATTCTAAAGAAATAACGAAACACTGAAGTCTTGTTAAGCAAGGTCTAGGAAATCACTGGTTTCGCTAGATTCTCTTCCATTGGATTCACTTGTTGGTCTAGCGGTTGGTAATGTAACTATTATTAGAGTCTGATGACCTTTTCCCTCTACTTACCACCTTGTACGCAGGTTTATCTGACGTTTCTTTTGTTTATACTGTCACTAGAATGGCCATCATTCCAGTCATAATTGTTGGGGGGGAAACGGATGTCAGTTTCAGTGAAATTGAGTGTTCCTTGTTGACAACATGTTTTGCTAGATATCTAGTGGCCATGTTTCCAAGAACCAAATAACTACCAAGAATTATTTGTGAGATCCTCAGGTAATGTCACGGGACAGCATTGAAGGAGCAGAAACGCATTCGCGCACAGACGGGGCATTTGCGATGTTATAGTGTTTCTGTCAAAGTGCACTACTTTGGTTGACTTTCATTCTGAATTAAACGTCTTTCTCTAGTTAGACTATTTGGCGGTCGGGATGACCCCCTTCTAGACTGTCTTTCGTCTTTGAGCGTGCCCCCGCCACCTTTTTCCTGTCTGACTGGAGGACTGACGCAAACCCGACCTGCGTCTAAACATTTTAGCTGTGGAAGCCACTTATTGGAATTTCACACCCCATCCTTAACACCAGTCATCTACTTATTGACTCGACCTTAGGCCAATCATTTTATCCCACACAATCACTTTCTTATTCCACATCATTATTTGATTCTATTTAAACTTACAATATTATTAATAAACTTCAGAGCATCTTCCTGACACCTGTGTGTTGTGGATTTGTTCTCTAGGATCCCGTAACGAGGCACACTGAGTGCTGAACTAATTTCCTGCCGAACCCTGAGGGTACTCTGTGTCAGTCGGACTGATCAGAGGCTAATCCTAACAGTATTATTTTTGCTCATTACCAAGTCATTATTAGTTGATTTGGATTCAGTTGAGCAATACAAACCATTAAGTGGTCTCACCATGTAAAAGTTAACTTTGATCGAGTTGGATTGGATTATATTACTTGCAGCAAGGAAAACAGAACAAGGCAAAGAGCTGAATTCAGCATGGTATGGCTACCACTATTAATAATAATACTGAGAATAATAAAAACGTCCATAGTACTTTTTGCAAACTGAATGTAGTTAACTTTGCTAAATGGTACCACCTAATTAAACACCTGATCTCAAGATTCCTTCATAATGGATTAAATGTGCCTGAACGCTCCTTAGCTACTCCACACCAGCATTCCTTTTTGTAATGCATTACGTATTCGTTGTTAGGCTTTTTTGCCCAAGTAAATTCTACCTGTTTTCTTAGTTAAGGTGACTAACAGTGATTGGATGTTTGATTCTTAAAGGTGTATGCATTTTCTGCAAAATTGCTGCACTATCCAGACCCACTGCATAGGGTGTGCCTTTTAAAAGAATAATTAGAGTACTAATTTCCTGAGAACATTTGTATCTGCTTAGTCAGGTGCCATATTCCAAGTCCATATTCCATAGCCAATGTATATAATTAAACTGGAATGTAAACATGTACAAGTTTACCATGTTTGACATGTTTGATTTAATATAATCTAACTAATTGAATAAATGCATACATATCAATAGTACATGAAATCAAGAGATGTCTCCCAGCTTTGTGTACTGGAGTTTTTACGATATGTTATTGGTTTAATAATGATTTGTAGGTGTTAAAATAATTAAGAGAAGGCCCTAATGTTTCAAATTGACAGTGTAGGTAAATTTCACTTTAGCATATAGTTTGCATTCCTCCCTGCTTTCTCTCCTACTTGCTTTTACTAGTATGTGTTTATAATTTTCTGTATGTTTAAAAACATTTAATGCTTCGCACAGGAGTTTATCAAATGACATATGTGTACAACCAAAATAATTTATTCATTTATACAGCTGTATTAATTTATTGACATATAGACATAGATAGACATATAGACACAGCTGTCTATATTGAGAGATCTTCTATTTTTCTGTTGCTTGTAGTATTCATGGGACCCTGCAGAGGAATTGGAAGGGATTGTGAATGAATTAAACAGATGTTGCAGTACATTCCTCTGACTAGCTTTTCTATTGGTATCACCAATGTGGCTTCATTTCCAGCAAGAAAGGCCTGCTGGTGTTTGTAATGTAGAGATGAGTAGTGTTTCCAATTTAAACTTAACAAAACTGGCAGGAGAAATGTCACTTAATTATAATAATAGACTGTGATTAATGGTCAGTCAGAAGCAGTTACATGTCAGAAAACCAAAAACAAATTGAGTACTCCTGTTGGTTCGAAGTTCTTCAGCTCTAATCTTTTCTTGTTGAACCCCACATAGCATTTTGGTGTTGATATTAGTAGTGTAGGTGACTGACCTTTTATAAATAAATA